>CAWUFW010012142.1:0-561947 GCA_963921515.1 Calotriton arnoldi
AAATAGAATGTCGCGGATTTCCTATGGATAATAGGTTTTAACTATAACTATCTACTGGCGACCGCCAGTAGATATATATATATATATATATATACACACATACAGCTAGATGCATAGATAGATAGATAGATAGATAGATAGATAGATAGATAGATAGAGGTAATGCTGGTTTATGTTTTTAAACTTTGGAACTGTTTTTAGCCACTTAGTTAACTGCGGTGTGGGGGAAATTCTGAACCTGTACAACTGTTTATGAATTGTATTTAATTGAATCTGAAATTGATCAGGGCAGCTATTAGTCCTGGGAAAGGTTTGAAATGCACATGAAAGCCACTGGAGGCTAAAAGGAAAACTGAATTGAACTATATACGATCTATCTAGAGAGGCACACCTGAAGCCTAATTAAATGTTTTAGCACGCAGGGAACTGTGGGAGCAGAGAAAAACTGAATGCAATCAAACTGCCTCTGAGGAAAGAGCTCGAAGGCTCTGAAACGCGTCAGAGCAGCAGGACAGAAATGAACAGAATTACAATGCCTGTTCCCTTAAATTAAAAGATTTTGACAAATCACCGGCTGGAGGAGTGCGTATCCAAATGCATGGACATTGTCTGGTGAGATATATATATACACACATACAGCTAGATGGATGGATGGATAGATAGATAGATAGATAGATAGATAGATAGATAGATAGAGGTAATGCTGGTTTATGTTTTTAAACTTTGGAACAGTTTTTAGCCACTTAGTTAACTGCGGTGTGGGGGAAATTCTGAACCTGTACATCTGTTTATGAATTGTATTTAATTGAATCTGAAATTGATCGCGACTCACCTTATTCTCTGCTTGGCAAAGTAATAGCGCGCTAAGCAGGGCTTGCGGGTAGCTGATTGGCTGTTGAGGAACCAATCAGCAACCAAGTTGTTCATGGGCTGGGGAGAGGGCTTGCCACGCCTACATAAGGGGACGCATGGCGCGACCGCGCCGGTAATGCTGGTTTATGTTTTTAACCCCTTCGCTGCTAGGCCTTTCCCCCCCCCCCCCTGTGCTAAGCCTTTTTTTGGCTATTTGGGGTAATTTGCGCTTAGGCCCCTGTAACGTTTTGACCACATACGGTATCCAAGCCAAATTTGCGTCCTTTTTTTCCAACATCATGGGGATTCTAAAGGTACCCAGGGTTTGTGGATTCCCCAGGAGGGGACCCAGAAATTAGCAAAAATACAGCTAAATTTTTTTTGGGTGGGGAAAAATGGGAAAAAAGGGCCCCAGATGAAAGCGTCTGGTTTTTTCCCTGCAAATGGTATCAAAAAAGGGGTTGTGGTGCTGAAATCACCATCTTCCCAGCTTTCAGGGACAAGCAGACTTTTGTCAGAAAACCAAAAAATTTTACACAGTTTTGGCATTTTTCTGGGACATAGCCTATTTCTGCTATTTTTTGTGCATTCAACCTCCTTACAGTTATTGGTAGAAATGGGTATGAAAGCAATAATGGATCCTGGAAAGCTATACATTTTAGAAAAGTAGACAAAATTCTGAATTCAGCAAGGGGTCATTTGTGTAGATCCTTCAAGGTTTCTTCATGGAAACTAACAGTTAAATATAGGAAAAATTGAAAATTAGTTGAAACAAACAGCCATTTGTGCCAACGTTTTCACCTGTAACTTCTTCTAATTATGACAGCTGTTTGAAAGCAATATACCGTTACATTTGCTGGGACTTTCTAGTTGTGGGGATATATAGGACTTGTAGGTTCACCAAGAACCCGACAAACCCAGAGCCAATAACTGAGCAGCGTCTTGCAATGTTTTTTTATTATGTACCGGGTACGTAGCAATTATTTTGGGAATATGTATACATGGAAAAATAGGTATGAAAGACACCTATGTATTTCTGAAATGGGAACAAAATGTAGAGTTTAGAAACAGTAGATATTTGCACATTTCCGAAATTGGGAGTACCCATACTAGCATGAGAATTATAGGTCATATTTCAAAATGACTTCTTTTTTACACATTGTCTTTCATTTGGAAGGCAGAAATGCATCGAAAGTCAATAGGTAATAACAGTTGCTCTACAATTCTGTGTTACCCTAAGTCTCCCGATAAAAATGGTACCTCACTTGTGTGGGTAGGCCTTGTGCCCACGACAGGAAACGGATCAAAACGCAACATGGACACACCACATTTTCACAGTGAAAAATGACCCTTTTTTGCAAAGTGCCTAGCTGTAGTTTTTGAACCCTAGCTCTGCCTGCACCTAGGGAAACCTAGCAAACCTATACATTTTTGAAAACTAGACACCCGGGGGAATCCAGGATGGGGTGACTTGACTGGCTCTCACCAGGTTCTGTTACCCAGAATCCCTTGCAAACCTAAAACTTTGTCCAAAAAAACACATTTTCCTCAGTTTTCTGTGGTGGAAAGTTCTGGAATCTGCGTGGATCCACAAAATTCCACCCACCCCGCGTTCCCCAAAGTCTTCCGAGAAAAATGGTACCTCACTTGTGTGGGTAGGCCTAGTGCCCGCGACAGGAAACTGCCCAAAACGCAAGGTGGACACACCACATTTTCACAGTGAAAAATGACCCTTTTTTTACAAAGTGCCTAGCTGGAGTTTTTGAACCCTAGCTCTGCCGGCACCTAGGGAAACCTAGCAAACCTATATATTTTTGGAAACTAGACACCCAAGGGAATCCAGGACGGGGTGACTTGACTGGCTCTCGCCAGGTTCTGTTACCCAGAATCCCTTGCAAACCTAAATAATTGTCAAAAAAACCACATTTTCCTCACATTTCTGTGGTGGAAAGTTCTGGAATCTGCGTGGATCCACACAATTCCACCCACCCCGCGTTCCCCAAAGTCTTCCGAGAAAAATGGTACCTCACTTGTGTGGGTAGGCCTAGTGCCCGCGACAGGAAACGGCCCAAAACGCAAGGTGGGCACACAACATTTTCACAGCGAAAAATGACCCTTTTTTGCAAAGTGCCTAGCTGTAGTTTTTGAACCCTAGCTCTGCCGGCACCTAGGAAACCTAGCAAACCTATATATTTTTGAAAACTAGACACCCAGGGGAATCCAGAATGGGGTGACTTGACTGGCTCTCACCAGGTTCTGTTACCCAGAATCCCTTGCAAACCTAAACAATTGTCCAAAAAAACACATTTTCCTCACTTTTCTGTGGTGGAAAGTTCTGGAATCTGCGTGGGTCCACAAAATTCCACCCACCCCGCATTCCCCAAAGTCTTTCAAGAAAAATGGTACCTCACTTGTGTGGGTAGGCCTAGTGCCCGCGACAGGAAACGGCCCAAAACGCAAGGTGGACACACCACATTTTCACAGTGAAAAATGACCCTTTTTTGGCAAAGTGCCTAGCTGTAGTTTTTGAACCCTAGCTCTGCCGGCACCTAGGGAAACCTAGCAAACCTATACATTTTTGAAAACTAGACACCTAGGGGATGCTAGGGAGGTATGGCTTGCGTGGATCCCCCAACGTTTTCTTACCCAGAATCCCCTGCAAACCTCAAATTTAGCTGAAAAAAATCACTTTTTTCACACATTTTTGTGTGGGAAAGTTGTGGCATCACCAGGCTGACACAAATTTCCTACCACCCAGCGTTCCCCCGGGTCTCCTGATAAAAATGGTGCCTCACTCGTGTGGGAGGCCCAAGTACCCGTGACAGACAAGGGCCCAAAACGTATTGAGGCGACATCAAAATTGCCTATCACAAAACAACCTGGTTTTTAAAGGGGGGTCACCTGGGTTTTTTGCCCCGTGCTCGGTGGCCAGCTAGGGAAACCTACAAAACCCACACATTTCTGAAAACTAGACACCCGGGGGATTCCAGGGAGGTATGGCTTGCATGGATCCCCCAACGTTTTCTTACTCAGAATCCCCTGCAAACCTCAAATTTAGCTGAAAAAATCACTTTTTCCACACATTTTTGTGTGGGAAAGTTGTGGCATCACTGGGCTGACACAAATTTCCTGCCACCCAGTGTTCCCCTAGGTCCCCCGATAAGAATGGTGCCTCACTCGTGTGGGAGGCCCAAGTACCCGCGACAGGCAAGGGCCCAAAACGTATTGAGGCGACATCAAAATTGCCTATCACAAAACGACCTGGTTTTGCAAGGAGGTCACCTGGGTTTTGGCCCTGTGCTCGGCGGCCAGCTAGGAAACCTACCAAACCCACACATTTCTGAAAACTAGACACCCGGAGTATTCCAGGGAGGTATGGCTTGCATGGATCCCCCAACGTTTTCTTACCCAGAATCCCCTGCAAACCTCAAATTTAGCTGAAAAAATCACTTTTTCCACACATTTCTGTGTGGGAAAGTTGTGGCATCATCGGGCTGACACAAATTTCCTACCACCCAGTGTTCCCCCAGGTCTCCCGATAAAATGGTGCCTCACTCGTGTGGGAGGCCCAAGTACCCGCGACAGGCAAGGGCCCAAAACGTATTGAGGCGCCATCAAAATTGCCTATCACAAAACGACCTGGTTTTGCAAGGGGGGTCACCTGGGTTTTGGCCCCGTGCTCGGCGGCCAGCTAGGGAAACCTACCAAACCCACACATTTCTGAAAACTAGACACCCAGGGGATTCCAGGGAGGTATGGCTTGTGTGGATCCTCCAACGTTTTCATACCCAGAATCCCCTGCAAACCTCAATTTTAGCTGAAAAAATCACTTTTTCCACACATTTTTGTGTGGGAAAGTTGTGGCATCACTGGGCTGACACAAATTTCCTGCCACCCAGTGTTCCCCTAGGTCCCCCGATAAGAATGGTGCCTCACTCGTGTGGGAGGCCCAAGTACCGCGACAGGCAAGGGCCCAAAACGTATTGAGCGACATCAAAATTGCCTATCACAAAGCAACCTGGTTTTGCAAGGGGGGTTACCTGGGTTTTTGGCCCCGTGCTCGGCGGCCAGCTAGGGAAACCTACCAAACCCACACATTTCTGAAAACTAGACACCCGGGGGATTCCAGGAAGGTATGGCTTGCATGGATCCCCCAACGTTTTCTTACCCAGAATCCCCTGCAAACCTCAAATTTAGCTGAAACAATCACTTTTTCCACACATTTTTGTGTGGGAAAGTTGTGGCATCATCGGGCTGACACAAATTTCCTACCACCCAGTGTTCCCCCAGGTCTCCCGATAAAATGGTGCCTCACTCGTGTGGGAGGCCCAAGTACCCGCGACAGGCAAGGACCCAAAACGTATTGAGGCGCCATCAAAATTGCTCTATCACAAAACGACCTGGTTTTGCAAGGGGGGTCACCTGGGTTTTTGGCCCCGTGCTCGGCGGCCAGCTAGGGAAACCTACCAAACCCACACATTTCTGAAAACTAGACACCCGGGGGATTCCAGGGAGGTATGGATTGCGTGGAATTTCTCTGGGGGGGTGGGGGTATTGTCATGCCCATTTTGGGCAGCCCCCACCCCTACATGAATACAAAAATATCCTGTTTCTAGTGGGCTTTTTTGGGGGGGTGGGGGCATTGAAATGCCCATTTTGGGCAGCCCCCACCCTAATTTCAATTGCCCAAAATAAATCCCTGGCGTCTAGTGGGCTTTTTGCCCCCATCTGCCCCCAGAAAGGCTGTAATTTTGGTGAGAGGGGGGTGGGGGCATTGGCATGCCCGTTTTGGGCAGCCCCCACCCTAAGTAAATTATTGGATAAAAAATCCCTGGTGCTAGTGGGCTTTCTGCCCCCCCGGGGGGGCAGAAAGACTGGTGTGCCCAAAACGCAATGGGGGGAGCAAAGGCCCTTGCCCAAGGTGCTAGTGGGTGGATCCATGCTTGGGGATCGCCCTCCTGGGGTGATCCCCAGACAGGGATCCACTCGGGAAGGGTACCATTGGAAAGGGGAGATTCTCCCCTTTCCAACAATACCTCTCCCAAGTGTTTCGGTGCTCGGGGGGCTGAGATAGCCCCACGAGCACTGAAACTGAAACTATGTTTCAGTTTCATTTTCAATGTAATGACGACAGCGCGCCATGCGCGCGATCGTCATTACTTTGAAAACCAGGGGAGGGCCTCGGGAGGTTGGGGAAGCTCTTCCCCACCTCCCGAGGCACAAAGAAAATGGAAATCCCTCTGCTGTTTACAGCAGAGGGATTTCCTGCCCCTGTCCTCATGACGGAATGGTTCCGTCCATGAGCACAGGAAACTACCGGTGCTCATGGCGGAACCATTCCGTCATGAGCACCGAAAGGGTTAAACTTTGGAACTGTTTTTAGCCACTTAGTTAACTGCGGTGTGGGGGAAATTCTGAACCTGTACAACTGTTTATGAACTGTATTTAATTGAATCTGAAATCGATCGCGACTCACCTTATTCTCTGCTCGGCGAAGTAATAGCGTGTTAAGCAGGGCTTGCGGGTAGCTGATTGGCTGTTGGGGAACCAATCAGCAACCCGGTTGTTCGTGGGCTGGGGAGAGGGCTTGCCACGCTTACATAAGGGGACCCATGGCACGACGGCGCGCAGCGGGCGCGCTGACGGCGTGCCAAAGGCAAGCCCATCTGCGCCCGTCCGCGGCCGGCCGGGGCCAGGGGCCAGTTATTATTCCCCTTCTATCTCGTACGACAGGAAAGATCTGTTGGCCTGGAACCGAGTGACTCAAACTATCTCTAGCACACTCACAACGTCACTAAAGGAAGTAGGACTATTGATATCCCCCAGAAATGGGTCCCAAGAGTGTGGCTGCCAATTCAGTTTCCATCCGGATAATATTGTCACTGGGCTTATCCCCTCAGTGGAATAGGGAGGTCAGTCTGAAATTCAGGTGATGCACCTGAATACGCGCTCTTTAGCGAAGCACCAAGATGAAATTTTTCACCTTCTGGAGTCTCAGTCACCAGATATGTTGTTATTAACAGAGACGTGGCTCACGGAGGAATCTTCCCCTGACATACTTTCAGCCATTCCAAATGAGTATTATATATTGACAACTAATAGGACAACAGGGAAGAATGGGGGGGGGTGCGTCACAGCTATAATTAAAAAAGACCTCAGGTTTACTAAGCTGCTCCCGTTGGATTTGCCAGCGGTTGAAAATTTAGTCATTCATCTGAATTCTGCGACCTCGTCCCTTATGTGCATCCTGTTATACAGACCTCCGTATCACATGCAGGATTTTTCTCAGGCCCTTGCTGAAGCCATAGCGCCCCTAATGGTAGATCATGCTAATGTTCTCCTGATTGGGGATTTAAACTATTGGGCAAATGATAAAAACGGGGGCAGCAAGCCACTGACCTTACAGCCGCCTTAAGCAACATGGACCTGGAACAATTAGTGAACCTCCCGACCCACATTAAAGGTCACATTTGGGACCGAATTTGGACCTCGAAATTCCCAGTGCGGAATCTGAGCATAGCCCCGTGTGGGTGGTCAGACCATCACCTGATCTCCTTCTCAGTATCTCGGCCAAAGGAGACGGGACCGCCTATTGGACCTGTTATTACATCGAGGAACTGGGCTCGGGTCAACCTCACGGCCTTCTGCGGGGAACTAGGGAAATCTTTACCTGTCCCAGTGGAGGACATTGAAGGCTATGAGCACAATATATTAAGCTGGTTGAAGGGGGCAGGCAACATCTATGCACCGAGCAATAGTACCATCACGACTAGAAGCCATGAGGCAAATAAATGGTTCTCTGATGACCTGAAAATGGGGAAACTTAATCTTCGACGAGCGGAAAGAAAATGGCGGTCAGAATATTTGCCAGACCTTAAAACTAGGTATCTCCTACAACTTAAAGTGTACAAATCTCTCTTAAGGCAAACCAAAGTGAGCTACTTTACTAGTAAAATCCTGAAGGCCCCGAATAAATCCAAGGAGATATTTAAGATTGTTACAGAACTGTCCAACCCAGACAGAGTGACTCTCCCGGTCACACCCTCACAGAGTCTGTGTGATACTCTCAATGCTTTTTTCGTGATCAAGAGTGAGGCTATTAAAAAGAGTATCCCTCTAGTTCCTCTTCTATCAATCCACCTGCAGGTGACACGAACAGCCACACAATCACGTGCTTTCCTAATATCTCTCAAGATAATCTAACTGAGTTACTGGTGAAAGTTAAGTCAGGCTCACCCAATGATATTTGTCCCCCTAAGGTCCCAAGAGTAGTGGCAACTTCCTTTGTGGACAGTGTTTTACCATTTCTCAACTATTCCATTAACTCTGGGCTGGTCCCTAGATCCTTTAAAAAAGCGGTCATTGTACCCCTCCTTAAGAAAGTGAGGGCAGACCCCACAGACACGAAACTTTTTCACCCTGTGTCCCTTCTACCATACTTAGCAAAATTCTTGGAGGGCCATGTAGCCCATCACCTCTGTGCCTTTATAGAGAAATCAGAGTTTTTGGACCCTTGTCACGCGGGATTTCGGTACGCACACTCCACCGAAGCAGTGGTCACGTCAGTGGTCGACGAAATGCGCAGGGAGGTTGACAAGGGTAACACACAAGCCCTTGTGCTACTAGACTTGCTGGCGGCCTTTCACACGGTCGACCACTCTTTGTTGGCTGACCGGGTCAAGGCAGCTGGTCTACGGGGTGTAGCACTGAATTGGATGATCTCATTTTTGAAGGATAGATCTCAATCGGTCAGGCTACCCCCTTTCACCTCCACAGAGGTCAAATTGAACTGTGGGGTGGCACAGGGTTGCTCTCTTTCTCCTCATCTGTTTAATATTTATATTCGACCCTTGGTTAACTCACTTAATAAGATGGGAGTGAACATTTTCAACTACGCTGACGACATGCAATTGTTTTTCACGATCAATGATAGCTCCACGGCTAGGCAACACTTTCAAAACACCATGCTGTTCATCCTGGATTGGATGAACGGTAATCATCTGAAACTAAACTTGGATAAAACCGAGATAGTTCTCACTAAGAATAGGGTTGCTTGCTGGAATCCCACCTTGTGGCCCGGTGAGATGGGCTCTCCCCCCACTCCCAAAAAGGCAGTAAAAAGCCTGGGGGTCATTATTGATGAGGATCTCTCACTCAAACAGCAGGTCAGTGCAGTGACCACGGCCTGTTTTTTTCAACTGCGACGCATAAAAAAAGATTTAAAAATTCCTTACGAGGGAGGCCCTGGTTCAAGTAATCATGGCTTTAGTTATGTCCAGAATTGATTACGCGAATTCTCTTTCTCTGGACCTCTTCTGCGCAGGCTCCAGCTAATTCAAAATCAGGCCGCTAGGCTGATAGTTTACCTGCCCAGAGAGGGGCACATCTTGCGGGTGACCAAGGACCTCCACTGGCTGCCAGTGGCGCAGAGAACTAGGTTTAAGGTATACTGTACGGCGTTTAAGGCGTTACACATGAGCTGCCCGGCCTTCATGAAATCTCGGATTGTGAAATACTGTCCGACAAGAGAACTGAGATCCAGTCACCTCCACTACCTGATCATCCCCACTTCTAAGAAACACACGACTGGAGGGCGTAGATTTTCCGTTACGGTCCCTCGAGTATGGAACACACTACTTTTGGAGATTAGGCAGACTTCCAATTACACCAAATTTAGACAACTTTTGAAGACCTGGCTCTTTAAACAGGCTTACCAGTAACAATGGTTTAATGACGTATCAGTTACCTAGCGCCAAGAGACCTCCTCGTGAACGTGCGCTTTAGAAATGGCCAATAACATAACATAATATAACATATGAATAGATACTTGTATAGATATATACCCTACAAATTCACAACTAACGTATATGTCCTGTTTACTGTTAAACAGCCACACTGGAAGCTAGAGCTGACACTGTTGCCTTACTTTAACCTATGCCTTTTCAACCTATCTACCATGTTGTTACTGTTAGGACAGAAATGTCCCCTGCATGGTAAACAGGCATGTTCACCTGCCCTGAGTGACTGACTGGGTGGATATGGTATCCTGACAATTTGATTTTTGGGCCCTAACGTCACACTAATCTATAGTGTGCTCAGTGGCCTAGGCTGTCCCTGACTATGAGTAAGTCCTGGATTTGTCCTGCGACCTGGAGGGGCACACAATTTAAGGGCCTTATGTACAAAGAATGTGATTGGTAAAAGTGGTCACAATATTCATACTGTTTTACACTGAATGCATTGCTATTTTGTGAACTGACCTATGTATTAATATCACATCATTGTGGGTCGCAATTTGACCTACCTCGTGAATATTAATGAGGTATAATGCAAATTGAAACCCAGTACAATGTGCTGGCACCACAGGGATGTTTTTAAAATGCTGACAATTTTCCTTAAATGTTTCCTTACAGTTTCAGACAGTAGATCTACATATCCTTTTCGAGAGCTGTCCATAGGCCCAGGACGCTTACCATTGGTACAGACTAGGCCACGCTACATCAGGACTGCCGCCTCAGGCGAACCAGAGGTCTTGGAGTGGGCACATAAACAAACACAGCCCAGTGCCTGAGGCAGGAATTAATCAAAGGGTACCAGTGACCTGCCAGTCATCAGAGTGCATGAGCATGCCCGAGGTACCAGGCAGGCTGAGTTAACCTGTGAGGACTGCTTTACACCTGTGAGCGCTTAAGGGATGTTTATGTGCAGCTACTGTTTGTGGGTTCATTTAAACTGCACCTGTGCCAGATTGGCGCTACCCCTTTTATCTCCTAGATGTAGAGGGGACACTCAGAACCAGGAAGAGAGCCTCAGGACAGTATGTAAAATGATGGAGAGGGGTGGAGACAGCAAGATAATGCCCAGAGACTCTAAAATGCAGTAGCTGCTAGTAGTGGGTAGTACTGAGTTCCATTTGGATAATAAAGCGCTGTCTTTTCTAAAAAGAAAAGAAATGGGCTGGATATTCACTTTATTGGGCTGTTGATTGTTAAGATCAAACACTCCATACTACCTCCTTGAGAAGCCTGTGACTGCTCAGCCTCGCTACCCTGAGAGTCAAGTGTGGAAAGGTTTGTACCTCGCCCAGTTTGCAGAGCCACAGTAAGACTGACACCGGGGCATCAGATGCCTACGGTTGAGGCCAGGAGCCCTTGCTTGCCCCATAACGCTGTCTGATAATTACCATCTACAACTTTACTTTGTGTACATGCTTAAGGGTATTTGACTGAAGTCTACATCTGTAAATGCCGCTTTTATATTATAGTACTGTACAGCAATATTATGTCTCCTGGAACGGTAAAGTACTCACAGGAGACAGCGTTAGATCAAAAAAACTACGAAAATAAAAGTACTTTGGTCTGGGTAAAGAACAGTCACAGCCATATGGACTCCAAAATATACACAGACTTTTTTCTAATAAAGGAAGCCTTTGCTTCAATCTCTTGGCCACACCAACAGGCCATACTAATGCCTGACGCTCATCGTACAAATACTAATAATACAAACGTGTAAACTCATCCTAATTTGGCAGGTGTCTCTCTCTTTTCACTTATATTCACCCTCCTAAAAAGCAAAATGCCTCCACTGAATTCAATGGGTGACTCTTTTGTCAGCTTCTAGATCACCTTATAGTAAATGTTCCTTTGATAAACTTTAATATGATCACCCTCTTAAAACATATGACTTCACCCTCTCTGGAGGTGACATAGGATAACAACTTAATATAATGCTATTAATAAAATGTGCTTATATACCTAGGGACACTGGCGGCACTCATAGGGCAGGAACTGCGGCATGTGCTGCTCCTGTCCAAAGCAGGACGCATCACTGTGATGTTGCAGGCTCTCCACCTAAATCACACCAACCCAAGGATGGGCTCGACAAATGGAGAACCAGCACAGTGCCTCCTCTTTCTCCATGTCCCATGAGACACACCCAGGTGCTGCTGCTTGCATTGTATGTTTTAGCATGCCCCATTGCTTTTCCAGTGAGTGTTATTGTTAGTCCATTAGCAGTGAGATGCTCACATTTGCATTTGAGAGGCTATCACTGCCCTCTCACTTACTGGGCTGTTTAACCCTTGAGTGCCTACAAGAAAAAAAGGCAGAAAGTCAAGAACTAAATTTTATTTTGCCTTTCACAAATCTGCCAAGACATATAATCTCATGAAACACTTATGGCGTTTCAACCAGCAGTATGTTGCATTGTGGGGCTTGTAGTTTGGCTCAATATGGGCTCAAAACTCCGGCATGTAGTCCTGTTTGCTAAAATGCAAGAACTTTACAAAGGGGCTATACAAGAGATAGAGTCACATGTCAACTATGGTTTAAACTTTTACAAAATATTCCAGTCCAACTCAAAAACTATTTGCTTCATATGTAAAACTAAATGCAAACTCTGCTCACATACCCTAGTTTTGGAGAGGTTATGTCCCTTATGTCAACATTTATGTTCTCTCTTTGTGAAACTTTAAGACCTAGATTAATGTTTTGTATGGGTGAGCTAAAAATGATTTTCCTTATGTCACCCTAGCACAAGATTAAAACAAGCATTTGCAATGCAATAGGTCTCGCATTTGCGAGAGTATGAGCTATTTTTATTGTAAATGACATTGCCTTTTATTTATGTTTTGGTTTTTGAAACATAAATAAAAGCCATTGTCATTTACAATGCCAATAGGTCAAACTCGCGTAAATGCGAGACCTATTGCATGCAAATGCTGTTGTTACAAGCACTTTCCACAGCGCATACTGGCTCCTTTAACGTTACTCACAAAAACAAACAAGTACAGGTAAAGCACGAGATGGCTTCATGTAACCAAAAGCACAATGCTCCAGCACTGGAATTATAATCAACGTGGTGGCAGAACTTAAATCCCAATGGCAGGAGTCAGGAGGCCTCACAAGGAACATATTAACCTGTAATAATGTGCTAGAATCTGTTGGAGGAATATGGTTAAAGACCAGTGTGCACACTGATGAGAGGCATGTGAGTCCAGGACAGTGTCTCCTATGAATGAGCAGTGCGGACCCTGAGTAACAGTCTCTTAATCATGCAGTTTTGCCATCTGCACTAGTCCTGTTATCATCAGCGCTATTCTTATTGTTGTCATCTGCACTAGTCTCGTTGTCATCGGCACTAGTCTCGTTGTTATCGGCACTAGTCTCATTGTTATCATCAGCGCTATTTTCGTTGTTGTCATTAGTGTTGTCACCAGCACTAGTCTCATTGTTGTCATCAGCGCTATTCTCACTGTTCTCGTTAGCACTAGTCCCACTGTTATCATCAGAGCTATAGTCATTGTTATCATCAGTGCTATTCTCATTGTTGTCATGAGCACTAGTCACATTGTTATCATCAGAGCTATTTTCATTGTTATCATCACCACTAGTCCTGTTGTTATCATCAGGGCTATTCTCATTGTTGTCATGGGCACTAGTCCCATGATTATCAGTGCTATTCTCATTGCTGTCATGAGCAATAGTCCCATTGTTATCATCAGTGCTATTCTCATTGTTGGCATCGGCACTAGTCCCATTGTTATCATCAGTGCTATTCTCATTGTTGGCATCAGCACTAGTCCCCTTGTTATCATCAGTGCTATTCTCATTGTTGGCATCGGCACTAGTCCCATTGTTATTATCAGTGCTATTCTCATTGTTGTCAGGAGCACTAGTCCCATTGGTATCATCAGCGCTATTCTCATTGTTGTCATGGGCACTAGTCCCATGGTTATCAGTGCTATTCTCATTGTTGTCATCGGCACTAGTCCCATTGTTATCATCAGTGCTATTCTCATTGTTGGCATCGGCACTAGTCCCATTGTTATCATCAGTGCTATTCTCATTGTTGGCATCGGCACTAGTCCCATTGTTATCATCAGTGCTATTCTCATTGTTGGCATCGGCACTAGTCCCATTGGTATCATCAGTGCTATTCTCATTGTTGTCATGGGCACTAGTCCCATTGGTATCATCAGCGCTATTCTCATTGTTGTCATGGGCACTAGTCCCATGGTTATCAGTGCTATTCTCATTGTTGGCATCGGCACTAGTCCCATTGGTATCATCAGTGCTATTCTCATTGTTGGCATCGGCACTAGTCCCATTGGTATCATCAGCGCTATTCTCATTGTTTGCATGGGCACTAGTCCCATTGGTATCATCAGCGCTATTCTCATTGTTGGCATCGGCACTAGTCCCATTGGTATCATCAGTGCTATTCTCATTGTTGGCATCGGCACTAGTCCCATTGGTATCATCAGCGCTATTCTCATTGTTGTCATGGGCACTAGTCCCATGGTTATCAGTGCTATTCTCATTGTTGGCATCGGCACTAGTCCCATTGTTATCACCAGTGCTATTCTCATTGTTGTCATGAGCACTAGTCCTATGGTTATCAGTGCTATTCTCATTGCTGTCATGAGCACTAGTCCCATTGTTATCATCAGTGCTATTCTCATTGTTGGCATCGGCACTAGTCCCATTGTTATCATCAGTGCTATTCTCATTGTTGGCATCGGCACTAGTCCCATTGTTATCATCAGTGCTATTCTCATCGGCACTAGTTCCATTGTTATCATCAGTGCTATTCTCATTCTTATCATCAGTGCTATTCTCATTGTTGGCATCGGCACTAGTTCCATTGTTATCATCAGTGCTATTCTCATTGTTCGCATCAGCACTAGTCCCATTGTTATCATCAGTGCTATTCTCATTGTTGGCATCGGCACTAGTCCGATTGTTATCATCAGCGCTATTCTCATTGTTGTCATGGGCACTAGTCCCATGGTTATCAGTGCTATTCTCATTGTTGTCATGGGCACTAGTCCCATTGTTATCATCAGTGCTATTCTCATTGTTGTCATGGGCACTAGTCCCATTGTTATCATCAGTGCTATTCTCATTGTTGGCATCGGCACTAGTCCCATTGTTATCATCAGTGCTATTCTCATTGTTGGCATCGGCACTAGTCCCATTGGCATCATCAGCGCTATTCTCATTGTTGGCATCAGCACTAGTCCCATTGTTATCATCAGTGCTATTCTCATTGTTGGCATCGGCACTAGTCCCATTGTTATCATCAGTGCTATTCTCATTGTTGTCAGGAGCACTAGTCCCATTGGTATCATCAGCGCTATTCTCATTGTTGTCATGGGCACTAGTCCCATGGTTATCAGTGCTATTCTCATTGTTGTCATGGGCACTAGTCCCATTGTTATCATCAGTGCTATTCTCATTGTTGGCATCGGCACTAGTCCCATTGTTATCATCAGTGCTATTCTCATTGTTGGCATCAGCACTAGTCCCATTGTTATCATCAGTGCTATTCTCATTGTTGTCATGGGCACTAGTTCCATTGTTATCATCAGTGCTATTCTCATTGCTTGCGTCAGCACTAGTCCCATTGTTATCATCAGTGCTATTCTCATTGCTTGCGTCAGCACTAGTCCCATTGTTATCATCAGTGCTATTCTCATTGTTGGCATCGGCACTAGTCCCATTGTTATCATCAGTGCTATTCTCATTGTTGGCATCGGCACTAGTCCCATTGGTATCATCATCGCTATTCTCATTGTTGTCATGGGCACTAGTCCCATGGTTATCAGTGCTATTCTCATTGTTGGCATCGGCACTAGTCCCATTGGTATCATCAGTGCTATTCTCATTGTTGGCATTGGCACTAGTCCCATTGGTATCATCAGTGCTATTCTCATTGTTGGCATTGGCACTAGTCCCATTGGTATCATCAGCGCTATTCTCATTGTTGTCATGGGCACTAGTCCCATGGTTATCAGTGCTATTCTCATTGTTGGCATCGGCACTAGTCCCATTGGTATCATCAGTGCTATTCTCATTGTTGTCATGGGCACTAGTCCCATTGGTATCATCAGCGCTATTCTCATTGTTGGCATCGGCACTAGTCCCATTGGTATCATCAGTGCTATTCTCATTGTTGGCATCGGCACTAGTCCCATTGGTATCATCAGCGCTATTCTCATTGTTGTCATGGGCACTAGTCCCATGGTTATCAGTGCTATTCTCATTGTTGGTATCGGCACTGTTCCTCAGTGAAAAATCTAAGAAAGTTTCAAAAGAGCAACCTGTGCCCGACAGGCACTTCAAACTTAGCAGTCTGTCAGGAAGTACATCGAAGAGCAGAGCCCTCCACCGCTGCAAGTAGCTGAACTGAATGCCCAAAGGAACATTTTGCGTGCGTGGTGCACATTTATCTGGAGTTCGCCACCAAACCTGTTACACTGTAATCAAACATTCCTCCGTACATCCACGCCAAAGACAGTCATCAGAAAACACGGGAGTTCTGCCTCACAGAAGTCCGAGGAGCGGCCTAAAGATGGGGCAGACATTTTTATACTGTGTGAACATAGTGAACATAGTGCAATGCATAATACTTCAATACTTCAACACTTTTAAAAGCAGCTGCGAAACTTATTTCAGATACTATCTGGAAACAAGCGGCAGTGAAAGTGATCGCGAAACTGAAAGCGATCGCTATTGTAAAACAAACTTGCGAGTGGTGCGCGCGTGCCACAGCGAGACATGTGGTTTCAATTATCGCGCCCGTGTCTGGGCACGATAATTGAAACCACATGCCATGGTGCGCGTAATAGACACCAATAGGCCAGGGGCGGAGCAATGCGCCCGCCTTTGGCCAATTGCGTGCAGTCTTTTATAAAAAGACGCACGAAAAGGCCAATGGGGTAGCACAAAAGGAATCGCACACGCACGAGCGTGTGCGATTCCTAGGTCAGTGCTGAATCCCCGTTTTTCACCTACTAAATGTCTCGCGCTGCGCGAGCACCTCTGCGCAGTGCAACGCTAGGCGCGAGACCTAAACAGGAGGTAAAGCATTAGACTTTGGTTCTATCCGTTGACACGTTTCAGCACTTGAATACTGCCCTCAGATGCCCTCCTAAGGACTATAGGTATCTCATACCAAATATTGTGAAACATTCTCTGATTCATAGAGTATGTTATGCAAGCGCATTCACTATATCTTTTGTTTTTTTATTAAGATAGGGTAGCATCAGTAAAAACACATCTTCTACATACAACCAGTAGACTGTGGGCAGAAACAGTACAAGCTTCCCTCATTCAGAGGACAGGTACAGCCAGGGCAGCAGTAGTGCAAGCTTTCCCCATCACAGGGAACATACAAATCGGGCAGCAGCAGTGCAAGCTTTACTTCCTCACAGAAAAGGTACAACAAGGCAGTGGCAAAGCAAGTCTCCCTCTCTAACAGGAGGCAGCAACAGCAATCTTCCATTCCCTGCAGAACAGATTCAGCAGGACAGACTGGTAAAATCTTTCATCATTCATAGAACACCGACAGTTAAGGTATGAGTGACATGTGGGTTACAGACAGATGTCTGGAGGGGGTACTTAAATTACTGAGAGGGATTTATATTTGCATGAGTGAGTGAATATGCAAATTCTGACACCATTCTCTCTTAGGTGACATTCCACACCAGGAGTCCTGCTGCTGCCCCTCGCAGACACACTATTTCTATCGATTCATTGTTTTTCCACCTAGTGAGAAGCAGTCGAAACCCAGTAGGCCATGGTTATTAGGAGAAGCCCAGCCACATCCTAAGAGACTATGCTCTAGACAAGCACACAGGTGGTAAACTCTTCTAAAACTTTTTGAATGTACACGCACCACGTGCTGTAAAATCCCAACTTCAGAGCTGCATCCTTTCAAAATGCTGAGGGCCACCATTGCCTATGACCAGCAGCACTGATTTGAAAGAATTGAACAAACACTGCCACGTGGACCAGGGCTTTAAGTGGGCCGAGTTCCTCCTTGTCTCAGACCCAGCAGTAATTAAAACAGACATTGAAACAAGTCCCTATTGGGCCCTCTATTCATGTCCTTAGTTATAATGGCAAAAACACTGATCAAATACTGAACCATGAATGTAAAAACAGTAAGGTAACATCAGTGATTTAGTTCCTGTTTATATTTCACGTTTTACATAATCTTGCATTTGCTAGGAGTGTTAGATATTTGCAGGATGTTGTGTTTCTGTATTTTTTTAATGCACTATATTTTTCTTGCATAGTGCATGCTTTCAACTGAGTTGCCCTCAAGGTATTTATAACTTGTAACATGACTGAGCACTCTGGAGTTGAGGCTGAAGGCAGTGCGGGTTTATCATTGTGCCTGTCAGTGGGTCAAAAAGGTGTTCGGAATTCATGTTCATCCAATCCTTGGCCTCTCTGAAGACTGCACAGAGCAACGGTCACATGTTCCAGTTGCAATTGTGATTCTGTACAAATGTGTGTGAAAGTGGTACACAGTTGTCAAAATATTGACAAGGCAAAAGTAAAAGAAAATGCAGTGGGCACGTTCTGTATGTTTGGGGGTGGTGAAGTGAAGTAGATGCAAGGAAGTGCATTCAGGAGAGATTCAAAAGAGGGTGCTGAAGACGAAAGATGCAGTGTGTGATATGCAGATGGAGTTGTGGAGAAAAAAGGGCGTACATGTCTAACATAGAGTAAACATAACAGGGAGTGACTGAGACACTGAAGACCACTACCCTTCCACAGGCATCAGTAATGTTTAATTCAGTCTCACAAATTCAGAATTGAAACATTTTGAATAGTAATCATTTGCAACAAAATCACTGTTGTTACCCATTATCTTAAACAGCTCACAACCAGTTGTGTGTCAGTTTTATGTTAAATTTCTGAATACATTAACACAGCCCCTGCCAAGTGCCACGCATCAGGGGTTAGACTAATGTAGTTTAATGCTGGTGTCCACATCATCACACTAAAATGCATAAGCCATGCATTATAGCGCCCCTAGGGCCACCCGGATAAGGTGCATGCTCAACGCGGCAGCTGCATGATAACCAGCCAGCGCGCAGCTAAAATTGGCTTGGTCTGCAGGCAGGCCTGCTGCTGCTGCCTGACAAATTTTGTCTCAGTGTCAAAATAATTCTGCATTGATTCGAAAAAGCACGTAGCAATGGCAGTCGGTGTTGTTCTTACAGTAATAAGGCAGACCTGGTCTTCAGCTCACCCATTAAGCCGAACCCCTCTCGACCAGCCTCTGAACTGCTAGGCAAAACACCCGTCCATGTGGTCTGTTTAAGTGAGCAAGAAACACATTTGGAAACATAAACAGTCTGGCTGCAGTTATGCCAGCACGTAGCTGATCCTAGTCCGGCGCCTAGCCTGTTCTTTTCTGCAAAGGTGTGAATGGTAACTGTGACTGGCAGCAAGCCACATGCAGATTGGCACAGGCAGACACACTGGCGAACGACAGCTTTGTTTTTTCTTTGTCGCACCTGCCATCAGCAGACAAGTGGCACTTCCTTACAGTGGTCTGTCTAGAGTGTGGAGGAGGTGGTTGATGTTTTGTTCTTGTCCTGTCAGCCTGCTGGGCCCCCACCCTCTTCAACCCCCATGCCAGCCTGGCCAGACATTGCCGGAGCCCACAGGAAATAGTTGACAAAGTCAACTTCTCACTTTATGCCCTCCAGTTGTCGTTTGTTGCAGGGGTCGGGGGCACAATGTTTGTCTGGCAGTGCCAGCCTTTGGCATGGTTGAGCTTGGCCTAGGGCTCCAATATTGAAAGGGGTGAAAGGAACTGCCTGCATAAAGGTCCTGCAAATAGCAACGCCTGTCTACCTTGGCTCCAGTGATTCCATTTAAAGTGCTTCAAATCATTTTCAATCTGTCATAGCCATAGCATATCAGCGCCCTACCTTGCCCCATCTATCTCTAACCCCATGCCACACACATCAACACCCCCGCCTCAACACACAACTTGGAACTAGCCTGACATAGTTACGTTGTGGATGATTCAGGTGAGCTTGGGGAGGTGCGGACATGTGTGTTCATAGATAAGTCGCTGCTTTGATATAGCCAGCTAGGGACTGGCCTATGAAAAGGGGCTGCTGCCTCATTTCATTCACCAACAGATGTGAGAGTGGCAAATTTATTTCCGCCGAGGGTGCTTTTGGAGCAAGGGCCGGCTCTGTTGTCTGGTCAGCCGCAGCAGCAAGCGAGATGCGCAAGTCTTTAAGTGCAACCACCGGCCAGCTTGAGCCCTGTCAACAGCTCCTGAGCTCTGCCAGAGGAGTGGCAGTGCCAAAGAATTACAATTGAAGTTCCAAAAAGAAGGCTGGTCCAAAACCTGAGAGACTGAGGGGGATATGTACAAGGAAGTGGCGGAGCGTGTCGTTAGCCTCCTTGGCTTAACGACACGCTCCGCCACTTCTGGAAAGCAAGGCTGCACCATATTTACAAGAATGTGGTGCAGCCTTGCGTTTCCCCCTGTGATGGTGCAAAGTTTAGCAACTTAGTGTTAACGCAGGCACCCTTGCACCAGAGTGCAAGGGTGTCTGCATGCAGGGGAGGATTGTTTATGTGTAGGAAGGTGTCCCTTCCTGCACATAAACAATCCTAAAATGCAATTCTGTCACTTTCATGTGTGCTGCTTCATGCAGCACACATGAAGGTGACAGAATTGCATATTTTCTAAAGGTTTGTTTATGTACAGGAAGGGACACCTTCCTGTACATAAACAAACCATGGCATTTTGCTTTTTCCATGCGTGCTGCACAAGGCAGGACACATGGAAAAAGCAAAAATGAGGAGAAATAATGCATTTCTCCTCGTTTCGCCAACTTAAGACCAGGGTTTTACGGGTCTTAATTTTGGCGCTGCCTCCTATGTACGCCACCCTTATACATAGGGGGAGCGTCAAATACAATGGGTGTTGCGGTGGAACGCCCACCACACCCACTGCACGCCCCTTTCACGCTAACCATAGTGTGAAAGGGTGCCTTAAGTACAAGTCAGCGTTAAGCCACGTTAAGTGGCTTAATGCTGCCTTGTACATAAGGCAGAGCCCGCATCGCCACCACAACGTCTGTAAAAGTGACGTTGTGGTGGCGATAGGGGCTTGTACATATGCCCTGAGACACAGCCATCCTGCCCAACCTAGAAGGACGACTTGGCAAGCAGCCAGCAAGATGATTAGTGCAGAGGTGGTGGGTGGCACCAGGCAGTGGCTGCAGCATTTTAAAGGTGAGCCCAGTGGTAAGTCAAGTGGCTAGTAAGAGTTTGCAGTTTGTTATGGTGGTGGGGAGGACTGCTGTTGTGATAAGTAGTGCAGGGCTCTCCTGCAGTATGGCTAGCCCAGTCATTTTGGTAACTTAAGTAGCCAGTCCCCAGGAGTTTGTTATTATTGTGGGGAGGAGACCTTACTCATGAGGTGATTTGTGGCAGCACTGCAAGGACTGTAATGTAGGCAATCCCAGCTGCCTGTTTGCATACGTGCAGAGGTGGTTGGTGGCACCTGGCAGTGGCTTCAGCATTTTCAAGGGCTAGCCCAGTGCTAAGTGGCCAGTCCCCTGGAGCTTGGTATTATTATGGGGAGGTAGGTTAGTGACCTTCCATTTCAGATGGCTTGTAGCAATTTCAAGATCTATTTAGAGGTTCTCGATGCTGAAAACTGCATAATTTCTGATAAATATCTCTTTCCATGGACTTCATTACTTAATTTTATTTGCGAGAAAGTGCCACACATTTGGTCATTGAATGTCACTCATAAGTACATTGAAACCATGAAAATGTCACACTTAAGCAATCTGACAACTTGGCAGCTATGTAACAGAAAGCTCAGGGATGAACCAAAATACTGGTTGGGTGTCACACTATGGGAACGCAGAAATGTAGTTATGTGTTTAAGTCATGCCCCTAATTATGAAGGCCACGCCCCTTTTAGAGAACAGCCCCCCCTCACACACACACACTTTTTTCATCCCACTTTAAAGCCCTGGCATGGACTCCGTTTTGTTTCTTATTTGGTACCTGTCCCTACTTCATCGTGACTGAGGGGATGGATGCACCTCCTATTGTTTATATCCAGTGCTTGAATGGCTTGACAGGTACGTGCTGAGCCGAGCCGTCCTTTGCTAAGATAACGCCCTGGGTGTAGGGGGACAGAAATTTGGCGTCCTCGCTAATGGTAGTGAATTAAATGAGGCAGAAAGGAGCCCCTTTTGGGTTCACTGCCCAGTATCTGGATGAGCAGGGAGTGGCCCCTGAACACAAACACATAAACACGCCAACCCTACTGATTCAGGTGGGTGCAGGGCTTTAAGTGAGCCGGGTCCTGCCGGTGCTCAGCACCAACAGCTCTAAAAAGCAGGTGCTGAGACGGGTCCCTATCGGGCTCTCCATTTTTGCCCTCACCCTCGGTGAAAATAAAATATTTACACTGCCTTCGAGGTAACTTCAAGAGACTCGTCATAGTTCTTTCACAGTCTCATCATTGCAGAAGTGAAGCATTTTCAATGTTATGTACAACAGAGCCATAGTTGTTGCTTATTTATCTTATGCAACTAACAACCATCAACAAAACCAATAGTCCTGACTTGTTGCAAGTGTAATGTTACTTGTTTTATTATATACATCTGGGTGCAATGACAGAAGCAGCAAAATACCAGGTGGGCGGCACACTATGCTAGGCACAGATTTTTAGCTTAAGTGTTTTTTTTTAGCCACGCCCTTAATTACATCACCCCCTCCCCCCAGTTTTTTCATCCCACTTAAAGCCCTGGGTGCGAGACTACTGATTTCAAGGCTAGTCTCCCACCACCTGATTCCTGCATTAAAAAACCCAATTCCTCAGCAGACTTCTGCCGAACGGGACTGGTCTAGTGAGACTCATAGTATTCACTGACAGTAATCTGCTGCTGCAGGCCAGTGCACAACATTTTTGTCACGGACTCTTTGCCTGTGCTTTCTCCGTGCTCTTGATGGGTAAGGAAAAAAAACATGTATCTGAGTTTCTGATATCCGATCCTGCAGCAGCGCACTAAGTCCCATACATGACAGTAGCGATTCACAGGCGCGGTCGGTGGTAGGAGTGCGGGTCGGGCGGTGACGTGGGGCGGGGGAGGGACAGGGTGGGGGGTAGTAAACTACGGATTAAGGCCCAATACAGGTAAGTAAACATTTAAATAAATAAAACGAATTTCGTTGTGAGCTCTGCATCGCCAAATGCGATGCAGTGCGCGCAACGAAATTCGTTTTATTTATTTAAATGTTTACTTACCTGTATTGGGCCTTAATCCGTAGTTTACTACCCCCCCCCCACCCTTTCCCTCCCCCGCCCCACGTCACCGCCCGACCGGCACTCCTACCACCAACCGCGCCTGGCGATTCAGGCCTCGATAGAAGTCAATAGGATAAAAACAATCTCCCGATTATTATTCTAAAATCTCCCACTTTCTTCTTATAAAATGTTGGCATGTATGCAAACATCCCCGGACCTCCCCCTGCACAAATAAATCACCAATTGCTTTGCTGCTTCACGCAGATGATGGTTTTGTTGATGTGTGTCAGAAGGAAGGGGGTTAAAGGGGTGTTAAAAACATCGCCTGCTGTATAACAACGAAGGGCGGAAATGACTTTAAACTGGGTAAGCACACAGAAACGAACAGGCAGGGACAAGGACACAGCTAGAACAAGATGAGAAGGGCGCTGCTGCTGTCATATCCTTAATGCACACAGCTCTATGTGCCCCAAAGAATATTGGCGCCCTAGGCCCAGCTTGGCCATGCTAATGGCCGGCCATGGCGCTGAGCGACTTACATACGCATGTTATAACCCACGCGCAACCCAGCATGCACGCAACCACAAAGCACCAGAGAGACAAACGCACCATAGGTATCTATAAGACGCCTCCTACTCAAGCCCCGAAGTGACACTTAATAAACCAGCGTAAAATGCTGGCGCCAGCGTCATTGTGCCGTCACACCTGTACATCCAATCAGATCATCCTCTTCATCGGAGTCATCCACCACAAAGACCGCCCACTCGGCTGTCCATCTCCCTAAGTGAACAAGCCTTCAGAGCGGAGACACCGCCCCCTCTGCCGCCTCCGCAGAGATGAACCTGCTCTGACAATGCGGCTGCCCGCGGCCCCGCAGGCGGCCACCCTAAGCGGGCGGCCCCTTTAGTGCCATTTGGGCACTTCCCACCCCCAATGATGTGTGGGACTCAAGGAGGAGTCCCCCTACCAGGCAGCGTCACTTCCGGCACGCAGAGGAGGTGGGGGAGGTACTTATGCCTCCCCCGGCCATCTTGGCGTCCTCTTTGCGCCGGACACGCCGTCTGCAGGAGGTGCCACGAGCTGTGTGCCGATATCGCCAGGTGCCCGGAGCAGTTTGCGCGGTGAGTCTTGCCCCCCATCCCCTTGGTTGGGCGTTCCCAGGCTTATGGCCTTACAGGGCCAACGCTGAGGTCTTCTGTCCGCCTAGGGCTAGATGGGGCCTGGGCTGCTCCCGGCCCGCATGGGCCAGTCGCTGGCCTAGGGGCTATTCGCGCTGGTCAGGCTGTCCTGGCCATGTCCCGTGGCCTTGCACGGCAGGCCCTGGTGGTCGCGGGCTCCGCAGCGCGTGTTCTGCCCTGCCCCCTTGGGCCCACCCGCTTTGGCAATTTACCTCCCTGCTGGGTCGTGCCTCACAGCGGCGTTCGGCCCTGCGAGCCTGCCATGGCCATGCGATGATCGCGGGCGGTCTGCTGGGGCCCCTGCCACTTCCCACGCGTCTCCTGCCTGGGTAGCACCGCGGTGGGGCGGCCGGAAGCTTTGCCAGGTCGGGTCTTCCGGCGCATCGGACGGCCTGCTTCCGTCTGGCTCCCCTGCGGGGGTGTGGGGGGTTGCCTGACGTGTTGCGCTTGCAGCCCTCCCTCCTCCTCTCCGGCCTTCCGGTGAGTCCCCGCGCGCGGCCAGGGGGTCTTGGCTGTGTCGGGCCTCCCTGCCCCTGGCCGTGTCGTTGGCAGGGGCATGGGTCGGGGCTCGCCGACGGCCTCTTGGCTGCTGGACCCGCCGCCCCCCTCTCGTGTTCCCTCAGCATTGCGATGTTAGATCGGACCCGCGCAGGCCCCCACACCCCGAGGCACAACAACGTAGTGCTCCGCGGGAAGTGTGGCAGGCTCGTCGTTGGGGTGAACAAGCAAGCCTGCCTCATGGCGGGGTGCTCTCCGATGGTAATTGAGGGGCATAGGGCGAGGGGTAGTAGCGCGGCAGGGTCTTTGATTTGGGCATATTATCTAACCTCCCCCGTGCCTAACAGAATGTGATGGGCCCCTTAACGGGTCACTTAACGCTGCATGCGGGTGATACCGGGTTCGAGGCGCGGCAGGGTTCTGTGCTACACTGCCACGCTGGTGAATAATGCTGCCATGCGATGCCACCGAGTGTAATCGGTTTCGAGTTGCAGGAGGGTCCAGCGACTACGGGCAAACTGCCTAACCTCCTCAGGGCCTAACAACATGCATTAGGTCCCTTAACTAGTCACGGACAACGCTGCCATGCATACTCCTCCAGATCCCGCTTGCGAGGCCGCTTACAGCGCCCAGCGGTGAGTATCCCCTATTGCGACAAAAACGGCGTATAGCGCGCATCGCTGTAATGTTGAGCCTCTGGCCGCGTAATTGCTGCTCGCTATGGGCCTTACAGCGCAGGGCAGAGTCGCCTCAGTCCCTGAGTGATCGCGGGCCCCACACTCGGTTGACTCATATCCCCTTGGTCAATAATCAGTTAGGCGGTAGGAGCCGGTCGCCAAGACGCCCGCAGCGCGTGCTGCTGCAGCAGGTGGTACAGCGCACATCGGACATGGCTATGCGCTTTGGAGCCATGGTCAAAGTTAACACTGTGGGCCTGGTGGCTGGAGGCACACACAGGAAGTATTCAGGGTTGTAATGCGCATTGGGAGGGCTGCGAATGAGCGGGTCAAGTGAATTCACATGCTGGAATCAGACCGCTTGGTTTGTGCATCGGAGTGTCCGATCCGCGGATGCCCGCCGAGGCTGCTCGCGCCCTGGTTTGTGACGAGGGAGTGGGTCCGGAACAGGCTAAGGGGCGGTGCTTGCCTCTCGGCCGCAGGTGGCCCGGCCCGAACCTCAGGAATTCTGGGGTCATCTGCCCGGTGGGGCCGTCAGGGCTTTCACCCGGATATGTGAAGGGATTATGCAGAGTTACTGGCCCACTTCTAATTGGTGCACGGTCCACCGGCAGCAATATTTCGCCCGGCATCGGCACCCGCACGGGCTTTGAAGGCATGCTGCAAGGGGCAGCAAGCGGGGCAGAGGCCCGGTGGGGGGGATTAGGTCCTCCATGCACGTGGCTGACGCTGCCAGGGCCTACTCGTGGTCGCCCAGCCCGGGAAGCTCCAAAGCAGGAGTCTGCTGCTACTCTGCGGCCAAGACTCCTGACCCTACAACCCACGCGCCCGAGCACTTGTACTTGTGGTTTGAAGTGACATACATGTCTGTAATAGCTGCATTAGTCTTCGGTAGTGTTACAAGGGACACAGGTTCATGATAGCCTGACCGGGAGACTTAGTCTTGTTAAATCATGGTGCTGATGCTATCGACAGCACAGCTACATTCAGGTACGGAAAAACTTCATGTTATCCAGCGGCTCCTTATCAAAGCAACCGCATTGGGGGCTGGTGCTATCATTCCGCAGTGATCCTCCTCTCGCTCTAGCATACCCTCTGTTGGAGGGAAGGATAGCACACATCGTCTTCCCTTCTCGTGTACTGGTGTTCCCTGAATTGCACATTTTCAAGTGTGCCCTCATTCGCCGGAGTTATTCCTTTTACTTACATGGTAAGGGCTCGAGTTTTGGAGCCAGTGGTGCGGCAGAGGGATCTGCTTGGGTGGAATCCCTCCCAGATGTACACACAGGAAGGTGAATTACGGAGGCGAGGTCCTCGTGAACACATGACTGCCGGGCTGGGTCACGTCCATAGGAGAGGACATAGTGCGCCGCTACTATCCTGTATGGGCGGTCCGAGCCCCAGTCTAGGTTTCCTCAGCCTTTCATCCTTCCGAGGTCGGTTAAATAAGTACCAATTCCTTGGGCAATGACCGCTGTGCCTACGGGTGCGCTTAAGGGACCTAGCGTCGCAGCGCAGCGTCAAGAGGAAAGGCAACCAGGCGGCTATTATGCAATTTCCTTTGGGGGCAATATATTGAGGAATTTATCGACAGTATTTTCTTGGTCCACTATGCATTTAACGTCCACTGTCTTTACCCCCAGAGAGGATCAGGAAGCCTTCTTCTGCATGCTTGGGGTGGGCGCTGACGCGTTTAAAACACAGCATCCTGAAGGTTTGAGGTCAGAAGTGCATTTACTGGTACTCAACAGCACATGCTGTGGTGCTACCAGTCGCCCTGGGCTAAAATTATTGGGGGCACCTGTTTCGAACGGCTTTTAAATTGGTACTGTTCAGTTCCTTCATGCCCACTTTAAGGACGGTTACTGACAGTGCACAGACATCTCGTCCAAGTTATGAATGTTTACATCCAATATGCAGGGTCGGTGACACGCTAGCAATACTGTAACACAGGAGCAGCTATTTCTGATGCCAATGGCCCCTCCAGGAGCACAGGGTATGCCCACACCCCTCAGTGGGCTTTAAACAGTAGAGGGTTCTTCTTGGATGTGGCACGGCTGTGTTCGGCCACCTTTTGTTTGCCTATATGGATGTGCGGTGCTAACTTAGTATTATGCCCGGGTTGCATAGGTAATAGTAGAGAAATCCCGGCTCATGGAATTTTGTTGACCACGGAGGCGAAAACTGGTTGATATGTCGCCGATGTCATTGAATTGGATGACAGCTGCATAGCAACAGGTGTATAGGGCATGGGTGCTCGTGGCACATTTGATAATGGTGCGGGATAATTATTGTTTTACTGTAGGAAACTGGGATCTTATGCCCAGGTGCTGTCTTTATTTCCGCCGGTTACCAGCCCAATGTTGGGAAAGTACAATCTTACATCTACTCTGGGCTATGACAACGCAGAGAGGTGCTGCGAAATGTTGTTGAGACTGCATTGCACAATTGGCTACAAGGGCCTTGATGAGGAACATCTGCTGGCACCATTTACAAACGGGTACCATGTTCACTTGGTGGGCATTTCTAGCTTTGAAAGGAAGTTGAATCAACCCAGTAGAGTTTCAGTGCTAGGCCTCTTTTGTGGGCAGTTTCATTTGTAAAGCATTAAACCGGCCAGCCCTGGGAATTGGGCAGCCATACGTTTAGCTAAGATGTGGTTCAAACCTGGTAGAGCATATCGACCATAATTAATAGTGGAACCAGGAACAGCTTTACAGAGCAATGCAGTAGATTGCTTGTAGAAGTCTGGAGGGACAAGCTTCAGGGAGAAGGCCATGACCTTCGCCCTGGGTCAGGCTGGCCTTGGGCCCGGTTAAGGCATGTTTTGGTTTGTTGCAGCACAGGTCGTGTTGCAGTGTTCGAGAACGGTGGAGTATCCTCGCTGGCTTCGCGGACTGGAGTGGGGGTTCTGCCTGGCTTGGGTGCATATCCTGGCCAACCAGAAACTCCATATACATTATTGGTAGAGAATGCCCAGGAGTGCTTTGCGGTCCTGTTCCAACTGCCCCACAGGTGAATGTCTCAGTCCACAGAGGCTTGTGGAAGGCCCCTGTGGCGGGGCCTGGCTTTGGACCGTGTGTCGGGTGGAAGGGTCTTTCAAACGGTGCCTTTCATTTTAGTTAAGTACGTTGGCTTCATAGAGGTGCCTTTAACTTTGCAGTACTTCAAAGCCCAGTGAGCCTCGGTTGGAGGAGCGTTGTCCTCTGCCACTTTTCACACCTTGAGATTGCACGAAATGGCTGATGCATGGGTGGGTGAGCGAGTCGGGCATCATCTTCAACTTTCCTTCGATTTCCAGAGTAGCGGCCGTTGGGACCGCGTACAAGGTTTGGAGCATTTGGAAGGGGCTGAACGGAGTGGCCCCCCACCCGGAGCAGCAGACGGGGAAGCAGCGAGTCGATGGGTTCCAGATCGCTGCCCACAGTCGCAAAGAGGTTTGCTAAAACTTCAACCCTGCCCCTCCTAGGTGCATATGTTTGGGGCGCGATTTCTGATAAGCTAGAGGGTAGCCCACTGACGACTCACACAAGTTGAGAAGCATTGGTCTTCCAATTGGCAGGCATTCGCAAGTGGTCATGTAGGAAGAACGGCGCATCTCTGATTGGATTGCCACTAAACGAGCCTCTTGCCGCCGGTTTTCCTTGCGTTTGCATGTGTTGGACTGTGGTAGAAGCCGCACCCTAGTCTCGACGTGAAGCCAATTGTACACAACCCTATGGTGATAGGTGATGGCTCAGTTGGGCATGAGGTACTTATGATTTGCGCCCTGCTACAAGGGTTAGTAGGGTACACAGCTGATTGAGTGGATGCATAAGGTGTCATGCGAATTACAGTTCCTACCAGCAGCCACCGGGTTGTGCTACCTGAGCTGTTGGACGGTGGCCCGATTGACCTAGTGAGTTATGTATTCCCTGTGATGTCATGATGAGGTTTGGTAGCACAGGGTAATAGGGGCGGATGGGACTAAGTTTCTCTTGTGTGGACGATACCAAGGGTAATTTAAAATAACCTGGTATGGAGTCTCTTCTGTAGTGTGCCTAGGGTGCCACTGTGGGAGCCAGGGTCGTTGAAGGACAGGCAAGGGCATCAATGGGCCATATTTAGCAACAGGGTAACCTGCGGGGCGGACTGTCAGTGGTCACTCCACGATGGGGTGCGGTGGTGCTAATAGTGGGCACACACATTACCCTTCCAATCCAGATGTGACACCATTAGGAGGTAGGTTTAGCAATCAAGAAGGTTGGTGCAAACTGGGCGCAGTAAGTGCATCCGCAGTAAGTGCATCCTCAGAGGTACCGCCTTTAGAGCTAGGAGGTCTGTTGGCACCGCCTTTTAAGGAAGCCATTGTCTAGCGGGCTGCTCTGTGCAGAGCATTTGCAGGCGTAAGTTACAGTATCCGCTACCATTTCAAATGTGCATCTTTCACAATTTACTCAGATAACTGGGACAGGAAGTAAGGTGGGCTGGATAACTCTTGCTTCTACCTGAGTGGCACATCTTGGCAGGAGTGTTTGTCAAAGGGATTGCACTTCAGCCAGGTAATGTTAGCACCCATCCACACCAAGCCGATCGTCAAGGTCACCCTGGGCCTCACTTACACAGCCCAGTAGGAGCCCCTTGTGGTGGTCAGTGACAGGAATTTCTAATTTGAACTGACAGGAGGCGTGTCCGTGGGTTTCAACAACAGAAGTTTGGGGAGAGCTAGACTCCACCCACCCATGGTCAAGGTGTAAGTTTTATTAGTTGGAGTGGCACTCTTATTTGACCAGGGGTTCATTGCCACACGAGGGCATCGCTGAGTTGTAGCCAGAGCACGGGCATTGTGTGTTTCCCAGGGAGCAGCAAGTGAAGGCAAGACTCTTCCCAAATCTAGCACCAGAACACAAAGTAGTCAGGGTCTACTTGTCTGTTGGGTGACTTGTGTAGGCACTGGTGTAATTGTCACTCCACAACGACACATGAGGGTGAGTTGTCTCCAATTGAGGGCACAATGCATATATATTGTTTCAAACCAGAATTGACTCCATCTATGTGTTCTCCGGGGTCTAGCAATCAAAGAGGCCTGTGAAATTCTGGTCAACGGCGCGGATTAAGTGCACTCTAGAACCGAGGTAGGTGACACAGGAGGGTGATCCAAGATACACAGGTGGTGTGAAAGGCAACGCGAGACTGTCCGCTTATGCTGGGTAGGAGGTTCCATATCACCAACCAGTAGGGTGACATGTGGCAAAACTGTGTATATGTTTAAGAATGACATAGATGCCAGTCAGGAGAGGTTTGTCAAAGGCATTACACTTATTGCCAGGCATTGCTAACTACCCATCCACACCAAGCCTACCCTTAGGCTCCCTGGGCCGCATACACATAGCACGGATTAGGCACCTGCAGTTGTCAGCGCCAGGAGTTATTAAATTACAACTGTACCGTGGGCGTACTTGCTGACCGGGCAGTACTGCCACGGCCTCCAAGGGCCAATCAGTCAGACACCAGTAGCAGTAAGTGTGGCTTGCCCTCTGTGCAGTTGGCGGGGAATTTAATTCCATGTACAGCCTATACTAAACTTGCTTCTAGCAGGTCTCGTGGGTGAGCGAGTTCACTGCTTTTAACAAGGAATAAAAAGGAGCATGGCGTGACACAGACTATTAGGAAGTAAATCAGGGACCGGGTGCCTTTACACACGATTCCGGGGGAGGGCAATTAAGTCCGGGATAACCAAGTGCACCGGGTGTAGTGCCTTGCATCTTGGGTCAAAGCGGGTTGGCTCACAGGGGGTGTCTAGGATCGTCCAGGCACACCGTGCAGGGTAGAATGCTATAGAACTGCACGTTGCCACTATTTTGAGTGCAACAAATGGATCCCTCTCAAAGCAAACCTAGGTTGTATGGTCAGTGCACCACATACAACCATTCACTCCAGCTTCCTGAAGGCAGTCTGTTAGAAGAGGTGTCGATCGGGACGTCCTGCGCCAGGGTGCGGACATTGCACGGGCGACACAACAGATAGGGTGCTGTCAGACGAGGGTGCTTGCGGGCTAGGTGGCCAAGCAAGATAGCAGAACGAATTCTATGGACCTCTCTCCCCCTCCTGACTGCCCGACACTGTGAGTGCAGGGGATTTGCAATGTTACGGGTATTTTCCCGCCCATACAGGGGCAGAGGGTACATTGCAGGTATCGGCATAAATAGAGTGGAGGCAGACCTACAGACCATGTGCACCAGTAGGCGGAAGAGGTTGGCGTTAGAGCAAAATCTCGCAGCGGCAAGGTAGCCAGGAGGCATGAGCCGGCTGGTTAGGCCAGAATGTCTGCTGTGGTTCCAATAGCGGTTTGAAATGTGTTTGGAGCTCCATCACTGACAATTCCAGAGCACACTATGCACCTCGGCCCAGTAGGTGAAGGCCATAGGCTCATGTGGGCTTGATCTTGTGGAGGGCAATATTCCCTGGATTAACAAGGTACTAGGTCATTAGCTGGGTTGAACATCAAGGGTCACAGCTGGTTAGCAAGTATGTGTGTATCTGTCATCGAGCTTTAGTTAAGCAAGCCTGGCAGGTGGCGTCAGTTGTCACTCCAAATGGTTGCGATGACTGCAATAGTGTGCGCTAGGCGATCAGCCCTGTTCGCCATGGTTTATTAACACAGAGGTCGGTGCACTTGTCTGGTCAACCTCAACAAAGAGGTGCACTCTGCTCCCTGGGCAGGTTACGGGTTGCTTCAGTTAAGCATGAAATGCCCCGCCCGCATAGCCAGAGTATATAGCCTGGTTGTGGAAGCGGTCTTCAAGCATGTGTGCTGCTGTTCCAGGTATTGGGGAAACAGGAGTTGGGGAGCACGAACTGCTAGAAGGCCTGCAACTTCAGGTTGCAGGAGGTGGGAGCCACATCAGCTTGAAGGGTATTACAGCGATGTTTAAGAGTAGCGCTCCCTCCTGGGAGGCCATCACATTCGTGCAGCGCATGTGAGGCACTGGTACATTCCCAGAGAAGGATTATCCGCTCCATGCGCTAGTTTGCAGAACAAGGGGCTTTGGCTTCATCAGGCATGAGCTATGCCGGGCGAACACCAAAGGTTAATTTGACAATGTTGGAGTGCACTTGGCACAGGTGGGCTTGGATCTGTTCCTGCTGGACATGAATGAGGCCCGGGAAATTGCAGGTTGCAGTGAGAAAGGAGCTGTTTTGGTGGGGGGCTCTTTAGGCGACGGGGGCCGCCTCCAGAGCTGTGGAGGAGTTACAGGGCGATCTGGAAGCAAATGGGTACAGAAGAGTACCTCTGCAAGAGCACAATAGGGGTGCCAGAGCCAAATCCCAGGAGCCTCATGGGAGGGTCCTGGAACAATTACGTCGGCGCCCCGTTAGTCCTTCGGGCGGTTGTAGGCCTGAACAACCGGGGGCTTGCCTTGCTACGCTCCGCCCTGAAAGGGGCGTGAGTAATAAGGGACCAATGTGTCACGTGATCCAGTAAGGGGATCACCCCCATAAGGGTAGCGCTGATTGGTTACTCCACAGTGCTTGGCTCATCAGGCGGGCGGGGCAGCATAGGTTGGTACAGCTGCCTGCCCTTGGATCGCCCGTAAGATAACCCACCATATTGCATACTTTTGTATGGAATAAACCTGCAGCACTATTTTTCCCAAACAAAAGTTGTGTTGTGTATTTATTTATGCATGCATACTCTGTTGTGGTGTGGGTGGGGTGTGTTGCCAATAATGGGACTATGCGGCTGCCCGCGGCCCGCAGGGGCCACCCTAAGCGGGCGGCCCCTTTAGTGCCATTTGGGCACTTCCCACCCCCAATGATGTGTGGGACTCAAGGAGGAGTCCCCTACCAGACGCGTCACTTCCGGCACGCAGAGGAGGTGGGGAGGTACTTATGCCTCCCCGGCCATCTTGGCGTCCTCTTTGCGCCGGACACGCCGTCTCCCACCCTACCGCTTACCCGGCGTGGGGTTGGCAGGCGAAATACATAGAACGTTGTAATGTTTTCTTTCTCGTTGCAGGAGGAGTTACAGGGCGATCTGGAAGCAAATGGGTACAGAAGAGTACCTCTGCAAGAGCACAATAGGGGTGCCAGAGCCAAATCCCAGGAGCCTCATGGGAGGGTCCTGGAACAATTACGTCGGCGCCCCGTTAGTCCTTCGGGCGGTTGTAGGCCTGAACAACCGGGGGCTTGCCTTGCTACGCTCCGCCCTGAAAGGGGCGTGAGTAATAAGGGACCAATGTGTCACGTGATCCAGTAAGGGGATCACCCCCATAAGGGTAGCGCTGATTGGTTACTCCACAGTGCTTGGCTCATCAGGCGGGCGGGGCAGCATAGGTTGGTACAGCTGCCTGCCCTTGGATCGCCCGTAAGATAACCCACCATATTGCATACTTTTGTATGGAATAAACCTGCAGCACTATTTTTCCCAAACAAAAGTTGTGTTGTGTATTTATTTATGCATGCATACTCTGTTGTGGTGTGGGTGGGGTGTGTTGCCAATAATGGGACTATGGCATGCATTACAATATAACGCAACCGTGAGGACTTTACTGGACGCCCCCAACGTTTAAATGAAGCTGACAGGTTGCTATCGCGATAGAAGGCGCCAGGGCACCCCAGACAGGTTTGTTCACGGGGCCTTATCCAGTGCCCCCCCTCACAAACAGACCTGTCTGTGCGCACAGGCGCCAGGTACGACGTAAAAAGAATCAGGGTGAACGACTGGCACATCACAACGTAACGTAGTCACTTGTGCGGCTGGTGACCACGTATTCCAAAGCAGAGAAGCACCAGAGGCGCAACTAGAGTGAAATTTCGGGAGGGGGGGGAGGCTAATTCTTCCAGCAATCGGCAGAGTGAAGATGCAGGGGCTCTAAGAAGGGGTGAAAGAACAACAAAGCCTCATTAACAAGTAAATGGTCTTTTAAAGACCTGTGAAGTACTCGAGTGCGGCTGGTGTGTGTGCCCGGGAAGCTGTCTCAGCCCAGGCTGACACACACGAGGGGGGGGTCGAGGGGGGGGGGGGCTGAAGCCCTTTGAGCCCAGTGGGCGTTGCGCGCCTAAGAAGCACGCTACAGCAGAGGAGCACAGCTACGGACTAGGGTCATGTCACGTGGGCTCCCTACCCAGTACTGGCTTTTCAAGTAACCTAACACACCGCTTTGAAGGCGCATGCCACTGAACCCACCACGCAACATTAACAGCGAAACTGCAAGTCCCAAAATGCAACCACCATTTGGATAAAAAGTCAAGACTAGCTGCAGGTGACGTATATGAGGCTGCCCGCGGCCCCCGCAGGGGGCCACCCTAAAAGGGCGGCCCCTTTAGTGGCATTTGGGCACGTCCCCACCCCCTACGTTGTGGTTTGCGGGACTCCTAGCGGAGTCCCCTTACATGACGACCCAAGCACGTCACTTCCGGCTAGGATTGGGGAGGGGAGGGTATTTAGGCCTCCCCACTCCATTTTGTGCCCTCTTTTACGCCTGGCACGCCGTTTCGCTGGACGTGTTCACGAGCTGAGTGCCGATTCACCAGGGCCCGGAGCAGCTTGCGCGGTGAGTTTGCCCTCTCCCCATCCCCATGGTTGGGCGTCCCCAGGCTGATGGCCTGACCCAGCCATCCCTGAGGTTATTGTCCGCCCTAGGGGCGAGGTGGGTTTGGGCTGCTACCGGCCCGCTTGGGTACTGGCCAGGGGGCAACCCGCACACGTCGGGCTGCCCTGGCCACGGACGGTGCCCCTGCACTAGCAGGCCCTGGTGGTCGCGGGCCCCGCAGTGCTTGCCCAGCCCTGCGGTGTGGGGCTCAGATGTTGCTTACCAGTCCCGGGTCGTGCCAACACAGCAGTTCCTCGGCCCTGCGCGCCTCTCATGGCCTCGCAGCCCTCGCAGGCGGCCGGTTAGGACCTGTGGCCCGGCCACCTCCCCACGCGACTGCTATCCTGCGAGCACCGCGGTGGGGCGGCCCGTGGTGCCCGGTCGTAGTGTCCAGGTAGCGGCGCACCAGTCATCCTGCCTGGCGTATGTTGTGGGGGGGGGTGTTGCCTTGGTGTGGTGTACAGCACTCCCTCCTCCCATCCCGGCCCCTGGGGTGCCCCCGACTCGCGGGCGGTGCTGGTCTGTGTCGGGCCCCTGGCTGGGGTTCGCCGACGGCCTCATGGCAGCGGGACCCGCGGGGGGGGTGCACTGCAGGCCGACACCTCTCTATCGCGCTCGATCGGAGCGCGCCGGGTCACCCACGAACTGGGGGCCGGGGGTTATTTTGCCGTGCGGAGGGCGCGGCAGTGGGCTGATCGCTCGGCTCCGTATGGGGCAGCGAGCGGGCCCGTATGCGTGGTACAGGGGGGGGTCTTGCCCTGTGCCCGTTTGAGATTCCCTGCGCTCCGGGCTGGTTATTCTCGGGCTTGGACCCCTTCCGTGCCTCCCCCACGGTCGTGGACACAGACCACCTTTGGGGCTGTTCAAGGTTTCCTGCCCCTGACGCGCCGGCGGGAGGGTGATCTTCGCCACTGCCCCGTTGTCCGGTCCTGCTCATGGCCACCTCCCCTTCTCTGGGGCAGCCCCGGTGGGCCCAGCAGGCCACGGCGCGTCTCGCCTGGGGGAGGGCGGGCTACCTTGTGTGGCCTACCGCCAGCGGCGGTGGGCAGAGGTAGGATCAAGCTTGGCATGGGGTCGCACTGGGTGTGGGAGCTGCATAGCCGTGCCCTGCCCGCGTTAGGCTGAGGCAGCATGCGTGCCTCTCGCCCCCTCTCTCCAATCGTGCCCCGATCCACGGGAGGTATGCGTCCCCGGTCTTTGGGCTTGCTAGCTGGTCAGCCCAGGGCCAGGCCGTCTGGCGGGGGTCATGGGCCGGCGCAGCTGCACCGGGCACGCCCGCCGAGTCTCCTGCTCCGGAGCAGTGCCTACCCCCCCTGTTTGCCCGGCATCCCCACCCTCGCGACGACTGCAGCGCAGCGGGGTCAGGCCGGTGAGTGTGCGTCCGGCTCGGGCCACCACCGCTAGTACTTAAGCGACGGCGCTCATTTGGTCTTACAACACAAGTGGAGTCACGCATTACCTGGATGATTTCCTCTTCATAGGGGAGGCGGGGACTCAGGACTGCAGCAGGGCACTGGGTCACTTCCAGGAACTGACAGGTCACTTGGGGGTCCCTTTGGCACCAGGGAAGACCGAGGGTCCAGCGCAGGTCCTCACTTTTCTGGGCATCGAGATGGACACCATCAAAGGTGTGTCCAGGCTCCCTGCGGAGAAGGTGCAGGCACTGCAGCGGGATATCCAGGCACTCCTGGGCAAGGACAAGGCCCCTTTGGCTGTGGTTCAGAGCCTCTTAGGGAAGTTGAACTTGCCGCCAGGGTTATACCAGCGGGCAGAGTCTTTGCAAGAAGACTAGCTAGGGCCACAGCCAACGTGCAAAGGAAACATCACATGGTCAGACTAGCGAAGGGTTTGAAAGAGGACCTCCTCATGTGGCACGAGTTTCTGCTGAGTTTTAATGGCACAGTCTTTTGGAGATCCCCCTGGGCTGGGAGCCCCGACATCTGCCTATTCACAGACGCGTCAGGAAGGGAGGGCTTTGGTGCTATTATGGACTGCTATTGGTGCGCGCAAAAATGGCCTAATGCTTGGCGTAAAAAGAAAATTACAGCGAACATAACTGTACTGGAGCTGTTCCCCATCGTAGTTGCCCTTCATCTGTGGCCGGACACGCTGTCAGCCAGAAGGGTGGTTTTCTGGTCTGACAACATGGCAGTGGTGCAAGCCATAAACGGGCAGACAGCCAAATGCCCCCTGGTGCTGTGTCTGCTGAGGGAACTTAGCAGGGTGTGCATGCGCTGCAATGTCGAGTTTAGGGCTAGACACGTCGAGGGGGTAAAGAATGTAGCTGCTGACGCTCTCTCTCGTTTTCAGTGGCTCCGGTTCCGGGAGGCCTGGCCACGGGCGAGAGCGGCAATGACCCCTTTCCCAGCGCAGCTTTGGAGACTTCTGCAATGGAACTGCAGCTGAGAGCGTTGGGTGAACGGGCACTCGCTTCAGGGACCAGGAAAAGATACAGGACTCAGCTCACCACTTTCCAGAACGTCTCCACGGCACTGGGCCTAGCATCTCACCCCTAGAACAACAGGTGCAGGGTTTCGTGCTCTGGGCAAAAAGACAGGAGAGAAGCCTTTCCTGGGTGCGCGTGCCATTTGGCGGCGTTTAGCCACGACGCCAAACTGAGAGGAGAACAGGACCCGACCAAAGCGTTCTTAATCAGGGCGGCGCTAAAAGGGTGGGCCAGGGAAGAAGTCAGAGTTCCAGATAACAGGGCGCCTATTGATTTCCACACGCTGCAGGGCATGCTAGATGTGGTAGGTCAGGTTACCCTCTCACAGTTTGAGGCTCGTCTCTTTGCAGCTGCCTTTTGCCTGGCATTCTTTGGGGCTCTACGCATTAGCGAATTAGTGGCCAGGTCTAAAACCGACCAATCAGGAGATGCCTTATGCAGCCCGGATGTAAGAGTGTCGGATAGATTGGTAATCCATCTCAGGAGGTCCAAAACAGACCAAGCAGGGCGGGGGGCTGACATAGTACTGATGCCTCTGGGGGATCAGAGGTACTGCCCAGTGGGTATAGTCAAAGAGTACTTAGCTGTTCGCCCCTTGGTCCCCGGGTACTTCCTTATTCATGCAGACCAGGTGCCTCTCTCGAAGTTCCAAATAGATAGGGTCATGGGTGCGTGCCTTGAGCGGGCGGGTTTCACCCAGGCTGGCAAGAGGTATTCTAGCCACTCATTTCGGATCGGAGCGGCCACTGCAGCGTTTAAGGCAGGCATGGGGCAAGAAAGCATAAAGAAGGTGGGACGCTGGGAGTCCCGTTGCTTTGCGCGCTACATTCGACCTTGAGTGGGACAGGTAGCGGCGTGCTGTGCCGGCGTCCCCTGGGGACAACGCATTTATGGGGAGGGCAGTGAAGGCTGGCAACAGAATCAAGCATTTGTTCCTATATTACGTGTGCAGTGAAGTGCGTTTCCGGATCCTAGTATCCGTTTTTGTATATTGTGTGCAGTGAATACCAGTAGCATAACATGTAGTGCATTGTGTAAAACCAAGTTTATTAAAACAAGTGAGTAAAAACGGCATCCGTTTATTTTGCCAGGTTTTCAAGTATGGGTGATCGGCCATTCGCTCGTCGCCAGACTGGCCCAGTGGGCTGCACGCAGGAGGTGGATGCAAGGGTTCACAAACACTAAGCTTGTCTGGTGGGGTTTTCCTGGCATGACCTGGAACAGTCTCCTGAACAGGCTAGAGCAGGGCCTGGCTGGGCAGAAAGGTTTCCCCAACATCTTGATAATTCACTTAGGGGGCAACGATCTCACTACCAGGGGCAGGGGTGCCCTACTACAGGCAATGAAGGCTGACCTAGGGGAGATCAGCAAGTACTTGGGGCAATGTGAGCTCTTCTGGTCGGAAATGGTGCCGCGCCTGGCCTGGCACGGGGCCAAGTCTATTCAAGCAGTAGAACATTCGCGCAAAAGGGTGAATAGCGCAATGCGCAAGTTTACAGTCCAGCGAGGCTTTGGGTTTATCAGACATGAGCTGATCCAAATGAAGGTGAGAGGCTATTTTGAGGCTGATGGAGTGCACTTGTCCCAAGTTGGTATGGACCTGTTTCTCTTGGACATACAAGAGGTCCTGGAAACAGCAGGTTGCAAATGAATGAGAGTGCTGTGTGGTGGGGGGCTCTTTAGGCGGCGGGGCCGCCTCCTGAGCTGTGGCGGAGTTACAGGGCGATCTGGACGCAGGACGGGTACAGAAGGGTACCTCTGCAAGAGCACAATAGGGGTGCCAGAGCCAAACCCCAGGAACCTCATGGGAGGGGCCTGGAACAATTACGTCGGCGCCCCGTTAGTCCTCCGGGCGGTTGTGGGCCTGAACAACCGGGGGTTTGCCTTGCTACGCTCCGCCCTGAAAGGGGCGTGAGTAGTCGGACCAATGTGTCACGTGATCCAGTAAGGGGATCACCCCCATAAGGGTAGCGCCGATTGGATTCTCCACGGTGCTTGGCTCAGCAGGCGGGCGGGCAGCATAGGTTGGTTTTAGCTGCCTGCCCTTGGATCGCCCGTAAGATAACCCACCATGTTTTGCATACTTTGTATGGAATAAACCTGCAGCATTATTTTCTCCAAACAAAGGTGTGTGGCGTATTTATTTATGCATGCCTACTCTATTGTGGGGGTGGGGGTCTTGTGCCAATAATGGAACTATGAGGCTGCCCGCGGCTCCGCAGGGGCCACCCTAAGGGCGGCCCCTTTAGTGGCATTTGGGCACGTCCCCACCCCCTACGTTGTGGTTTGCGGGACTCCTAGCGGAGTCCCCTTACATGACGACCCAAGCACGTCACTTCCGGCTAGGATTGGGGAGGGGAGGGTATTTAGGCCTCCCCACTCCATTTTGTGCCCTCTTTTACGCCTGGCACGCCGTTTCCCACCCTACCTCTTACCCGGCGTGGGGGCTGTCAGGCTAATTACAGAGGACGTGGTAATGTTTTCTTTGTCGTTGCAGGCGGAGTTACAGGGCGATCTGGACGCAGGACGGGTACAGAAGGGTACCTCTGCAAGAGCACAATAGGGGTGCCAGAGCCAAACCCCAGGAACCTCATGGGAGGGGCCTGGAACAATTACGTCGGCGCCCCGTTAGTCCTCCGGGCGGTTGTGGGCCTGAACAACCGGGGGTTTGCCTTGCTACGCTCCGCCCTGAAAGGGCGTGAGTAGTTCGGACCAATGTGTCACGTGATCCAGTAAGGGATCACCCCCATAAGGGTAGCGCCGATTGGATTCTCCACGGTGCTTGGCTCAGCAGGCGGGCGGGCAGCATAGGTTGGTTTTAGCTGCCTGCCCTTGGATCGCCCGTAAGATAACCCACCATGTTTTGCATACTTTGTATGGAATAAACCTGCAGCATTATTTTCTCCAAACAAAGGTGTGTGGCGTATTTATTTATGCATGCCTACTCTATTGTGGGGGTGGGGGTCTTGTGCCAATAATGGAACTATGACCTGGGACAACGTTATTTAGCGCTTGCGTCAGAAAGCACTGCTATATGATGGACGAATGTATTGTGTGTAGTTACTTAAACCATTTCCCATGAATAGCCTTAATCATTAAATAAATATTGCAATACATTGCTTATTTCCACAACTACCCACTGGGGTTAAGTTAGAGAAAATAAATATTCACAAAGACAAAAAAAATTAAAAGTAAGTCTCACTTTCTTACATTTTATAAAAATCCTTTCTAAAAAATAATCTAATTCTTAGCTAACACCTGTACATCTTTCCTTAAAAAACAATTACAATTTCTCCCGCTCCAGTCCAAAAACCAACAATAGGGAACAACAGCAGTAGGAACCTGGCTCTTTATCCTTAAAAAGTTGTCAACAGCAAATCAATGGCAAATTGGCGTGGCAAAGCCAAAGAAACACCAACACGCAACAGTGCACTACAGGGGCAGAAAGCGTTGGCAGCGCCAACGCAGCCGAAATCATACCTAATCTGGATGGAGGAGAGAGATCCATGACAACGGAGGGGCCTACTGTGGGGTATCTGAGCTGGCAGGGCAAAGGGGTACACTGAACATGCCACCTTGGAGGAAGACACGACACTGCCAATGACAATTTAGAAAGCCACACGTTTGTGTAAATGTGTGATTTGTGTTTCAATAAAAAAGAAACCTACATGTTGTATAGTATTCTAGCATTTATAAAGCGCTTCGCATTCCAGTGTGGAGATTCTAAGCACGTTTTCAAAAGCCCACGCGTGTGTGTGACTGGTATAGCGTTGTCACTGATGTGAGCCTATGTGCGAAGCATGTTGATGACACTTGTGAGTGAACAAAGATGTGCACTGGTCTTGGGAAGCAGTGCTAGCAGTGTGAATGAGGCAGTCATAGTTGTATATAGCTGGTCTCATTGGATTGCTTTGTTACGTCAGTGGTGAGACCCACTGTTTAAACACACATATCTGTTATTGAGTGTCACTGGGCTATTGTTAGGTCACCGTGCTGTCTAGAGCCAATCTCCAAGTACAGTTAAGGATTATAAAGAGGGGACCTCCACCCCACAACGCTCAGTGTGCCACCAGCATCACATCAAGGCAGCATTCCCATCCCATCTGCAGAGCACTCAAGTTTCCCAGGATCCATAAGTGAGCCCAGGTCTTTCCCTTATGTTTTGTGACATGTAGTCCTGATTTTAAAATGGGAGTAACAGGACTGAAAATCTCATTATGCAAATATAAAAATCTGTACTGGATGAGCTCCGCACAGGTGGTACTTGGGAGCTCTCACACCCGGAGCTCACAGTCGTGGCCTCATGGCCCATACCCAAGGCACAAGCCCTATAAAAAGAAGTGGGGGGACTGACCAAGTTAGACACTATGCAAGTGACATCATGTTGCGTGCCATCTCAGCACATGAAGTCACGACGTGGGGCTATAAAAGAAATAAAATAGTGCTATTTAAATTATTTGTGTACATACAGGGACCCCCTCCGACAGTCTTACAGTGTCTGCACTTGTATACAGTGACAGAACAAAGGCAAAAGCATGCCACTCTTAAGTACCTGTGAAGAGAAGGCACGATGTGTGCATTTGTTTCCCTCTGTGGCATTTACATTTAAGTGTGAGGTTCCAGGCCGCCTCCAGTCAAGATATTAAAAAAAGGAGGCCTGATGGCCCCTTAACTTCGGCCTAGCTGGAGGTGAAAAAAAGCCTCCTCGCTACCTGCACTTTGCTGCTGGAAATGGAAAGCAGACAACGTGCAGGCGCTGCTGAACGTGTCCCGGTGTCTTACACTGGGACAAGTTAAACATATTTCTGTGGGGCCCACCTTCTTGGCAGGGGGTACGGCGTCCACCCTGTGAAAATAGTGGGTGGACGCCGTGTACCTGCGTGTACCCCCTATTCGTGCCCTGCCCATAACTCCCTTCTAGCATGTCTTTCCACCACTGACCATTCTCAGAGCTTGCTCCCCTCTCCGTGTTGTCCTGACACAGTTTTTCCTTCTGTCCTAACCCCGGTGAGAGCTGTTGCCAAATCGTTGAGCACTGTCGATGATGCCTGGGTTAGTTTGCCCATTGCACTTCCTGCAGGATGGCAGGGGACTCGCAACAGAGAGGCAAGACTCTGAACACTGACCGCAATGATCTGGAGTCCATGCTGAACTGAGGCAAGGCTCTGTAACCACTGTCCGCTGCAGTACATGCCAAGGTACTGTGGGAAAACATGATTGGCAGACAGCCACACAGTTCATTCACGCAGAGAAGCTGAGAGCTGACAACAGGTTTCTTTGTGTTTATAGCTTTGTATGAGGGGCTGATGTCCTGCCACTGATTCCCCTTCTAGATGAAGAGTAAATACAGCATTGCCTGCATTCCCTGGAGACCAGACTCTGGTGTGGCAAGGAATAGAGACAGGGCTCCCATTGGAAATTCAGTGAGGCCCTCATTAGGGAGGGGCTCTAATTACTTGTTCTTCCTGAGCACAGCCAGTTTGGCAAACAGGAAGTGTGAAGAGTTGGACTACAGTTTCTATTGCTCAGGTGAGGAAGTTTCTAGGCAGGAACTTTCCTCTTGTGCATCTGATTATTGACAGCCAGATGCAGGATCTCACACTTCATTGTGCCTATGGTGTGGGTGCCACAGATTAGACACAGCCCCTGCTCTACCTGCCCCTAGAAGCATTACTTTACACACGTCCACTAAATAGACTCTGTTCTCTTTCATCCCTCCATGGTCATCAGAGGGAAATGGGAGGTGCATCTCTAGTAGCACAAACATTTAAAGTACAATTTTCCTATTTTGTGTTTTCCTTCCATCGGATTTTAGGGGAAATGAGGCAATATTTTGTAATACTATTTACCTAACGGTGATGGTGGTGTGTGTGCCCAGTGGTGTTCTAAAGGCCTACACTGATATTGCAAAATATGCAAATAATGTTATTTCTATGTACAGATTTGCATGCTGCCTCAAAAAGCCTACACAATATTCCTGAGACCTTTGCATGAAAAATGACTTTAACTTAAGACTTACAACCCTCAACTCTCTTTTTCTTTAAAACAACTCTCTCCTTCCTTTCCATCATCTGCTTGCCTCTGCTTTCTTAGTACAGACTACTCTAAATCACATGCATGTTTGACTTAATCCTCACTAGTGTATCTGTGCGAATCGCACACACCTTATTTCTATGATCACAACCTCTCCTTTAAAAGTCATCCCCTGCACCCTAACAATATCTAAGCTCCTGTAGCTCATCTGTTAATAGCGCCGACTAATGCATGAAATACCCACATCCCCCTTTCCCACTAAAGATCGCACCAAATTCCTACTAAGTAATCTACGACAAAGAAACTGGACTAATTGCTTGGATTGACTCCCGGAGAGCATAAGACTAATTCCAATAAGCAACAATAACTACCAAAAAAAAAACGCACTAACCCTGAGACCTGGAGCAACATGCTGCCCAGAGTAAAAACACAACAATGTCTCGTCAGCGGTAGTAGGTGTTATATAATAAAATATAAGACCCACACTAAAACTTACACCATAACATTCAGCAGTCTTACAGTCTATTGTAGTTTATACAGGCTGCTAAATAATTCCCTTTTACTGCTCGATACTCTTACACTCACATAAGACAAACCTGCTAAGGGTAATATCCATCACCTATTACCATACAAATCCACAGCATTAAGCCACCCATCACCAACTGAACGGGCACAAAATAACGGAAGAGATCTGCCACATACTGCAGGCCCGACTAGCAACATACAACGGCCACTTCTTGGCATTTCACAATGACAGTCAGATTGGGGATGATATCAACAAGGTACATCCCTGCAGATCCCTCCACCTCTTTTCCATTTAAAGTACACCTGCTCAGGACCATAAACTTTAAACAAAATTTCTCAGAATGGACAGTCCTGTACAGTAACCAGCTAAGTGGACCATGAACATAAGAAATAGCAAAAAAGGGACCTACATCTCTACTCAAAGCTGCCAGCTTACTGTAAACCATAAACTGCGTGCATGTCACTCACGTTTCTTCATCCTTCGCACTACTTTGCGCTGTGTCCCATAACATGATAACTGAACCTCGGTGGTCCTCACTAACAACATGGAAACACTCCCCACACAGGATCAAAACAAAGAAGACACACTTCCAGCCACACAGCCTGTACGGTGTAGCATGCTACCCATGTAAGCAAGCGCTTCAGTACACCACATTGGAGTAGTAAGCCCAATATAAATGTTCCATTACAATACAATAAACGTGCGCACTCCCGGGCAGAGAGGGTTCATCCCCTTGCAATGTGTTGCACTCCCTGCCTGAGGGCACGAGTCCCCTTACAATATGCTGCACTCCCTACCTGAGCATCTATCCCATCACTGTGTGCTACGCTCCCAACCTGAGCATCTATCCCCATACAATGTGCTGCACTCCTACATGAGGGCATCTATCCCCTTACAATGTGCTGCACTCCCGACCTGAGCATCTATCCCCTTACAGTGTGCTGCACTCCCTACCTGAGGGCATCTATCCCTTACAATGTGCTGCACTCCCGACCTGAGCATCTATCCCCTTACAGCGTGCTGCACTCCCTACCTGAGCATCTAACCTAGCACAGTGTGTTGCGCTCCCTACCTGAGCATCTATCCCCTTACAGTGGGCTGCACTCCCTACCTGAGGGCATGTATCCCCTTACAGGTTGCTGCATTCCCTACCTGAGCATCTATATATTCCATCACACTGTGCTGCGCTCCCTACCTGAGCATCTATCCCCTCAGTGTGCTGCACTCTCTGCCTGAGCATCTATCCCCTTACAGTCTACTGCACTCACTGCCTGAGGGCATCAGCCCCCTTACAATATGCTGCACTCCCTACCTAAGCATCTATCCCCTAGCAGTGTGCTGCACTCCCTACCTGAGGGCACCAGTCCACCTACAATATGCTGCACTCCCTACCTGAGCATCTATCCCCTAGCAGTGTGCTGCACTCCCTACCTGAGGGCACCAGTCCACCTACAATATGCTGCACTCCCTACCTGAGCATCTATCCCATCACTGTGTGCTGCACTCCCTACCTGAGCATCTATCCCCATACAATGTGCTGCACTCCTACCTGAGGGCATCTATCCCCTTACAATGTGCTGCACTCCCGACCTGAGCATCTATCCCCTTACAGCGTGCTGCACTCCCTACCTGAGGGCATCTATCCCCTTACAATGTGCTGCACTCCCTACCTGAGCATCTATCCCCTTACAATGTGCTGCACTCCCTACCTGAGGATCTATCCCCTTACACTGTGCTGCACTCCCAACCTGCGGGCATCTATCCCCTTACAGTGTGCTGCACTCCCAACCTGCGCATCTATACCATCACAGTGTCCTGCACTCCCTACCTGAGGGCACCAGTCCCCGTACAATATGCTGCACTCCCGACCTGAGCATCTATCCCCTAGCAGTGTGCTGCACTCCCTACCTGAGGGCACCAGTCCACCTACAATATGCTGCACTCCCTACCTGAGCATCTATCCCCATACAATGTGCTGCACTCCTACCTGAGGGCATCTATCCCCTTACAATGTGCTGCACTCCCAACCTGAGCATCTATCCCCTTACAGCGTGCTGCACTCCCTGCCTGAGGGCACAGTCCCCTTACAATATGCTGCACTCCCGACCTGAGCATCTATCCCCTTACACTGGGCTGTACTCCCTACCTGAGGGCATCTATCCCCTTACAGTGTGCTGCACTCCCTACCCAAGGGCATCTATCCCATCACAGTGTGCGGCGCTCCCTACCTGAGGGCATCTATCCCATCACAGTGTTCTGCGCTCCCTACCTGAGGGCATCTATCCCCTTACAGTGTGCTGCACTCCCTACCTGAGCATCTATTCTCTTACAGTGTGCTGCGCTCCCTACCTGAGGGCATCTATCCCCTTACAGTGTGCTGCGCTCCCTACCTGAGAGCATCTATCCCCTTACAGTGTGCTGCACTCCCTACCTGAGGGCATCTATCCCCTTACAGTGTGCTGCGCTCCCTACCTGAGGGCATCTATCCCCTTACAGTGTGCTGAACTCCTACCTGAGCATCTATCCCCTTACAGTGTGCTGCACTCCCTACCTGAGCATCTATCCTCTTACAGTGTGCTGCACTCCCAACCTGAGGGCCTTTGTCCCCTTATAGTGTGCTGCGCTCTGTGCCTGAGGGCGGGCATCCCTTTACAGTCTGTTGCACTCCCTACCTGAGCATCTATCCCATCACAGTGTGCTGCACTCCCTACCTGAGCATCTATCCCCTTACAGTGTGCTGCGCTCCCTACCTGAGGGCATCTATCCCCTTACAGTGTGCTGCGCTCCCTACCTGAGGGCATATATCCCCTTACAGTGTGCTGCACTCCCTACCTGAGCATCTATCCCATCACAGTGTGCTGCGCTCCCTACCTGAGCATCTATCCCCTCAGTGTGCTGCACTCCCTACCTGAGGGCATCTATCCCCTTACAGTGTGCTGCACTCCCTACCTGAGCATCTATCCCCTTACAGTGTGCTGCACTCCCTACCTGAGCATCTATCCCATCACAGTGTGCTGCGCTCCCTACCTGAGCATCTATCCCCTCAGTGTGCTGCACTCCCTACCTGAGGGCATCTATCCCCTTACAGTGTGCTGCACTCCCTACCTGAGCATCTATCCCCTTACAGTGTGCTGCACTCCCAAACTGAGGGCCTTTATCCCCTTACAGTGTGCTGCACTCTGTGCCTGAGGGCGGGCATCCCTTTACAGTCTGTTGCACTCCCTACCTGAGCATCTATCCCATCACAATGTGCTGCACTCCCTACCTGAGCATCTATCCCATCCCAGTGTGCTGCACTCCCTAGCTGAGGGCACCAGTCCCCTTACAATATGCTGCACTCCCGACCTGAGCATCTGTCCCCTTACAGTGTGCACTCCTACCTGAGGGCATGTATCCCCTTACAGTGTGCTGCACTCTCTACCTGAGCATCTATCTCCTCAGTGTGCTGCACTCCCTACCTGAGGGCATCAGTCCCCTTACAGTGTGCTGAACTCCCTACCTGAGCATCTATCCCCTTACAGTGTGCTGCACTCCCTACCTGAGGGCATCTATCCCCTTACAGTGTGCTGCGCTCCCTACCTGAGGGCATCTATCCCCTTACAGTGTGCTGCGCTCCCGACCTGAGGGCATCTATCCCCTTACAGTGTGCTGCGCTCCCTACCTGAGGGCATCTATCCCCTTACAGTGTGCTGCGCTCCCGACCTGAGGGCATCTATCCCCTTACAGTGTGCTGCGCTCCCTACCTGAGGGCATCTATCCCCTTACAGTGTGCTGAACTCCCTACCTGAGCATCTATCCCCTTACAGTGTGCTGCACTCCCTACCTGAGGGCATCTATCCCATTACAGTGTGCTGCGCTCCCTACCTGAGGGCATCTATCCCCTTACAGTGTGCTGCGCTCCCGATCTGAGGGCATCTATCCCCTTACAGTGTGCTGCGCTCCCTACCTGAGGGCATCTATCCCCTTACAGTGTGCTGCACTCCCTCCTGAGGGCATCTATCCCCTTACAGTGTGCTGCACTCCCTACCTGAGGACATCTATCCCCTTACAGTGTGCTGCGCTCCCTACCTGAGGACATCTATCCCCCTACAATGTGCTGCACTCCCAATCTGAGCATCTATCCCCTTACAGTGTGCTGCGCTCCCTACCTGAGGGCATCTATCCCCTTACAGTGTGCTGCACTCCCTACCTGAGGGCATCTATCCCCTTACAGTGTGCTGCACTCCCTACCTGAGGGCATCTATCCCCTTACAGTGTGCTGCACTCCCTACCTGAGGGCATCTATCCCCTTACAGTGTGCTGAACTCCCTACCTGAGCATCTATCCCCTTACAGTGTGCTGCACTCCCTACCTGAGCATCTATCCTCTTACAGTGTGCTGCACTCCCAACCTGAGGGCCTTTATCCCCTTATAGTGTGCTGCGCTCTGTGCCTGAGGGCGGGCATCCCTTTACAGTCTGTTGCACTCCTACCTGAGCATCTATCCCATCACAGTGTGCTGCACTCCCTACCTGAGCATCTATCCCCTTACAGTGTGCTGCGCTCCCTACCTGAGGGCATCTATCCCCTTACAGTGTGCTGCGCTCCCGACCTGAGGGCATCTATCCCCTTACAGTGTGCTGCGCTCCCTACCTGAGGGCATCTATCCCCTTACAGTGTGCTGAACTCCCTACCTGAGCATCTATCCCCTTACAGTGTGCTGCACTCCCTACCTGAGGGCATCTATCCCATTACAGTGTGCTGCGCTCCCTACCTGAGGGCATCTATCCCCTTACAGTGTGCTGCGCTCCCGATCTGAGGGCATCTATCCCCTTACAGTGTGCTGCGCTCCTACCTGAGGGCATCTATCCCCTTACAGTGTGCTGCACTCCCTCCTGAGGGCATCTATCCCCTTACAGTGTGCTGCACTCCCTACCTGAGGACATCTATCCCCTTACAGTGTGCTGTGCTCCCTACCTGAGGACATCTATCCCCCTACAATGTGCTGCACTCCCAATCTGAGCATCTATCCCCTTACAGTGTGCTGCGCTCCCTACCTGAGGGCATCTATCCCCTTACAGTGTGCTGCACTCCCTACCTGAGGGCATCTATCCCCTTACAGTGTGCTGCACTCCCTACCTGAGGGCATCTATCCCCTTACAGTGTGCTGCACTCCCTACCTGAGGGCATCTATCCCTTTACAGCGTGCTGCGCTCCCTACCTGAGGGCATCTATCCCCCTACAATGTGCTGCACTCCCTATCTGAGCATCTAACCCAGCACAGTGTGCTGCGCTCCCTACCTGAGCATCTATCCCATCACAATGTGCTGCACTCCCTACCTGAGCACCTATCCCCTCAGTGTGCTGCACTCCCTACCTGAGGGCACCAGTCCCCTTACAATGTGCTGCACTCCCTATCTGAGCATCTAACCCAGCACAGTGTGCTGCGCTCCCTACCTGAGCATCTATCCCATCACAATGTGCTGCACTCCCTACCTGAGCACCTATCCCCTCAGTGTGCTGCACTCCCTACCTGAGGGCACCAGTCCCCTTACAATGTGCTGCACTCCCGGCCTGAGCATCTATCCTCTTACAGTGTGCTGCACTCCCTACCTGAGCATCTATCCTCTTACAGTGTGCTGCACTCCCAACCTGAGGGCCTTTATCCCCTTATAGTGTGCTGCGCTCTGTGCCTGAGGGCGGGCATCCCTTTACAGTCTGTTGCACTCCCTACCTGAGCATCTATCCCATCACAGTGTGCTGCACTCCCTACCTGAGCATCTATCCCCTTACAGTGTGCTGCGCTCCTACCTGAGGGCATCTATCCCCTTACAGTGTGCTGCACTCCCTCCTGAGGGCATCTATCCCCTTACAGTGTGCTGCACTCCCTACCTGAGGACATCTATCCCCTTACAGTGTGCTGCGCTCCCTACCTGAGGACATCTATCCCCCTACAATGTGCTGCACTCCCAATCTGAGCATCTATCCCCTTACAGTGTGCTGCGCTCCCTACCTGAGGGCATCTATCCCCTTACAGTGTGCTGCACTCCCTACCTGAGGGCATCTATCCCCTTACAGTGTGCTGCACTCCCTACCTGAGGGCATCTATCCCCTTACAGTGTGCTGCACTCCCTACCTGAGGGCATCTATCCCCTTACAGTGTGCTGAACTCCCTACCTGAGCATCTATCCCCTTACAGTGTGCTGCACTCCCTACCTGAGCATCTATCCTCTTACAGTGTGCTGCACTCCCAACCTGAGGGCCTTTATCCCCTTATAGTGTGCTGCGCTCTGTGCCTGAGGGCGGGCATCCCTTTACAGTCTGTTGCACTCCCTACCTGAGCATCTATCCCATCACAGTGTGCTGCACTCCCTACCTGAGCATCTATCCCCTTACAGTGTGCTGCGCTCCCTACCTGAGGGCATCTATCCCCTTACAGTGTGCTGCGCTCCCGACCTGAGGGCATCTATCCCCTTACAGTGTGCTGCGCTCCCTACCTGAGGGCATCTATCCCCTTACAGTGTGCTGAACTCCCTACCTGAGCATCTATCCCCTTACAGTGTGCTGCACTCCCTACCTGAGGGCATCTATCCCATTACAGTGTGCTGCGCTCACTACCTGAGTGCATATATACCCTTTCAGTGTGTTGCGCTCCCGATCTGAGGGCATCTATCCCCTTACAGTGTGCTGCGCTCCCTACCTGAGGGCATCTATCCCCTTACAGTGTGCTGCACTCCCTCCTGAGGGCATCTATCCCCTTACAGTGTGCTGCACTCCCTACCTGAGGACATCTATCCCCTTACAGTGTGCTGCGCTCCCTACCTGAGGACATCTATCCCCCTACAATGTGCTGCACTCCCAATCTGAGCATCTATCCCCTTACAGTGTGCTGCGCTCCCTACCTGAGGGCATCTATCCCCTTACAGTGTGCTGCACTCCCTACCTGAGGGCATCTATCCCCTTACAGTGTGCTGCACTCCCTACCTGAGGGCATCTATCCCCTTACAGTGTGCTGCACTCCCTACCTGAGGGCATCTATCCCTTTACAGCGTGCTGCGCTCCCTACCTGAGGGCATCTATCCCCCTACAATGTGCTGCACTCCCTATCTGAGCATCTAACCCAGCACAGTGTGCTGCGCTCCCTACCTGAGCATCTATCCCATCACAATGTGCTGCACTCCCTACCTGAGCACCTATCCCCTCAGTGTGCTGCACTCCCTACCTGAGGGCACCAGTCCCCTTACAATGTGCTGCACTCCCTATCTGAGCATCTAACCCAGCACAGTGTGCTGCGCTCCCTACCTGAGCATCTATCCCATCACAATGTGCTGCACTCCCTACCTGAGCACCTATCCCCTCAGTGTGCTGCACTCCCTACCTGAGGGCACCAGTCCCCTTACAATGTGCTGCACTCCCGGCCTGAGCATCTATCCTCTTACAGTGTGCTGCACTCTGTGCCTCAGGGCGGGCATCCCTTTACAGTGTGCTGCACTCTGTGCTGAGGGCGGCCATCCCCTTATAAAGTGCTGCACCTCTTACTGGAAGGCCCATACGTGTGTGCTGTACCCCCTTCCAGAGGGCATCTATCCCCTTACAATCGCTGCACACAACTCATCTGGGAGGGTATCCTGGTTGTATGTCCGTCTCAACATTCCATTCTCCTAAGGTCGGTAAATTGGGTAATGTTAATACTTGCTATTTACAGCACTTAGAAACAGAAGTGTGGTATGAAGTGCAACATAAAAATAAAAAATACTGTAGGCTCTCCTCACCCTACAAAACACTCCGTCTTTATCTGGGGCTTCTCGCGCCCTTTTCAGGGCTCTGTGCTCCTTGTATGAAGTCCACTAGACGCAGAAATACTGTACACACTACCCCAGGCTCTCCTCACCCTTAGATGGTATTCTCTTCCTCCTTGTGCCATCGCAGGGCGATGGCCCTCAGTGGATCATCTCCGGACCATGGGTAGTATTCTGTTACTACTGGAGATATGCTTACCCATACAGGACTCTGCACTCCATACCTACGTTACCCTCTGATTCCCACAGAATGCTCTGTAGTCCCTGCTGAGACACAGAGGCTACAGCTCAAGAAGAGGCTGAAGCTGCTGAGAGCTAGACACTACAACGTAAAGGAGAAGCTATAGCTGCTGAGAGACACTACAGCTCAAAGGAGAGGGTATAGCTGCTGAGAGCTGGACACTACAACGTAAAGGAGAAGCTATAGCTGCTGAGAGCTAGACACTACAGCTCAAGGAGAGGCTCTAGCTGCTGAGAGCTAGACACTACAGCTCAAGGAGAGGCTCTAGCTGCGGAGAGCTAGACACTACAACGTAAAGGAGAAGCTATAGCTGCTGAGAGCTAGACACTACAGCTCAAGGAGAAGCTATAGCTGCTGAGAGCTAGACAATACAGCTCAAGGAGAGGCTCTACCTGCTGTGAGCTGGACACTACAACATAAAGGAGAAGCTATAGCTTCAAGGAGAGGCTCTAGCTGCTGAGAGCTGGACACTACAACATAAAGGAGAAGCTATAGCTGCTGGGAGCTAGACACTACAGCTCAAGGAGAGGCTCTAGCTGCTGAGAGCTAGACACTACAATGTAAAGGAGAAGCTATAGCTGCTGAGAGCTAGACACTACATCTCAAGGAGAAACTATAGCTGCTGAGAGCTAGACACTACAAATCAAGGAGAGGCTCTAGCTACTGAGAGCTAGACACTACAACGTAAAGGAGAAGCTATAGCTGCTGAGAGCTAGACACTACAGCTCAAGGAGAGCCTCTAGCTGCTGAGAGCCTGACACTTCAACATAAAGGAGAAGCTATAGCTGCTGAGAGACACTAAAGCTCAAAGGAGAGGGTATAGATGCTGAGAGCTAGACATTACAGCTCAAAGGATAAGGTATAACTGCTGAGAGCTGGACACTACAGCTCAAAGTAGAAGCTATAGCTGCTGAGAGTTAGACACTTCAGCTCAAAGGAGAAGCTATAGCTGCTGAGAGCTAGACACCACAGCTCAAGGAGTGGCTCTAGCTGCTGAGAGCTGGACACTACACGTAAAGGAGAAGCTATAGCCGATGAGAGACACTACAGCTCAAAGGAGAGGGTATAGCTGTTGAGAGTTAGACACTACAACGTAAAGGAGAAGCTATAGCTGCTGAGAGCTAGACATCACAGCTCAAGGAGCGGCTCTAGCTGCTGAGAGCTAGACACTACAACGTAAAGGAGAAGCTATAGCCGATGAGAGACCTTACAGCTCAAAGTAGAGGGTATAGCTGCTGAGAGCTAGACACTACAACGTAAAGGAGAAGCTATAGCTGCTGAGAGCTAGACACTACAGCTCAAGGAGAGGCTCTAGCTGTTGAGAGCTAGACACCACAAAGTAAAGTAGAAGCTATAGCTGCAGACAGCTAGACACTACAGCTCAAGGAGAGCCTCTAGCTTCTGAGAGCTAGACACTACAACGTAAAGGAGAAGCTTTAGCTGCTGAGAAAACATTACAGCTCAAAGGAGAGGTTATAGCTGCTGAGAGTTAGACACTACAACGTAATGGAGAAGGTATAGCTGCTGAGAGCTAGACACTACAGCTCAAGGAGAGGCTCTAGCTGTTGAGAGCTAGACACCACAACGTAAAGGAGAAGCTATAGCTGCTTAGAGCTAGACACTACAGCTCAAGGAGAGCCTCTAGCTTCTGAGAGCTAGACACTACAACGTAAAGGAGAAGCTATAGCTGCTGAAAGACACTACAGCTCAAAGGAGAGGGTATAGCTGCTGAGAGTTAGACACTACAATGTAATGGAGAAGGTATAGCTGCTGGGAGCTAGACACTACAGCTCAAGGAGAAGCTATAGCGCTGAGAGTTAGACACTACAGCTCAAAGGAGAAGGTATAGCTGCTGAGAGCTGAGCACTACAGCTCAAAGTAGAAGCTATAGTCGCTAAGAGCTAGACTCTACAGCTCAAAGGAGAAGCTATAGATGCTGAGACAGAGAGGCTACTGCGGAAGGAAAAGGTATAGCTGCTGGGAGCTAGACACTACAGCTCAAGGAGAGGCTCTAGCTGCTGAGAGCTAGACACTACAATGTAAAGGAGAAACTATGGGAAACATCCATTACAACGCAGTCATTACATCGCAATGCCTTTACAACGCAACTTTTACAACGCAAGTGCCTTTACATCACATGCCATTACAACGCATGCCATTACATTGCATGTCATTACAACACATGCTATTACAACGCATGCATTACAATGCATGTCATTACAACGCATTATAAGGTAAGTAATAGAGAATTTTAAGTTTTAGGGTGGGTATGGGTTAAGGGGTAGTTGGGAATAGTAATCTTTACCCTTACACTATCCAACACTTTCCCTACTGTTGCACTCACTGGAGGGGGAATAGTAATTTTTACCCCTAGGCTATCCAACACTTTCCCTACTGTTGCACTCACTGGAGTGGGAATAGTAATTTTTACCCCTACGCTATCCAACACTTACCCTACTGTTGCACTAAAAGTATTATGCGTTGTAATGGTATGCGTTGTGATGGAATTCGTTGTAATGGAATGCGTTGTAATGGAATGCGATGTAATGGTAGATTAAAAAAATTTGTTGTAATGGTATGTGCTGTAAAATCATGCGATGTAATGGTAGTTGCGATGCAAAAACTGCGTTGTAAAAGCATGCGTTGTAATGGTTTGCGTATATATTCGAAGCTATAGCTGCTACGAGGTAGATGCTACAGCTCAAAGGAGAGGGTATAGCTGCTGAAAGCTAGATGCTACAGCTCAAAAGAGAAACTATAACTGCTGAGAATTGGACAGTACAGCTCAAAGGAGAGGCTATTACTGCAGAGAGCTAGACACTACAGCTCAAAGGAGAAGGTATAGCTGCTGAGAGCTGGACACTACAGCTCAAAGTAGAAGCGGTAGCTGCTGAGAACTAGATACTACCATGTAAAGGAGAAGCTATAGCGCTGAGAGTTAGACACTACAGCTCAAAGGAGAGGCAATTACTACAGAGAGCTAGACATTACAGCTCATAGGAGAAGGTATAACTGCTGAGAGCTGGACACTACAGCTCAAAGTAGAGGCTATAGCTGCTGAGAGTTAGACACTTCAGCTCAAAGGAGAAGCTATAGCTGCTGAGAGCTAGACACTAAAGCTCAAGGAGAGGCTCTAGCTGCTGAGAGCTAGGCACTGCAGCTCAAAGGAGAAGCTATAGCTGCTGAGAGGTAGATACTACAGCTCAAAGGAGAGGGTATAGCTGCTGAAAGCTAGACACTACAATGTAAAAGAGAAACCATAACTGCTGAGAATTAGACACTACAGCTGAGAGGAGAGGCCGCAGAGATGGACATCAGAGACCACAGCTCAAAGGAGAGGCTACTGAGCTGCTGAGTGGTAGACACTACAGCTGAGAGGAGAGGCTGCTGAGTGTTAGACACTACTGCTGAGAGGCTGCAGTGATGATGGACATCAGAGACCACCGCTCAAGGGAGAGGCTGCTCAGTGTTAGACACTACAGCTGACAGAAGAGGCTGCAATGATGGACATCAGAGAGCACAGCTCAAAAGAGAGGGTACTGAGCTGCTGAGTGTTAGACACTACAGCTGAGAGGAGAGGCTGCAGTGATGGTCAACAGAGACCACAGCTCAAGGGAGAGGCTGCTGAGTGTTAGACACTGCTGAGAGACTGCAGTGATGGACATCAGAGACCACAGCTCAAGGGAGAGGCTGCTGAGTGTTAGACACTACAGCCGAGAGGAGATGCTGCAGTGATGGCCATCAGAGACCGCAGCTCAAAGGAGAGGCTACTGAATGTTAGACACTACAGCTGATAAGAGAGGCTGCAGTGATGGATATCAGAGAGCACAGCTCAAAAGAGAGGGTACTGAGCTGCTGAGTGTTAGACACTACAGCTGAGAGGAGAGGCTGCAGTGATGGACAATAGAGACCACAGCTCAAGGGGGGAGAGGCTGCTGAGTGTTAGACACTACAGCTGAGAGGAGAGGCTGCAGTGATGTACATCAGAGATCACAGCTCAAGGGAGACGCTGCTGAGTGTTAGACACTACTGCTGAGAGGCTGCAGTGATGGACATCAGAGACCACAGCTCAAGGGAGAGGCTGCTGAGTGTTAGACACTACAGCTGAGAGGAGAGGCTCTAGTGATGGGCATCAGAGACCACAGTTTAAGGGAGAGGCTGCTGAGTGTTAGACACTACAGCTGATAGGAGAGGCTGCAGTGAAGGACATCAGAGACCACAGCTCAAAGTAGAGGTTACTGAGTGTTAGACACTACTGCTGAGAGGCTGCAGTGATGGACATCAGAGACCACAGCTCAAGGGAGAGGCTGCTGAGTTTTAGACACTACAGCTGAGAGGAGAGGCTGAAGTGATGGACATCCGAGACTGCAGCTCAAGGGAGAGGCTGCTGAGTGTTAGACACTACTGCTGAGAGGAGAGGCTGTAGTGATGGACATCAGAGACCACAGGTCAAAGGAGAAGCTACTGAGCTGCTGAGTGTTAGACACTACAGCTGAGAGGAGAGGCTGTAGTGATGGACATCAGAGAGCACAGCTCAAAGGAGAGGCTACTGAGCTGCTGAGTGTTAGACACTACAGCTGAGAGGAGAGGCTGCAGTGATGGACATCAGAGACCACAGCTCAAGGGAGAGGCTGCTGAGTGTTAGACACTACTGCTGAGAGGCTGCAGTGATGGACATCAGAGACCACAGCTCAAGGGAGAGGCTGCTGAGTGTTAGACACTACAGCTGAGAGGAGAGGCTGTAGTGATGGGCATCAGAGACCACAGTTTAAGGGAGAGGCTGCTGAGTGTTAGACACTACAGCTGATAGGAGAGGCTGCAGTGAAGGACATCAGAGACCACAGCTCAAACTAGAGGTTACTGAGTGTTAGACACTACTGCTGAGAGGCTGCAGTGATGGACATCAGACACCACAGCTCAAGGGAGAGGCTGCTGAGTTTTAGACACTACAGCTGAGAGGAGAGGCTGAAGTGATGGACATCCGAGACTGCAGCTCAAGGGAGAGGCTCCTGAGTGTTAGACACTACAGCTGAGAGGAGAGGCTGTAGTGATGGACATCAGAGACCACAGCTCAAAGGAGAAGCTACTGAGCTGCTGAGTGTTAGACACTACAGCTGAGAGGAGAGGCTGTAGTGATGGACATCAGAGAGCACAGCTCAAAGGAGAGGCTACTGAGCTGCTGAGTGTTAGACACTACAGCTGAGAGGAGAGGCTGCAGTGATGGACATCAGAGACCACAGCTCAAGGGAGAGGCTGCTGAGTGTTAGACACTACTGCTGAGAGGCTGCAGTGATGGACATCAGAGACCACAGCTCAAAGGAGAGGCTGCTGAGTGTTAGACACTACAGCTGAGAGGAGAGGCTGTAGTGATGGACATCAGAGACCACAGCTTCAGGGAGAGGCTGCTGAGTGTTGGACACTACTGATGAGAGGAGAGGCTGCAGTGAAGGACATCAGAGACCACAGCTCAAAGTAGAGGTTACTGAGTGTTAGACACTACTGCTGAGAGGCTGCAGTGATGGACATCAGAGACCACAGCTCAAGGGAGAAGCTGCTGAGTGTTAGACACTACTGCTGACAGGCTGCAGAGATGGACATCAGAGACCACAGCTCAAAGGAGAGGCTGCTGAGTGTTAGACACTACTGCTGAGAGGCTGCAGTGATGGACATCAGAGACCACAGCTCAAGGGAGAGGCTGCTGAGTGTTAGACACTACAGCTGAGAGGAGAGGCTGTAGTGATGGGCATCAGAGACCACAGTTTAAGGGAGAGGCTGCTGAGTGTTAGACACTACATCTGATAGGAGAGGCTGCAGTGAAGGACATCAGAGACCACAGCTCAAAGTAGAGGTTACTGAGTGTTAGACACTACTGCTGAGAGGCTGCAGTGATGGACATCAGAGACCACAGCTCAAGGGAGAGGCTGCTGAGTTTTAGACACTACAGCTGAGAGGAGAGGCTGAAGTGATGGACATCCGACACTGCAGCTCAAGGGAGAGGCTGCTGAGTGTTAGACACTACTGCTGAGAGGCTGCAGAGATGGACATCAGAGACCACATCTCAAGGGAGAGGCTGCTGAGTGTTAGACACTACTGCTGAGAGGTTGCAGCAATGGACATCAGAGACCACAGCTCAAGGGAGAGGCTGCTGAGTGTTAGACACTACAGCTGAGAGGAGAGGCTGTAGTGATGGACATCAGAGACCACAGCTCAAAGGAGAAGCTACTGAGCTGCTGAGTGTTAGACACTACAGCTGAGAGGAGAGGCTGTAGTGATGGACATCAGAGAGCACAGCTCAAAGGAGAGGCTACTGAGCTGCTGAGCGTTAGACACTACAGCTGAGAGGAGAGGCTGCAGTGATGGACATCAGAGACCACAGCTCAAGGGAGAGGCTGCTGAGTGTTAGACACTACAGCTGAGAGGAGAGGCTGTAGTGATGGGCATCAGAGACCACAGCTTCAGGGAGAGGCTGCTGAGTGTTGGACACTACTGCTGAGAGGAGAGGCTGCAGTGAAGGACATCAGAGACCACAGCTCAAAGTAGAGGTTATTGAGTGTTAGACACGACTGCTGAGAGGCTGCAGTGATGGACATCAAAGACCACAACTCAAGGGAGAGGCTGCTGAGTTTTAGACACTACAGCTGAGAGGAGAGGCTGCAGTGATGAACATCAGACACCACAGCTCAAAGGAGAGGCTACTGAGCTGCTGAGTGGTAGACACTACAGCTGAGAGGAGAGGCTGCTGAGTGTTAGACACTACTGCTGAGAGGCTGCAGTGATGATGGACATCAGAGACCACAGCTCAAGGGAGAGGCTACTGACTCTTCTGAGTGTTAGACACTACAGCCGAGAGGAGAGGCTGCAGTGATGGACATCAGAGACCACAGCTCAAGGGAGAGGCTACTGACTCTTCTGAGTGTTAGACACTACAGCCGAGAGGAGAGGCTGCAGTGATGGACATCAGAGAGCACAGCTCAAGGGAGTGGCTACTGACTCTTCTGAGTGTTAGACACTACAGCCGAGAGGAGAGGCTGCAGTGATGGACATCAGAGAGCACAGCTCAAAAGAGAGGGTACTGAGCTGCTGAGTGTTAGACACTACAGCTGAGAGGAGAGGCTGCAGTGATGGACATCAGAGACCGCAGCTCAAAGGAGAGGCTGCTGAGTGTTAGACACTACTGCTGAGAGGTTGCAGCGATGGACTTCAGAGACCACAGCTCAAAGGAGAAGCTACTGAGCTGCTGAGTGTTAGACTCTACAGCTGAGAGGAGAGGCTGCAGAGATGGACATCAGAGACTACAACCTAAGGGAGAGGCTGCTGAGTGTTAGACACTACAACTGAGAGAAGAGGCTGCAGTGATGGACATCAGAGACCACATCTCAATGGAGAGGCTGCTGAGTCTTAGACACTACTGCTGAGAGGCTGCAGTGATGGACATCAGAGACCACAGTTCTAGTGAGGGGCTGCTGAGTGTTAGACACTACAGCTGAGAGGAGAGGCTGCAGAGATGTATATCACAGACCACAGCTCAAAGGAGAGGCTGCTGAGTGTTAGACACTACTGCTGAGAGGTTGCAGTGATGGACATCAGAGACCACAGCTCAAAGGAGAGGCTACTGAGTGTTAGATACTACAGCGGAGAGGAGAGGCTGCAGTGATGGACATCAGAGACCAGAGCTCCAGGGAGAGGCTGCTGTGTGTTAGACACTACTGCTGAGAGGCTGCAGTGATGGACATCAGAGACCACACTCCAGGGAGACGCTGCTGAGTGTTAGACACTACTGATGAGACGCTGCAGTGATGGACATCAGAGACCACAGCTCCAGGGAGAGGCTACTGAGTGTCAGACACTACAGCTGAGAGGAGAGGCTGCAGTGATGGCCATCAGAGACCACAGCTCAAAAGAGAGGCTGCTGAGTGTTAGACACTACTGCTGAGAGGCTGCAGTAATGGACATCAGAGACCAGAGCTCAGTGGAGAGGCTGCTGAGTGTTAGACACTACAACCTATAAGAGCAGCTGCAGTGATGGACATCAGAGACCACAGCTCAAAGGAGAGGCTGCTGAGTGTTAGACACTACTGCTGAGAGGCTGCAGTGATGGACATTAGAGACCACTGCTCAAGGTAGAGGCTACTGAGTGTTAGACACTACAGCTGATAAGAGAGGCTGCAGTGATGGACATCAGAGACCACAGCTCAATGGAGAGGCTGCTGAGTGTAAGACACTACAGCTGAGAGGAGAGGCTGCAGTGAAGGACATCAGAGACCACAACTCAAGGGAGAGGCTGCTGAGTGTTAGACACTACAGCTGATAAGAGAGGCTTCAGTGATGGACATCAGAGACCACATCTCAATGGAGAGGCTGCTGAGAGTCAGACACTACTGCTGAGAGGCTGTAGTGATGGACATCAGAGACAACAGTTCTAGGGAGGGGCTGCTGAGTGTTAGACACTACTGCTGAGAGGCTGCAGAGATGTACATCAGAGACCACAGCTCAAAGGAGAGGCTGCTGAGTGTTAGACACTACTGCTGAGAGGTTGCAGTGATGGACATCAGAGACCACAGCTTAAAGGAGAGGCTACTGAGTGTTAGATACTACAGCCGAGAGGAGAGGCTGCAGTGATGGACATCAGAGACCACAGCTCCTGGGAGAGGCTGCTGTTAGACACTACTGCTGAGAGGCTGCAGTGATGGACATCAGAGACCACAACTCCAGGGAGACACTACTGAGTGTCAGACACTACAGCTGAGAGGAGAGGCGGCAGTGATGGCCATCAGAGACCACAGCTCAAAGGAGAGGCTGCTGAGTGTTAGACACTACTGCTGAGAGGCTGCAGTAATGGACATCAGAGACCAGAGCTCAAGGGAGAGGCTGCTGAGTGTTAGACACTACAGCCTATAAGAGCGGCTGCAGTGATGGACATCAGAGAGAACAGCTCAAGGGAGAGGCTGCTGAGTGTTAGACACTACAGCTGAGAGGAGAGGCTGCAGTGAAGGACATCAGAGACCACAGTTCAAAGGAGAGGCTGCTGAGTGTTAGACACTACTGCGGAGAGGCTGCAGTGATGGACATCAGAGACCACAACTCAAGGGAGAGGCTGCTGAGTGTTAGACACTACTGCAGAGAGACTGCAGTGATGGAGATCAGAGAGCACAGCTCAAGGGAGAGGCTACTGAAACTGCTGAGTGTTAGACACTAAAGCTGATAAGAGAGGCTGCAGTCATGGACATCAGAGACCACAGCTCAAGGGAGAGGCTGCTGAGTTTTAGACACTACAGCTGATAAGAGAGGCTGCAGTGATGGACATCAGAGACCACAGCTCAAGGGAGAAGCTGCTGAGTGTTAGACACTACTACTGAGAGGCTGCAGTGATGGACATCAGAGACCACAGCACAAAGGAGAGGCTACTGAAACTGCTTAGTGTTAGACACTACAGCTGATAAGAGAGGCTGTAGTGATGGACATCAGAGACCACAGCTCAAGGGAGAGGCTGCTAAGTGTTAGACACTACTGCTGAGAGGTTGCAGTGATGGACATCAGAGACCACAGCTCAAAGGAGAGGCTGCTGAGTGTTAGACACTACAGCCGAGAGGATAGGATGCAGTTGTGGACATCAGAGACCGCATCTCAAGGGAGAGGCTACTGTAACTACTGAGTGTTAGACACTACAGCTGAGAGGAGTGGCTGCAGTGATGGACATCCGAGACCAGAGCTCAAGGGAGAGGCTACTGAGCTGCTGAGTGTTAGACACTACAGCTGTGAGGTTGCAGTGATGAACATCAGAGACCACAGCTCAAAGGAGAGGCTGCTGAGTGTTAGACACTACAGCTGATAAAACAGGCTGCAGTGATGGACAGCAGAGAGCACAGCTCAAAGGAGAGGCTACTGAGCTGCTGAGTGTTAGACACTACAGCAGAAAGGAGAGGCTGCAGTCATGGACATCAGAGACCACAGCTCAAGGGAGTGGCTACTGAGTGTTAGACACTACTGCTGAGAGGTTGCAGTTATGGACATCAGAGACCACAGCTCAAAGGAGAGGCTGCTGAGTGTTAGACACTACAGCTGATAGGAGAGGCTGCAGTGATGAACATCAGAGACCACAGCTCAAAGGAGAGGCTGCTGAGCTGCTGAGTGTCAGATACTACAGCTGAGAGGAGAGGCTGCTGAGTGTTAGACACTACAGCTGAGAGGAGAGGCTGCAGTGATGGCCATCAGAGACCACAGCTCAAAGGAGAGGCTGCTGAGTGTTAGACACGACTGCTGAGAGGTTGCAGTGATCGATATCAGAGACCACAGCTCAAAGGAGAGACTACTGAGCTGCTGAGTGGTAGACTCTACAGCATTGAGGAGAGGCTGCAGTGATGGACATTAGACACCACAGCTCAAGGGAGAGGCTACTGGGTGTTAGACACTACTGCTGAGAGGTTGCAGAGATGCACTTCAGAGACCACAGCTCAAAGGAGAGGCTGCTGAGTGTTAGACACTACTACTGAGAGGAGAGGCTGCAGTGATAGACATCAGAGACTACAGCTCAAGGGGGAGGCTACTGAAACTGCTGACGCAACTCATTTGAGCTGTTGCCCCTGCAGCTTATACCTCTGCTAGTAATGTTACCATCAGCCTCTCGGCAGTAAAGTCACCTCCATCGCAGCAGCTTCCATAGCTTGATGGTGAAGTTACTAGCAGAGGTTTTAGCTGCAGAGTGGCAGGGGCACCAGCTCAAAGGGGATGCTGTAGAGCTGCTGAGAGGATGTTGGTCTCCCACTAAATCATAACATGTTCTGAAGTCGCTAAAGTCCCCCTGCAGACTGCACCCCCAAATGATGTTAACTCCACAATGACTTCCTGTACCCCACAATGTGCTTTTTACTTGCTACGGCCCTCTGTTTCCAGTAAAATAAGCTTCACACCCCAGACCTGTGATAATCCATACAATAGTTTTCCCTCTCCAAGGCCCTCCCATACTCCAGACAATGCTCTGCCCTCCCTCAAGCCCCGATGAACCCAACAAAATGCTGTTTAACCCCTAATATCCTCTCACAGCCCATACAGTCAACCTCTTCAGGCCCTCTTGTATCCAAGAAACGGTTCTGCACACCCGATGACCGGCGTATCCAGTCTGATGATGTGCCCTTCTTGGTGCCCGCTTGTATCAAACTTTCTCGAACCCTCCCCTCTCCCCACCAGTATTCCATATAATACCCTAAGGCCCTGTAGTGCCTTCAAAACAGTCTCATACTCCCTGTAATGTTCTTTGTTTATCAAGGGACTTTCAAACTTCAAACAATGCTTCCCTGATCCCAGTACATAGCTCTGCCCTCCATGAGGTGCACTTGTACCCAGTACATAGCTCTGCACCCCCTAAGGTGCACTTGTACCCAGTACATAGCTCTGCACCCCCTAAGGTGCACTTGTACCCAGTACATAGCTCTGCCCTCCATAAGGTGCACTTGTACCCAGTACATAGCGCTGCACCCCCTAAGGTGCACTTGTACCCAGTACATAGCTCTGCACCCCCTAAGGTGCATTTGTACCCAGTACATAGCTCTGCCCTCCATAAGGTGCACTTGTACCCAGTACATAGCTCTGCACCCCCTAAGGTGCATTTGTACCCAGTACATAGCGCTGCACCCCCTAAGGTGCACTTGTACCCAGTACATAGCTCTGCGGCCCCTAAGGTACACTTGTACCCAGTACATAGCTCTGCACCCCACCACATAGCTCTCCACCCCCTTAAGGTACAGTTGTACCCAGTACATAGCTCTGCACCCCCCTAAGGTACATTAGTACTCAGTTGATAGCTCTGCACTCCATAAAGTAAACTTGTACCCAATACATAGCTCTGCACCCCTTCCTAAAGTACACTTGTACCCACTGCATAGCTCTGCACCCCCTAAGGTACACTTGTACCCACCACATAGCTCCCCACCCCCTAAGGTACAGTTGTACCCAATACATAGCTCTGCACTCCATACGGTAAACTTGTACCCAGTACATAGCTCTGCCCCCCTTTAAGGTACACTGGTACCCAGTACATAGCTCTGCACCCCCGAAGGTGCACTTGTACCCAGTACATAGCTCTGCACCGCCTAAGGTGCACTGGTACCCAGTACATAGATCTGCACTCCATAGACGTCTGCACTCCTTAGGGTACCCAGTACCTCTCAAGAAGCTCTGAACCCCCTAAGGTACAGTTGTACCCAGTACATAGCTCTGCACCCCACCACATAGCTCTCCACTACCTTAAGGTACAGTTGTACCCAGTCCATAGCTCTGCACCCCCATAAGGTCCATTAGTACTCAGTACATAGCTCTGCCCCCCTTTAAGGTACACTGGTACCCAGTACATAGCTCTGCACCCCCTAAGGTGCACTTGTACCCAGTACATAGATCTACACTCCATAGACGTCTGCACTCCTTAGGGTACCCAGTACCTCTCAAGATGGTCTGAACCCCCTATGGTACAGTTGTACCCAGTCCATAGCTCTGCACCCCCATAAGGTCCATTAGTACTCAGTACATAGCTCTGCACTCCATAAAGTAATCTTGTCCCCAATACATAGCTCTGCGCCCCTTCCTAAAGTACACTTGTACCCACTGCATAGCTCTGCACCCCTAAGGTACACTTGTACCCACCACATAGCTCTGCACCCCTTTAAGGTACACTGGTACCCAGTACATAGATCTGCACTCCATACACTTCTGCACTACATAGGGTACCCAGTACCTATCAAGATGTTCTGAACCCCCTAAAGTACACTTGTACCCAGTACTTAGCTCTGCACTCCATAGACGTCTGCACTCCTTAGGGTACCCAGTACCTATCAAGATGTTCTGACCCCTTACGGCACACTTGTACCAAATACATAGCTCTGCACCCCCTAAGGTGCACTTGTACCCAGTACATAGCTCTGCACTCCATAAGGTACACTTGTACCCAGTATATAGCTCTGCACCCCACCACATAGCTCTCCATCCCCTTAAGGTACAGTTGTACCCAGTCCATAGCTCTGCACCCCCATAACGTCCATTAGTACTCAGTACATAGCTCTGCACTCCATAAAGTAGACTTGTACCCAATACATAGCTCTGCCCCCTTCCTGAAGTACACTTGTACCCACCACATAGTTCCCCACCCCCTAAGGTACAGTTGTACCCAGTACATAGCTCTGCACCCCTTTAAGGTACACTTGTACCCAGTACATAGCTCTGCCCCCCTTTAAGGTACATTGGTACCCAGTACATAGCTCTGCACTCCATAAACTTCTGCACTCCATAGGGTACCCAGTACCTATCAAGATGTTCTGAACCCCCTAAAGTACACTTGTACCCAGTACATAGCTCTGCACTCCATAAGGTACACTTGTACTTGGTACATAGTTCTGCACCCCTCTAAGGCACACTTGTACCTAGTACACAGCTCTGCCCTCCATAAGGTACACGTGTACTCAGTATATAGCTTTGCCCTCCATAAGGTGCACTTGTACCCAGTACATAGCTCTGCACCCCCTAAGGTACACTTGTACCCAGTACATAGCTCTGCACTCCATAAGGTACACGTGTACTTGGTACATAGTTCTGCACCCCTCTAAGGCACACTTGTACCTAGTACACAGCTCTGCCCTCCATAAGGTACACGTGTACTCAGTATATAGCTTTGCCCTCCATAAGGTGCACATGTACCCAGTACATATCTCTGCACCCCTCCCCCCAAGGCACACTTGTACTCAGTGCATAGCTCTGCACCCCTTTAAGGTACACTTGTACCCAGTACCCAGCTCTGCACTCCCCGAAGGTACACTTGTAGTCGGTGCATAGCTCTGTAACCCTTCCCAAGGTACACTTGTACCCACTGCATAGCTCTGCACTTGGTAAGGGACACTTGTACTAGGTACATTGCTCTGCCCTCATTAAGGTACACTTGTACATAGCTCTTCACTCCACGGGGGAACACTTCTATCCAATACATAGCTCTGCACTCCCCAAGGTGCACTTTTCCCCAGCGCATAACTCTGCACTCCATAAGGTACATTTGTACCCAGTACATAACTCTGCAGTCCATAAGGGACACTTGTACCCACTGCATAGCTCTGCACTCCATAAGGTACACTTGTTGCCAGTGCATAGCTGTGCACTCCATAGGGTACACTTGTTGCTAGTACATAGCTCTGTACCCCTTCCTAAGGTACACTTGCCCCCAGTACATAGTTCTGCACTCCATAAGGTACACTTGTACTCAGTGCATAACTCTGCACCTCCGTAAGGTACACTTGTACCCAGTGCATAGCTAAGCACCCCTCTAAGATATTCTTGTACCCAGTACATTGCACTGCACCCGCAAGGTATACTTGTATTCCTTACATAGCTCTGCGCTCTTTAAGGTACACTTGTACCCAGTGCATAGCTCTGCACACCCCACGGTACACTTAGGTGTGCCAATAAAGATGCCCAGCACTCCCTAGTGATATTACCACCAGTACTAAAGGGCATCCCACCCTGCATGACCTGCCTTCCATGCCCCGGGTCCATGCCTGTGCTGCTAGCCAACGCTCTGCACAGGATCTCTCCACCTCGGGCCGTGCCTTGCATTCCGAACGAGGAGCCCACCTCCCACCATGCAGTGCGCCCACTGGGGCTCGGCCACCCCCGTGCATGCTCTGAGCTCTCTGCTGCCGCCGCCGCCCCCGTCGTGCACCCGAGGGCCTCCCACGCGTCGTGCACAGCTCTTCACGAGGAAACCTCTCCCCCCGACTGGAGCGCTCCGCACTCTCCATGAAGTACGTCAGGCAGCGCTACCTGTTCACCCCGAAGCCCCATCACACCTTACGTAGTCTCTTCCCACCACATGCAGTGCTCCACACAGTACACCCGGAGTACCCTCAGACCCCCCGCAGTCTCCACCACAGGCGGGCTCCTCACGTACACCCGGGGTACCCTCAGACCCTCCGCAGTCTCCACCACATGCAATGCTCCTCGCGTACATCCGGGGTACCCTCAGACCCTACGCAGGCTCTCCACCACATGCACTGCTCCCACTCATACCCGGAGCCCCCTCACATAGAGTCTCTTCCCACCACAGGCGGGCTCCTCGTGTGCACCCGCAGCCCCTCACTTCCTATACATGTCCCTTGGAAACCCACCCCCGCGCAACCATCTCTTGGACTCCCTCCCTTATGTGAGCTTGTCTCTCACAGGTCCATGCACTGCTCTGAACTTCGGACCCTCACGCACCACCACGTTCTGTGATCCGCACCACAAGGGCTCCGTCCTGCCACGCCGTGCCGTAGCCTGGACTCTCACGCACACCCTGCCTGAAGAAGACCCCTCTGTGGTAGGGTGGCTCCCTGCACTCTGGAGCCACCCTACCACAGACAGTGCCCCGGACCCCATGCCACCCTCCGTACTCCGACTCCTCCCTGCCTAAAGGTGTCCTTCGCAATCCATACAGTGCGCTGCACTCGGGTTCATCTCGCACCGCGCGTACTACCGTGCACCCTGTGGCGGTGCATGTATGTACTCCCCTCCACACACCGTGCGCTCCCCTGCAGGCCAGGGAGCTCCCCCTACATGCAGTGCGCTGCATTCTACAGCCGGGGTCTTCCCCCGCTTCACGCAGTGACCCGCACTCTCCAGCCGTGGTCCTCCCGCACCACATGCCGCAGGCTGTACTCTCCAGCGGGGTCCTCCCGCACCACATCCAGTGCCCTGCACTCTAGCCGTGATCCTTCCACGCCACATGCAGGGGCTGCGCTCCCCACCGGGGGTCCCTTCCTAGACTACATGCAGCGCGCTGCACACTCCCTAGCCGTGAACTTCCTTCACCACATGCAGCGCGCTCCAGCAGTGATAGTTCCGCGCCACATGCAGAGCCCTGCACTCCCTAGCCCGGGTCCCCCCGCACCAGATACAGTGCCCTACACTTTTTTGCGGGGTCCTCCCGCACCACGTGGAATGCCCTGCACACTCCAGCAGGGGTGCTCCCGCGCTACACGGTGTCATGCACACCTCGAGGGTGCCCTCCCCACCACATAATGTTGGCTGTACGCTCCAGCAGCGCGTGGGGTGGGGGGGGGGGGGCGTCCTCTCACACCTCATGCGTCCGCACCAGGACGCTGCACTCTCCATGTGGAATCCTCCCTCACCACATGCAGTGCCAGGCATGGTCCTACCCTGGCACGTCCTGGACGATGCAGTGTCCGGCCGGGGGCCCCCTTCCCATCCGTGCCGCCCACCGGCCTGACCTCGCTCCAGAGGCTCTGTCCAGACTGTCCCTGGTTAATGATCCCTCTGGCGCTCCGTACACGCCCCCTCCCGCCACACTCTGCGCTCCCTACCTGATGCTGTTCAGCATGGCCGGGCTGATGTGGTACCCTCTACAGGCTTGCATCCTGGGGGGCGCCAGTCCTCCTAACCCCCATGTTGCTCTTAAGGGATGGCGGGGGAGTTAAAGCTTGCGACGCGGGGGGGGGGCGGACTGTGGATGAGGAGCCACAGGGAGGTGCGGAGAAGCTTGCAGTCGGAGTAGGGATGATGGTGGGGGTGCGAGCACACGGGAGAGAGTGGAGTGCGAGCAGGGCTGATGGGGTGAAGCTTGGAGGGGGACTAGGGATGCGAGGGAGGGCGATGAAACGGAGTTGGGCGACGACTGGCGGACGGGCTGATGCTCGCAGGGAGAGCAGGGCGGCCGACGGATGCTGCCTTTCCTCGGCTGTCGCTCGGTCTCTCGCCGGAGGATTTCCTAAGCTGGCTTTCTGCAGTGATGCCAGAGCGCATGCGGGCCGGGCCTGAGGGGGAGAGACTGTCTGCACACATGGGCTGCTAACACCGCTGAGAGCCAGAGGCCACAGCTCATAGGAGAGATGTAGCTGCTGATAGGCCACACATCAGAGAAGTTATATTGCTGCTGAGGAGAAGAGTCTACAGACAAGAGGATAGGGTGAATAACTGCTGAGAGGCAGAGGCCATAACCCAGAGGAGAGGATGTGTAGCTGCAGACAAGCACAGGCCACAACTCGGGGGAGAGAATATATATCTGTAGACAGGCGGAGGACACACACCAGAGAAGGTATATAGCTGCTGAGGGGGAGAGTCTACAGACAAGAGGATAGGGTGTATAACTGCTGAGAGGAAGAGGTCATAACTCATGTGTGAGGATACAATCTAAACAAAAAGGAGCGTGCAGTTCACAGGTACTTCAAAAGCAAGATGCTATCTGGTTTCAATGTCACACACAAAGAAAGTCTTCAGGGAGTCCCATATTATTTTCTCAATGCTTTGTTTATTCCGTAGTCCATTAATTCATCCAGCACAAATCAATCAATGCAATCCGGCCAACATGTTTCGTCCTCAGTGGACATCATCAGGGCTCTTGAATTCACGACGATCCAAGTCCTGTTTCATCAACCATTAAACGCTGAAAATTAGGCTGTTCATCCTGGTGCTCATCTGCACCCCGCCGCGTTTCCACTCTCACAGAGAGTGGCGGGAACAAGCAGCCTCCACCCTAATGGAGGGCCACCGCTGGTGGCTCGACCTCTAATGAGGGAGCAATTAAGATTGTATGTAAGGAAAAAAGGGAGGTTAAAATTGCCTAGAGGAATTATTCCGTAGTTATATATTTGGGACTGCATAGACATGATTAAAATGCTTAAGATGGTTGTATCAGAGCATTAGTATCTCCTACACCCATTCATCGTCAGCATGTTTCAGCCAAACTGAATGCTGTGTAGGTCCGCGGCTTTTGTCAGTGCAGGAAACCCTAGGTAATGAATCTGAGATGCTCTTCACAAACTTAAGGGGGCAAAAACACATTCATCTCATTCACTCAAGCCAAGCATGCAAAATATTTGCTTGTTTCTGGAGCTAATTGGCAATCCTGTTGTAGGAAATAGACAAACAGTTGTCAAAAGCATATATGGTGTGTGTTGGACTTGGCCCTTTTTGCAGGGTCATCCCTGAACTTTTTGCCTTCCTCCTGTATTTTCTCTGACCTGTTTTTGTTGGTTTTATGACTCTGGGTACTTTACCACTGCTGATCAGTGCTAAAGTGCATATGCTTTCCCTATTGTAAATTGATGTATTGATTAGTGACTCCATGATTGGATCATTTGATTTACTTGTCAGACCCTAGTATAGTGCACCAGGTGTGCCCAGGGCCTGTAAATCAAATGCTGCTGGTGGGCTTGCAGCACTGGTTGTGCCACCCAGAAAAGCAGCTTGTAAAGTGTGACTCAGGCCTGCCATTGCAGAGCCTGTGTGCAGTCTGTGACTGCCATGTCGACTTGGCCAGTGCACCCACTTGCCAGTCCCTAAACCTTCCCTTATCTTCATATCAGACACCCTAAGGTAGGCCCAAGGGCAGGGTGCATTGTAAGTATAAGGTAGGACATGCCCTGGTGTGTGGCATGTCCTAATAGTGAATTACAGCCATTTTCGTTTTTCACTATTGCAAGGCTACTAGTCCCCATAAGCCAGAATGGGCAGGTTGATTATAACATCTTATATTTCTAACTGACCCAGGGAACATGGTAGAAATTTGAGTTTAGTATGCCTGAACTCAGAATGATAAAATACATCTTTTAGTAAAGTTGGTTTTAACATTCTGGGTTTGAAAATACCACTTTTAGAAAGTAGGTATTTTCTTGCCTAACTGTCCAAGCCTGCCCCTGCTAGGTTGTGTATTGTGTGTCTGGTTTTGTGAGTGACAGGGGCTGGGGGATTCCAGGAGACAGGGTGAGTCAGCACAGGGCTGAATAGACCTATCTGCATGTAGAGTGGTGGGAGGAGTCGCACCTGGGTCTGAATAGGGCTGTGCCTGCCTTCCACAATGCTGGCTCCACCTCCTGTGGTGCGTCTGATGTCCCTGGCCCACCCTGCCAAAGGAAAGAAGGAGTCCTGTAAACAAAGTGCTCCAGGACTGCACAGAACTGGTTTGGACCAGGTAGAGGCCCCTCTGCCCTCAGAGGACAAAGGATTTAGGGGTATAAATATTGGGGCCCTGACCCCAGAACTTTAGATCACTTCTGGAACAACAAGACAAACCTCTGCCAAGGAGAAGAACCAAAGGAAGCTGTAGGAGTTGGACTGCCCCCCTGCCAGTATGCTGTGTTGCTGGGTTGGCCTACAGTGGTGTCTTCAGTGCCAAGGAGAGGAGAAGGAACTTTTAAAGAACTTTCATCATCTTGCAGAATATGACTCCAAGGGCTTGAACTAGAGCTTGCCTCCTGCTGAAGTCTCAGGGCTACAAGACTTCCCCACCAACTCCCTCCTGAATTCCCTTGCTGGGGATTCTGTCTGCAGAAGCCTGCGTGTCGCTGGGAGCTGGAAGCGCGACGCAACGAGAAGAAGCGTGTTGCTGACGAAGCTGCTGCCGTCGCATCGCAGGAGAAGCGTGTCGCCGAGGCCGCCGCCGCATCACCAGAGAAGCGTGCCTTGGTCGCAGCTGCCTGCTGTCGCATCACCGGAGAAGCGTGTCGCCGTCGCAACTGCCTGCCGTCGCATCAACAGGGAAGCGTGTCGCCACCGCAAGGGTCGCCGTCGCATCCCCCGAGAAGCGTGTCGCCGTCGCAGCTGTCTGCCGTCGCATCACCGGAGAAGCGTGTCGCAGGGCCTGTCGCGGCTCCAAAGATACAGAGTTCGCCGCACGGCCGTCGGGCGTGCACGCATCGTCTTCACACCGTCGCATCGCCTCAAGGGTGCACTTTCATCGCATCGCACCGGATCGTCGCACTGCATCGAGGCGCTTGCTCGCCGCATCGTCCTCCCTGCGGACCCTTTGTTTGTTTTGCGTTACGCATCCCAGGTACTTTTGAGAGAAACGTGTCGCATTTACCATCAACTTGAACTAAGTTACTTCTACCATCTTTAAGTCTATTTTGAGTACAGTATTGTGGATTTTTGTCGTTTGTGGTCTTGTGTTAAGTCTATATAAAGAATACTTATTTTTATAAAACCTGTGCAGTGTCCATCTGTAGTGTTTTCACTGTATTACTGTATGTGTTCACAAATGCTTAACACATTGCCTCTGAGATAAGCCTGTCTGCTCGTGCCAAGCTTCCAAGGGGGTGAGCAGGGGTTAATTTAGCAGTGTATCCCCCTTACCCTGACTAGAAGCAAGGGTCCCTATTTGATCAAAGGTGTATACCATTGCCAACTAGAGACCTCCAGTTCTAACATTGGTGGTCAGCGGTGAGGATTTTGGACTTGCATTTGTGACTCATATACAGTGATTGGTGTACACCACTAGTGAGTGCAGACCAAACGAACCACATACCTTTTTGGTAGAATGTTTTTTTGTTTTTTTTTCTCCTTGGACTGTTATTTTTCTGAGAACTGCCAATTCTTATTGCCATGAGTCCACCAGCATCTATTGCCTCTATGGATCCAGAGTTTGAGGAAGAGAGGTTGGATACCTATAATGCCAAACAGCTGAAAGCCTTCTGTAGAAAATTTAAAGTTGCTATTCCAGGCCTCACTAAAAAGGATGAATTCCACAGGGCGCTGAGGGCCTGGGTGGAAGCAAGAAATGCATCTGAAAATGTGGAGCACCCTGTGGAGGAGGCAGAAGGGCAGCCAGATGGGCCCCTGGGTCCAGGGGGGGAGAAAGTACCTACCCCGCCAGGCAGCAGTGTTTCTTCCAAAGACCTGTCCCCAGGAGAGCTGGAGGATAGGGAGAGAAATAGAAGGCATAAAATGGAGCTGGCCAGGCTCAAAATGTAGGGTCAAAAGGACCTAGAGAATAAGAAGCTGGAGTTTGAAAATAACAAGTTAGCCTTGGAGAGAGAGAGAATTAGATTGGAACATGAGTTGAGAATGAGAGAGCTTGATTTGGAGCTCGAGAGGCTTGAGGCCATGAGGGTCTCAGCCCAGCAACAAGAAAATTGTGTAGCTCAGGAAGTGAGCTTTGCTGAGTTGGAGGTGCAATCCAGCTCAGATGGTGGCATCAATATTGAGTTATCTAGTGCTGAGGGGGTAGTAAACACACCCAGAGATTTGGCGCCTGACTTGGAGGGGGGTTAACATACACCAGGAGGTTCAAGGATCTGAGGTAGCTCCAGTGGTGCGCAGTGTCCCGGAAGTAGAATGGGGCACTGGCGCAGGGGTTCATGGTCCTAGTGTTGGGAGGGACACTCCACTGACTCTAGCTGAGAGGAGCAGGGAGGGAGGTTCCCCCATGGTTGAAGTCCTGGTGTGTGAATGTGGAGACCGCCCAGAAGAGTGTGGGTTGAGTGACAGAGACAGTCAGATACTGTCTTGCCAATCTCAGGAGAGTGGTGTGGAGTACGTGTGCGAGGCACTGGGTGGTGAGGTGAAGGATAGTTTGGTTAACCCTTGTGGGGGGCTGTGTGATCCAATTGTGGGAGAGCATATTGTAAGTCCCTGTTTTCCAGAGCTATGCCAACACCTGTTGGAGAGTGAGTTCTCTGACCCCAGGGAGCTCACCAGGGAGGCAGACCTTTTGGTGGATTCCAGAGGGTCTGAAGAGGCATTGGGGAATGACCCTAAGGGGAGTGGCTCAGGTATCTTCCAACCCAGAGTGGTGGAAATGGTTCAGAGTAGCCCAGCTAGGTCCCGGTGTAGTGGGAGGGGTGTAGGGGCTCATGTCCTGTCTCAGAGGAGACGCAGTGAGTGTGGGGCTGCGTGTCCCCAGGTGCCCGAAACCCAGTCTCAGGGCCTGGATGGTTCTTTAAGGGATTACCAGGTGGGGAGCCTAGTCTGTCCTGATGGGCCACCTGTTGAGGGGGATCCCCTAGTGTCTGGTGAACTGGGAGTGTCTGTAAGCAGGCCTCCATCAGTTCTGGTGTCTGGCAGTGCCACTCCTAAGTGGGGGCTGCAGAAGTCCAGATTGAGGGGTGAGAGGGGGAAAGAGTCCCCAGTGGAAGAACCAGTGGGTCAGGGGCCAGCCAGAAGGGCTGAGTCACCAGTGAATGACCATGGTGACACCACTTCTGTCCTGGGGGATCTTCACGCACTGTCAGATGGACAGGGGTCGGAAGATCTGCGCCAGGCAGACTGTCACACGACACATGAGTTGTGTGTCACCCTCGGGGGGGGGGCATATGTGCTCCCAATGAAGTCCTGGTGCGCCGGGCACGTTTTCAACCGCAGGGGTTGGTCCCTGGATTGGGAAGCCAGGATCAGATGTTGTCTGACCTGGAGGGAGGGACAACTGTAAACAGTGTCCTGACCAGTTGGTCTTCTAGGGGTACCACTCCAGGTGGGAGGGTACAGCACTCTGGAAGGGGGTGCAGAGGGAGGGAGCCCTCGCCTCTGACCCCGGTTCAACTGGAGGGTCTAGACCCTAGGTTGGAGGGCCAGGTTCGGGGTGTCCCCCCTGACCTGGACGCCCAGTTGCAGGATTGAACCCCTGAACTGGTGGGCGAATTGTGCAGGACACCTGCCACAGGTGCCCTGGCAATTCTGGAAGAGGGTACCACTCCAGGTGGGAGGGTACAGAGCCCCAACGAGGAGGAGGAGTACCGGGTGTGGGAAAGCCCACCCCAGTCGCCTGTCCAGCCGCCAGGTACAGGCCCGGGGCTGGTGGGTCAGTGTCAGGATGTCATACCTGACCTGACAGGAGGGAGAGTGGACAAAGGGTGCCAAGCACCTGGGGCTACTGCCCCCCGCTCTCTGACGCCACAGAGGTTTGAGAGCCCTGAGAGGCATAAGGCCTGGGTCTCATCACTGACCACTGGCTTGCTGTCTGTCTGTTGGGACACACCTGTGAGCAAGATAAGGTTAGGTGCTGCACAGATGGTGTCCACAGGTGAGGAGAAGGGTTCCCCAGGGGTTAGCTTGGTGGGCCCTGAGAGTATGGACAGAGGGACCCAAATAGGCTCAGATTGGCGTAGAACTGGAGTATGCCCCTGCTGTTGCGTGCCAGGGTCCATGTTCTATCGCCTAAAGCAGGGAATCCCATCAAGGTAGTGATTGATCTACCCTGCGTTTTGGCTGGAAGGGGGTTGTGTTGGACTTGGCCCTTTTTGCAGTGTCATCCCTGAACTTTTTGCCTTCCTCCTGTATTTTCTCTGACCTGTTTTTGTTGGTTTTATGTCTCTGGGCACTTTACCACTGCTGATCAGTGCTAAAGTGCATATGCTCTCCCTATTGTAAATTGATGTATTGATTAGTGACTCCATGATTGGATCATTTGATTTACTTGTCAGACCCTAGTATAGTGCACCAGGTGTGCCCAGGGCCTGTAAATCAAATGCTGCTGGTGGGCTTGCAGCACTGGTTGTGCCACCCACAGAAGCAGCTTGTAAAGTGTGTCTCAGGCCTGCCATTGCAGAGCCTGTGTGCAGTCTGTGACTGCCATGTCGACTTGGCTAGTGCACCCACTTGCCAGTCCCTAAACCTTCCCTTATCTTCATATCAGACACCCCTAAGGTAGGCCCAAGGGCAGGGTGCATTGTAAGTATAAGGTAGGACATGCCCTGGTGTGTGTGGCATGTCCTAATAGTGAATTACAGCCATTTTCGTTTTTCACTATTGCAAGGCTACCAGTCCCCATAGGCCAGAATGGACAGGTTGATTATAACATCTTATAATCCTAACTGACCCAGGGAACATGGTAGAAATTCGAGTTTAGTATGCCTGAACTCAGAATGATAAAATACATCTTTTAGTAAAGTTGGTTTTAACATTCTGGGTTTGAAAATACCACTTTTAGAAAGTAGGTATTTTCTTGCCTAACTGTCCAAGCCTGCCTCTGCTAGGTTGTGTATTGTGTGTCTGGTTTTGTGAGTGACAGGGGCTGGGGGATTCCAGGAGACAGGGTGAGTCAGCACAGGGCTGAATAGACCTATCTGCATGTAGAGGGGTGGGAGGAGTCACACCTGGGTCTAAATAGGGCTGTGCCTGCCTTCCACAATGCTGGCTCCACCTCCTGTGGTGCGTCTGATGTCCCTGGCCCACCCTGCCAAAGGAAAGAAGGAGTCCTGTAAACAAAGTGCTCCAGGACTGCACAAAACTGGTTTGGACCAGGTAGAGGCCCCTCTGCCCTCAGAGGACAAAGGATTTAGGGGTATAAATATTGGGGCCCTGACCCCAGAACTGTAGATCACTTCTGGAACAACAAGACGAACCTCTGCCAAGGAGAAGAACCAAAGGAAGCTGTAGGAGTTGGACTGCCCCCCTGCCAGTATGCTGTGTTGCTGGGTTGGCCTACAGTGGTGTCTTCAGTGCCAAGGAGAGGAGAAGGAACTTTTAAAGAACTTTCATCATCTTGCAGAATATTACTCCAAGGGCTTGAACTAGAGCTTGCCTCCTGCTGAAGTCTCAGGGCTACAAGACTTCACCACCAGCTCCCTCCTGAATTCCCTTGCTGGGGATTCTGTCTGCAGAAGCCTGCGTGTCGCTGGGAGCTGGAAGCATGACGCAACGAGAAGAAGCGTGTCGCTGACGAAGCTGCTGCCGTCGCATCGCAGGAGAAGCGTGTCGCCGCCGCATCACCAGAGAAGCGTGCCTTCGTCGCAGCTGCCTGCCGTCGCATCACCAGAGAAGCATGTCGCCGTCGCAACTGCCTGCTGTCGCATCAACAGGGAAGCGTGTCGCCACCACAAGGGTCGCCGTCTATCCCCCGAGAAGCGTGTCGCCGTCGCAGCTGTCTGCCGTCGCATCACCGGAGAAGCGTATCGCAGGGCCTGTCATGGCTCCAAAGATACAGAGTTCGCCGCACGGCCGTTGGGCATGCACGCATCGTCTTCACACCGTCGCATCGCCTCAAGGGCGCACTTTCATCGCATCGGACCGGGTCGCCGCACCGCATCGAGGCGCTTGCTCGCCGCGTCATCTTCCCTGCTGACCCTTTGTTTGTTTTGCGTTACGCATCCCAGGTACTTTTGAGAGAAACGTGTCGCATTTACCATCAACTTGAACTAAGTTACTTCTACTATCTTTAAGTCTATTTTGAGTACAGTATTGTGGATTTTTGTTGTTTGTGGTCTTGTGTTAAGTCTATATAAAGAATACTTATTTTTATAAAACCTGTGTAGTGTCCATCTGTAGTGTTTTCACTGTATTACTGTATGTGTTCACAAATGCTTAACACACTGCCTCTGAGATAAGCCTGTCTGCTCGTGCCAAGCTACCAAGGGGGTGAGCAGGGGTTAATTTAGTAGTGTATCCCCCTTACCCTGACTAGAAGCAAGGGTCCCTATTTGGTCAAAGGTGTATACCATTGCCAACTAGAGACCCCCAGTTCTAACAGTGTGTCATATTAGAGCCATGCAATGGTTTTAACACACAGTACCCGGTAATGCATGGCAAACAGTGCCAGCATGTAGCACTCATGAAAAGTGTGTCCATTAAACACAAAGTAAGAGTCATCCTTCACTTTAAAGCTGATTACCCACTGGTATATGGAGAGGGAGACGGCTCCCTGTAGTCTCAGTCTCCAAGCGATGGTATTAGTATTAAAATGTTATTAAACTGCACAGTAATGCGAATGGTCATCCTGTGGAGAGGGCAGAAGTTCCATGATTACATTGGACCCCCCCCCCCAATGAGCACACGTCATCAACGGTGGTTTGTCACTTCTCCTCTGCATTCCCTGTTGCTGAGTTATGCCGGCGAGCTGTGGTTATTTGAAGTGAAAGAGGCGTGCACTTGCACTTCCATGCCTTGGAGTGGTGCTGCGATGTCACAAAGTAACGACAGACATTTAGGCGTCAGCGTGAGGCCATCTTGTTGGACTTATATACACAGCCTATCCGTTATTCATTGTGCATTTTACAAATACATAGTTCAATGTTTTTTGCAATGCATTATGAGTTAATATAATTGTTAGCAGCAGAAACTCTGTATTATTATTCCATGGTGGACTCACACTGATGTCTAAACGTCTGCACGTTACGTCCTGACATCACTGAGCCACTCCAGAACACAGAATGTTAAGGCTGGAACTGACTCAAAGCTGAGAGGCTGTAATGTCATCATGGAATGTAAGGGATGGAGCTGACTAGAAGTTGAGAGTATGTGATGTCATCATGGAATGTAGAGGCTGGAGCTGACTAGAAGCTGATAGCCTGTGAAGTCTTCATGGAATGTTGAGGATGGAGCTGACTGAATGCTGAAAGTTTGTGATGTCATCATGGAATGTTGAGGCTGGAGCTGACTGGAAGCTGAGAGCCTGTGATGTCATCATGGATGTAGGGACCAGAGCTGACTGAATGCTGAGAGGCTGTGATGTCATCATGAAATTTAGGGGCTGAAGCTGACTAGAAGCTGAGAGCCTGTGATGTCATCATTGGATGTTGAGGCTGGAGCTGACTGAATGCTGAGAGTCTGTGATGTCTTCATGGAATGTTGAGGGTGTAGCTGACTGAATGCGGAGAGTTTGTGATGGCATCATGGAATGTTGATGCTGGAGCAGATTGGAAGCTGAGAGCCTGTGATGTCATCATGGAATGTTGAGGCTGGAGCTGACTCGAAGCTGAGAGCCTGTGATGTCATCATGGAATGTTGAGGCTGGAGCTGACTGAAAGCTGCGTGCGGCAGATGGTGAAGGAGATTCACTTGCAGTAAAGGCTGATGGGAGCTGTACATCAGCTCTCCTGAAGAGCCTTCATGTGAGATGGGCCCAATATGGATGTAGAGCTCTTTAGGTGAAGGTGGGCCAGTGATCAGTAAGATACATGCGATCTACTATCTTATATTGAACAGCATTCTAGAAGATCCAATCCCCAGGGCTCCGACAGATGAGAAAGCTGGTCGGACTGAAAGAATGTGGGACTAAATACATACAACCTGAGTGTCCTTCGCAGATCCCAAAGAACTGACTACCAAAGTTATAGGGATTGTAGAAAGTCACTGTAGTTTTAGTTTACTGTTGTCCTGTGGGGAAGTGGACGCTATAGTAAAGCACAAAGCTTACACGAAGACTATTTGGCTCTCTTGGAAACTGGAAAAGGATAACATACTTCTATAGGAGAATAGAGACTAAAGATGTCATACGTACAGGTACTGACAGGATGAAACAAACCCCTTTCAACATAATGCTATGGATTGTAATAGCTGAAGCCAGGCACAGGATAGATATGTTACTTTATAGTGTTCAGTTAATCTTAAACATAAAATAGTAAGACAATACATCTATTCAGAGGACTTTTGCTGGTACAGAAAGCGTACACATCAGAACCTCTATTCAGTGACTATTTATTGTGCACACAGTTCAGACGAAAAATAAAAACTCTTTATTCACAAAGTGAAAACTATAGACAGTTTTACTTGGGCTATGTTAGTGCACGTTAGATATTTCTTTCTATTGCCTGATGGAAGACAGAATGGAGGCTCTGACTGTTTAATTGCATTACACCTGAGGTATAAAAGTCGGTCATGTGGTTCCATGTGCTATTTTGCACATCTCTCCGGTTACATTTGTCAGACGCGCCAGGTTGGCTCAGTGTCGAAATAACAGTAGAGGAATACTAGGAGTAGTACTGATGGATCAATATTGTGCCAAATTCTTCAGAAAAGGGGAAAGTATGATGGAGAAGTCGCTCTGGGGCTACATAGCGCCAAGAACTGGAAAGCACCAGACTGGTATAATGGATAGTGATGAAGCACGGTGGTGCAGTAACCTTAAAAACTGTCAGATCTTGACAAGAAGGAGAGGTGCAAGTTATTCACTCCCTGCTTGAGGAGTTGTCTTTCCTGCACTGATGTGGCATTGTGCATAAGGAGATCTCGCTCACCTTGGTACCCCCTGACCTCTGCAACACGTGGCGTAGAGCGCAAGCTATGTTCCTTCTCAGCCTGAGTGCTGAGGGAGTGTACAAACTACACTTTTGGCTTCTTGCACTGACCGAATCAAGAACTCAAGACCATCTCCCCCACCTAAAACTAGAACCTCTTTAGGCCTTGGTCCCCAACCTAGACATCCCCACCGCAAACACCCAGAACTATATACATGTTGCATGGATCCCCAAACCTTAGGCAACTGCATAAAACCATGACGAATGGTTACACAAGCAGTAGTCTCTGTAGTTAGGATCACAAACCCCCTAACTGTCATCATGTGATATTTTATCAGGAGGAGCTAGCACAACAAAAGTAAAAAAGTCCTTGACTAGGAAAATGTGTTCCAAAATATAGGATTTTAAAGTTTGTAGAACGTCACTTCACCTAACCACAAATAGTCCTAGCAAGCCACAATAGCAGGAAGTATTTGGCAATACCAACAGCAACCACCAGGGTGCGCTTTGGTCCCCAGTATTCACTGTATGTAACCCTGAATTAGGCCATGTTCAGAAGAATGCCTACTGCCAAAAGTACAAATTGTGAATAACTACACTTTCTTTTTGATACTTTTTGATAGTCCAAAGAAATAGCCAAATGAAGCTGCACAACTGGAGGGGCAGAAAAAGGCTCCCGGGCAGGACTTAGTACATCATATTCAGCCCAGTGGTCAAAGTGGGAGGGATCGAAGGGGCACGACGTGCCCATAACTTTTTTAATTTTACAAAAACAGTTCCTCTACTTTGTGTGAAAAGACAACCCTCCCGGGACAGTTAATTCCGAGGGTTTAATTGCTTCCGCTGAAGCGGAAGGGAGGGAGTCTTTTGTGCTGTGAAACTGAGGGAGAGGCAGACAGCTAAACAAGCCTACTTGCCGGGGTGCCTGCTTCCCTGAAAGAAATGTAAATGTGCACAACTGGTCAATCTGCAAATGTAAAGGGTGCATGGAAGCTGGTATTGGCTTTAATCAATGGAATCACTTGAAGTTTCCTGATGACACACATTTATTCTTTTTGAAAGGTATTGTCAGAGAGCTATCAGCAAAGCTGTCAAGTGTGTGCTTTTAAAAGACTGTTATAAAAAAAAATGCACTAGGTACAGTCTGGGTATTACTAAAATCTATATTTTGGAAACACTTTTTTTATTCTAATCCTTTTTGCAAATTTTGTAGCAGCTTATCTTATACTGTGTGCAATGAAAGCTTAAAATAATGACTTACATGTTCACAGTGCTTTCTGACACAAACTGGGACCTTGTAGAACTAAACATACACAGGTCACTAGTCTCCACTGCACCAACCGGGATTCAATTCTTTGGATCTCTGATGCAGTACATTAACTAATAGAGGTTTCATAATGTACGATAGTGCATTTCCCACTGATTAACATTATGCATTTAATTTTCATTTAAGCTGTGCGTTATTTTATATCTAGTTACCTGAAGGTGAAAGACTGGAAACAAATTACAGAATATTTAGGTTTTTTAGCCACACCTTTGACCATGCCCCCACGCTCATTTACCCCACCCCCATTGTGCAGAGCATCACAGTTTACATACTTTTCTAGATGCACTACGACAACTGATTCACCCACACCTGCATGTTTTTGCACCTCATCTGCTCCCAATGTTTTCATCACCAGCCGGAGCTGTCCAGGGTGCTGAACACCAGCAGGCTAACTGGTCTATTGCACCCCGTCAACGCTGAACTTACATACTGACCCCTGGAGCAAACTGTGTTCTGAGTTGCGAAGCTCAATACAGAGGCCCTAACTTTAACCCTAACGTCATTGCTTTCAGCATCTCTGAAGTGGTTAGGCATAGAAACTTCAAAAATGTTAATTGTTCCTCCTATTCGTTGATTACAGAGTTATTTCTCGTCTGATGTCTCTGACTGGATATTGCCTGCTTTATAAATATAATCCCTTGTGCCTGAACCTTCACAGCGCTTCCTCCGAGCCAGGCTTTCACAGGACTAGCAAGGCGAGCCAAGGAGGCTCTGAAGGTCATCTCAAGGGTGCAGTGAAGACCTCTGAGGTCCCTGCAGTGCTGGGGAGGGGACACATCTTACAGTTCAGAGGGGAAGGAAGCAGAAGGTGCAGCGAGGCTGGCTGAGGTGTGGATTCGGATCAGAGGGGGTAGATGAGCCCCTGCAGTGATGAGCGGGTGCTCCATCCAGAGGCGCAACTAGAGCCAAATTTCGAGAGGGGGGGGTGGCTAAGAAAACATTTCGGGGGGGGGGGGGGGATAATTCTTCCTGCAATAGGAAGAGTGGAGATGCAGGGGCTCTAAGAAGGGGTGAAAAAACAACAAAGCCTCATTAACAAGTAAATGGTCTTTTAAAGACCTGTGACGTACTCAGGTGCGGCTGTGTGTGTGTGTGGGGTGGGGTGGAGGGGTGTAATCTGAAGCCCTTTGAGCCCAATGGGCGTTGCGCGCCTGGCTCTGTCCTATGTAACAGGTGCTTTAGGCAGGGCAGGAAGAACAGGCCCAAAGAGAGAGGAGAGATGTGTCAACATCAGACGGGCACACTTTCTCTTTCGTTGTATTTCCACCGTGGATGCTTTGCATGTGCTGGCTTAGGAAGAAGTGCGAATCAGAAAATACATCCTGTTCTTCTGCCGATCGTCCCGACGGAGGTGTGCTGGGCAAAGGTGAAGTGGGGGTCATGAGATGAAAGACAGGAAACGGTGTTTTGAGGATGTTTGTTGTCAAATCTCACCAGATCTGGCCGGGGTTCACAGCCTGTATGTGAGGCTTTAGCTGCCTCAACATTACAAACACTTCCACCGAGCTTTCACAGCAGATCTAAGCATCACCGTGCGAAGCTGTACTGAGGTCTCACCAACCGCGCAGAAGGCACTTCTCTCCGTGCAAAGCTGCCCCAGTACTGAAGCCACCAAGGTTCTATCCTGGTCTTCTCATGCAAAGCTGTCCCAGTACTGAAGCCCAAAGAGCATCCACAATGCACTTCTATCCGTGCACAGCTGTCCCATTACTGAAGTCCGCAGAGCATTCACAATGCACTTCTATCCGTGCAAAGCTGTCCCAGTACTGAAGTCTGCAGAGCATTCAGAATGCACTTCTATCCTGACTGTCACATGCAAAGCTGTTCCAGTACTGAAGCCCGCAGAGTGCTCACAATGCACTTCTATCTGTGCAAAGCTGTCCCAGTACTGAAGCCCACAGAGTGCTCACAATGCACTTCTTTACGTGCAAAGCTATCCCAGTACTGAAGCCCAAAGAGCATCCACAATGCACTTCTATCCGTGCACAGCTGTCCCAGTACTGAAGTCCGCAGAGCATTCACAATGCACTTCTATCCGTGCACAGCTGTCCCAGTACTGAAGTCCGCAAAGCATTCACAATGCACTTCTATCCGTGCACAGCTGTCCCATTACTGAAGTCCGCAGAGCATCCACAATGCACTTCTATCCGTGCAAAGCTGTCCCAGTACTGAAGTCTGCAGAGCATTCAGAATGTACTTCTATCCTGACCGTCACATGCAAAGCTGTTCCAGTACTGAAGCCCACAGAGTACTCACAATGCACTTCTATCCGTGCAAAGCTGTCCCAGTACTGAAGCCCACAGAGTGCTCACAATGCACTTCTATCCGTGCAAAGCTGTCCCAGTACTGAAGCCCACAGAGTACTCACAATGCACTTCTATCCGTGCAAAGCTGTCCCAGTACTGAAGCCCACAGAGTACTCACAATGCACTTCTATCCGTGCAAAGCTGTCCCAGTACTGAAGCCCACAGAGTACTCACAATGCACTTCTATCCGTGCAAAGCTGTCCCAGTACTGAAGCCCGCAGAGTGCTCACAATGCACTTCTATCCATGCAAAGCTGTCCCAGTACTGAAGCCCACAGAGTGCTCACAATGCACTTCTATCCGTGCAAAGCTGTCCCAGTACTGACGCCTGCAAGGTTCTATCCTGTCCTTCTCATGCAAAGCTGTCCCAGTACTGAAGCCTGCAGAGGTTCTAACCTGACAGTCACATGTAAAGCTGTCCCAGTACTGAAGCCTGCAGAGCATTCACAATGCACTTCTATCCGTGCAAAGCTGTCCCAGTACTGAAGTCCGCAGAGCATTCACAATGCACTTCTATCCGTGCAAAGCTGTCCCAGCACTGATGCCCACGGAGCATTCACAATGCACTTCTGTCCTGACCTGCACATGCAAAGCTGTCCCAGCACTGATGCCCACGGAGCATTCACAATGCACTTCTGTCCTGACCTGCACATGCAAAGCTGTCCCAGTACTGAAGCCAGCAGAGCATTCATAATTCACTTCTATCCATGCAAAGCTGTCCCAGTACTGAAGCCCGCAGAGCATTCACAATGCAGTTCAATCTATGCACTGCTGTCCCAGCACTGAAGCCCAAGGAGCATTCACAATGCACTTCTGTCCTGACCTGCACATGCAAAGCTGTCCCAGTACTGAAGCCTGCAGAGCATTCACAATGCACTTCTATCCGTGCAAAGCTGTCCTAGTACTGAAGCCCACGGAGCATTCACAATGCACTTCTATCCGTGCAAAGCTGTCCCAGTACTGAAGCCCGCAGAGCATTCACAATGCAATTCTATCTATGCACTGTTGTCCCAGTACTGAAGCCCACGGAGCATTCACAATGCACTTCTGTCCTGACCTGCACATGCAAAGCTGTCCCTGTACTGAAGCCTGCAGAGCATTCACAATGCACTTCTATCCGTGCAAAGCTGTCCTAGTACTGAAGCCCACGGAGCATTCACAATGCACTTCTATCCGTGCAAAGCTGTCCTAGTACTGAAGCCCACGGAGCATTCACAATGCACTTCTATCCATGCAAAGCTGTCCCAGTACTGAAGCCCGCAGAGCATTCACAATGCAATTCTATCTATGCACTGTTGTCCCAGTACTGAAGCCCACGGAGCATTCACAATGCACTTCTGTCCTGACCTGCACATGCAAAGCTGTCCCTGTACTGAAGCCTGCAGAGCATTCACAATGCACTTCTATCCGTGCAAAGCTGTCCTAGTACTGAAGCCCACGGAGCATTCACAATGCACTTCTATCCGTGCAAAGCTGTCCCAGTACTGAAGTCCGCAGAGCATTCACAATGCATTCTATCCTGACATGCACATGCAAAGCTGTCCCAGTACTGAAGCTCACTGAGTGAATGAATGGTGAGTACTTGTAGAGCGCAACTGTCACTCAAAAGAGAGCATCCTGGTGCTGTGCTGATGACTACTACAGGTCCTGTGAAGATTCATTAAATTAAAGACCTACAGAGAGAGTCAGAGGCTCGAAAGAGCCAGGGTTTTAGTTCTTTTTTAAAAGATGCTTCAGATTCGATGGAACGCATGGTGATGGGAAGGAGATTCCATGCCTTGGAGCCGAGAGCTGCAAAAAACCTTTCCCCTCGGGATTTCAATCGAAAAGAGGGTGGTTTCAGAAGGTTAAGAGTAGACGATCTTAATGTACGATGGGGCAAATAGTGGCAAAACCGCTAATTAAGATATTTTGTGCCGGTAGTCCTAAATGCTGGATGAACCATCAGGAGTAATTTGAAAAGGATCCTTTTATGAGTTGGTAGCCAGTGCAATTTATTAAGCACCACAGATGCAGAACTCCGATTGGGAAGTAGTAGCCCCAGTCTGGCTGCTGCATTCTGTACCATCTGTAGCTTATGGGTGAGACGTTTAGTGCAGCCTGCATAAAGACTGTTGCAATAGTCCAGTCTAGAGGAAACAGGGGCAAAGTCTTCCTGGCAGTCAAAAGTAGAAAATAAGTACCTCCGCCTTCTACGTCTCACCGATAGGCCAGCTGAGGAGGGAGCCCATGGAACAACTAACTGAGGTCCTGCAGAACATAAGGTCCAATACTGGGAGTAGTCAGCACATCGGTTCGGGGGGGGAGGATAGTTATTATATTAGCTCATTTGTTGGGTGTTTTGTGTTTTTGGGAGAAAACGGAGGGGGCAAACAGCCTTTCAGATGGATCACTCATCTACGCGGCCGGCCTCCGGGTTGTGGCAATAGCGCTGTGTATCGACCTCCTAGAAACGCTCTGCCGGCCAAAGGATGTAGGCAGTAAGCTGTGTAGTGCCAAAATGTTTCCTTCCAATAAACATGATTTAAACATAAAAGTAGAAAATAAAAACATTTCATCAGAGATTTTATAAGGTTATAACACATGCCTGTCATTGCCAAGGCTTGCGGGAGGAAAGATACATTGGTGTCAAATGTAACTCCAAGTTTTTTTGCAACCTTTTTTTTTGCAGCCGGGGGACAAGGGACAAATTTTGCCACCAATTTTGAGAGGGAAAAATAGTTGAGTTTGTCAAAGAGCAAAATTTCTGTCTTATCGGAGTTGCATTTGAGATGATTATTCTGCATCCACAAAATGATAACAGCAAGGCAGTTCTGGAAATTAATTTCAGAGGCAGATGAATTTATATCCAGGAACAAAATTTATTGAGTGTCATCGACGTACGATGTGGTGCCAATCCCGTATGAGACAATTAATGAGATGACAGGAGCCATGTAGATGTTAAATAGGGCTGGGCTCAAAGAAGAGCCCTGAGGCACACCCATTGTAACTGTTCTTTCAGATTACAAAAATTGACCAAGGGATATTGTTTGCCTTCTGTTGTTTAAAACAGATTTTATCCGGGCTAAGGCTCTATGGGAAATTCTGATATTCTGGATCTGCTGCAATAGAATGGCATGGGAGATGATATCAAATGAATAAAATGTACACTGCATTTTTTCTAGAATCTATAGTCATTTTTATAGTTTCAGAGACTTCAAGAAGTGCAGACTCCGTTGAGTACTTAGGCCTAAAGTCAGATTGTCAAGAATGGAGTAGATTGGAGTTTTCGAGGAAGGTCATAAGTTATTGATTGACTATTTTTTCCAAGATTTTGCTCAGCATTGGGAGAAGAGAAATGAGCCTTAAATTAGACAGTGTAGTCGGATCTGCTAAGGCTTTCTTTTGTATAGGCTTAACAATTGCTCGTTTCCTCTCTATGGGGACCACTGCTTCTGTAATATATGAATTTATTATCTGGTTGATGATGGGATTTACCATGTCAATAGCTGCATGCAGTATGGATGGTGGACAGGGATCAAAAGGGGACCCTGATTTTCATGTCAATATTGCTTGATGGGACTGTGCTAAGGAGACCTCTTGGAATTCAGTTAGGCTTGCGTTGGGTTGATAATACCTAAATCAATAGATCAAGGCTTGGAGATGGGGTGAATCCATGTTGGATGGTGGATATCTTATCTTAAAAAAAGTTAGAGATAAGATTACAGAGAGCCTGGGAGGGAGGGATGTCCCTAGGAAGTGCTTTAGGTGTGAGAAACGTTTTAGCAATGTTAAAAATGTCCTTTAAATCATACCTGGCCGCTTCAATTTTTGAGTGTAATAGGATTTTTCAGATTCCTAAATTGATTTGCGATAAATTTGTCGCCTGCCCTGAATTGGTCGAGTTCTCCTGGTTTGTAAGTTAGGTGCCATCTGCGTTTTAATAATTTACAGTAGCACTTCAACTCCGCTAGAGAAGGGGAGAACCAGGGGGCTAAAGCTTTTGGACATTGGTTCTTAGAGTGAATAACTCAGGCTAGTTTTGAGGCAGAATTAACAATGAAATTATTAAATAAGTCGAGAACTTCAACAAGTTTTCGGGTCAGGATACGGTTCGTGTTAAAAAGATTAGTGCTTAGGTTTGGATTGATTTTCATTGCTCCCCATTTGCAAGAACTCAGAGTCATTTCTTTCTGAAGGTTCGGCAAATTATGATCTGTGCCAGCAAGTTTAAATAGGATTAGACTGTGGTCAGACCAGGATTGAGTGATAGGGTCATCAATGGATAGCCCGGGGTGGTTTGAGCAAATCCCATCAAGAACATGGCCTAAAGTGTGAGTAGGAGCAGTCACCTTTTGAGATAGTCCTAATATCCTGAGGATGTCTAACAAATTTGGAACTTCTGAAACTGCACGCTCCAGTGCTTTTAGGAGTGCTGAGAGAGCCTGTTCTATGTAATCCTGGCACTGCTCTCATGCTCCGAGAGCAGTGCCAGGATTGGGTAGTGCAGTTTCCTGGTACGGAGCTTCCAAGTGGAGAGAAGACATCCGACGGAGGACGACATCGCGCGGCAAGTTAAAAAGGTAAGTACGGGGCGTGGTCTGGCACCAGCCAAGATGGCCATGTAGTCCGAGAGCTCCGCTGCAGCCCTCCCGTCCTTAACTAAATCCAACATCATCCACAGGGCTCTGAACGGCAAAGTCCGCCTGAACACCTGCACTGTATGAGGCCATCGTGCTGTGTCGAAGCGGGACCGCGATCAGCGGCAGGAGAGGTCTGACGGTGATGAGGCCGCGCGACCGTGGTGTCCTGCTGGGAACTCGCAGAGGGAGGAGCCCTCCGAGAATCGGCTGAGTCCCGCAGCGCCGGACGGGCTGGAAGTGAGAGAGGCCAAAGACCAGACCCCTGAAGCCCGATCGTGCCCGCGGCCCCCACTGTGGTGCCCTGCGGGACGCTGGGCTCTGTATGGCCAACAACCAGAGTGACAGGTGAGGCCGACGGCGAGAATCTGGGCTGGGCCGCAGAAGCAGACCCAGCGCTGCGGCAGAGGCGGCGGAACGCCCCTTGACTTGGAGATCCCCTCCGTGGGCGGCGACCCCTAAAACAACGATCTACCCGCTCGGGAACCCTCCTCCCCCAGTTGAGAAGTGCCGACCGGGGTTGACGATGTGGCCTGAAGCCGAGCTGCGGTAGAGGGCCTGACGTTGTGGTGCAGACCGCGAAACAGTCGTCGAAGCCAGCGGTCCCCCGTCTCCTAGGGGACCACGAACAACAGCAGCTGGCCCATCCTGGGGCCTTCCCTTCCCCCAGTAGCAAGGATATTGCGCAGAGGAATACACAAGAGAACCGGGCCGCAGCAGTGAGGGCCTTGATCCGTGGGGCCCATAGGCTGCTGATTGAGCGACGTGGCCTGGGGCTGGGACTACGTTCGAACCGTACCGGGGAACGCTGGAGTGCCCGGCTGGCTGGTCCCTGGGGGAGAGGACAGCCCCGAAAAGTGGTCTGTTCCCTCCTCTTGGATACAAACCAGTGGACTACAGGGCCCCCCCCCACTCGGCAGAGGACCACGTGGCGACCTAACAACCGCGCAAGCTAGTGAGCCAAGACAGCTGCATAAAGAATCCCTGCGGCTGGATCTACAACAGCGGGAGGACCTCGGGTGGCTTGACGGGAGGAGGTCCTGTGGGCCATCGGAGGAGGTTGGCCCGGATTGGGACTCTGTGGTGTCTCTCTCACCGTTTGCCTTGGTGGAAAGATACATAATGCGCCCCAAGAGTGCCCCCTGCAACAGACCAACAAACTTGACAAGTACACAGTAACCAAGGTATCTATGGCGGAGGGGGAAGCAGCGCACGGATCTCAGGACCAGGTGGAGCCTTCATTGGGGGCAATTATGGCAGCGATACATGAACTGGGAACGACGCTCGAATCCAAAATGGACAAGGTCACAATCAAAGTGACCTTGCTGAGAGCGGACTTGAACAAAACCTCCGAAAAAGTGTGCACAGCAGAAACAAGTATCACTGAACTGCAAACCTCTTCCCAAAGAATGGAAAAACAGATACAGCATCTCACACAACAACACAGGGTGATGGCGGTGAAGCTCGAAGACCAGGAAGGGCGAGCTTGAAGAAATAACATCAGAGTGGTGGGGGTACTTGAGGGGGCGGAGGACCCAGACGCAGGACTATTTCTGTAAGACCTCATACTCAATCACCTCAAACCCAAGCGCCTTTCGAACTTCTTCTCTGTGGAAAGAGCGCATAGAGCGCTGGCGCCACCGCCAAAACCAGGGGCCCCACCATGGACAATAATTGCATGCAGCCTCAACTTCCGATACCGCAACATAATACTACAGACGGCTCGCACAAAGGGTGACCTACCCTTTGAAAACTGTAATCCGGTTCTTCCCAGATTTCACCATCATGGTTCAGCAGCAATGACGCACCTTTGACGAGGTAAAGAGAACCCTAAGATCAAAAAACCTAAAATATATGATGCTATTCCCCGCAAAGCTTAGAATCCTAGACCAAGACAAATCCTGGTATTTTACAACACCTGACGAATTATGGGAGTGGCTTGAAGGAGGGAAAAAAACAAATCATCAGCGGCGGCAAGACCCAGGTCGGAGACGGGAGGATCAATGACGCTCTCCTCCTGGTGGAACCCAGACAGACAAGACAGAAGCACACATACTCTCTAGAGGCGATGCTGGACGCCGACCGCCAGGGGGGAGGGGGGAGAGTGAGAGCTCTCCTGAATACCAACAATGAATATGGAGGGATCGTACCCGGCCCAGCAGATAAGTAAGAACAGGAAGGGAAGTCTTTGTAAGGTAATCAGGGCCTATCCGATATGGTAAAGGACTGCTGAGGAGGGGCCTATGACTTTGGACAGCATGCTGCTTGCATGGCTAATCCTCTGATGCAAAAGGGCGGGAGGGCGGCTGCATGTACACGCGTGGCGGAGCCAGCCAAAACCAAGTTGTAGTTAAATGGTTCTACTGGGGCGACAAGAGCTCTGCAAATTGGGGAGGTGGGTAGTTTCAAACCTTCAGTGCAGGCTAGCAGGGAGGGGGGTAATTACAAAGAGAACTTGTTTTCTATACATAAGATTATGTTTGTTACCTGTTATTGTTGCTCTACGCATCGACCCATAGTTTCAGACCAAGCGCACCTGGCAGCAACTGGGGAGGGGAGGGGTGGAGAGGGATGTGGGAAATGACCCTCATACGCATAATACTCAGACATGGCTACACCACCACAGTCCACGACCACACTGAAAATCTTGACTTGGAATGTGAATGGTCTGTGGGATAAAATTAAAAGGACTATGGTCATGCAGTACCTACATAGGCACTCCCCCGACTTGATCCTCCTCCAGGAGACGCAATTGAGAGGCAACCAGTGTCTAGCACTTAATAGATACGGCTACACGTTAGCAGCCCATGCGAGCTTTACGACAGGATCACGAGGGGTAGCGATACTGGTTAAAAACTCAGTGCCACTGATAAGAGACCGCACCTGGCAGGACCCACTGAGCAGATTTGTGACAGTAGCTGGAACATGGGAGGGGCGAAACCTCAACATATGTTCAGTATACATCCCACCAAAACGTCATGCAGGCACCCTCCCTGAACTAAGCAAAACACTACTGGACATGCCACCAGGGGTACACATACTGGGTGGGGACATGAACGCGGTGATGTCACAAGAGTTGGACAGAACTACAGCGCAGGCCCACATGGGAGGGACGGAGCCCCCATGGGTATTTGCGAAGGCTATGGGTATATCAGACCTATGGAGATTGCACAACCCGACCAGCAGACAGTACATGCATATTTCCGCCGCACACGGATCTGGGTCACGTATAGACTATCTCTTTACGCAGTGCATGCATGTGGGACACTTCCGAGGGGTACAACATAAAGCTAGAGGCATAGTAGAGGTCCTTATCCAAGGCCTAGTCAGGAATTATACCACACCCCACGTATAGCACCCTGGCACTTTCGGAATAGAGAATCCCAAGACAAATTTAGTGTGTGAAAGCAGCAATATTTTGAAGAAAATTCCGGGTCAGTGGACTCGCATTCCACCTTGTGGGAAGCATACAAAGTAGTGGTGAGGGGATACCTGCAGGCCACTATAGGGGGCATCAAGAAAGAGAGGCGCTCTAAGTGTAATACGTTAGAGCATGAGAGAGTGCTACTAGAACAAAGCACCAATAGTGGTGATGCAAACACCCGTGAGCTGCAACATTCAATACGTCTTAAACAAAAGGAACTCCGGGACTTAGAGGATGAGACGGCCCGCCACCATGCGGTAGCTACACAGAGGCGACTGTATGACCTGGAGGACAAGGCCAACAAACTCATTGCATGGCTAGAGCGGAGAGATAGAGAGCGGAACTGGGTCACTGAGATCCGTACAGCAGATGGTACAAGGCGAGGATCAGGAGCAGACATAGCAGAGGCATTTGCATCTTATTATGAGTCGCTCTATCAATCAGCGACAGTTAGATCGGGGGACGAAAGTATAGAACTCCTCAGGGACATCTCCCTTCCAACCCTCACGGACGAAGACAGGGAGGCAGTCGATGGCGATTTAACAAAAGAGGAGGTGGAAAGGACCATACGAGACCTACAATCTGGGAAGGCGGCCGGACCAAATGGACTACCCGTGGAACTCTTTAAATGTGTAGCGACAAAAGTGGCACAGCCGATGCTAGATATGTTTCAGGCTGCGCTAAAAGAGGGGTGCCTACCTGAAGACCTAAGACTAGCTACGATTGTGGTCATCCCCAAAAAAGGCAAACCCGCAGATTCATGTAGTTCATACCGGCCTATATCCCTTCTCAACTACGAAACCAAAGTACTTGCCAAGGTACTGGCTAACCGACTCATACCGATAATCTCCATCCCAATACACCCTGATCAGTCTGGGTTCATACCCCACAGAAGCACCTGACTTAATTTTAGACGACTATGCGGTCTCATCCACACCACGGCGGCACGTCCACACATACCAGCCGCTCTCATGTCATTAGAGGCCCAAATGGCATTTGACAGTATCGAATGGCCCTATCTCAACATTGTGTTGCTCAGGCTGGGCCTCGGGCCACACTTTTGCGCCTGGGTTGTGCCAGAAAGCCTTGGTGCGTGTCAATGGGTCGGTCTCGAGAACGTTCACACTCCATCGGGGCACGCAACAGGGGTGCCCGTTATCCCCAATACTATTCGCTCTAGCACTGGAACCACTGGCGGCATGGATACGAAGGGACCCCTTAATCTGGGGCATAGACATCTGCAGGAGGTGGAAGGAGCGTAAATCGTTGTACGCAGATGACGTGCTGCTTTACGCACACAAACACAAACAAACGTTCCATAGACTAATAAATATACTTCGGTTCTTTGGCACCTATTCTGGGTACCAGATAAACTGGGACAAATCACTTATTTTTACCCTCACAGGCACACTCCCACCACTCACAACTGACTGTGCAGCCCTAGCGCACCACGACAAATTCAAATACCTAGGTATATGGATCACGAGGACAGCTGAAGAATTCCTAAGTCTTAACATATATTCCCAATTGGCGAGGCTGCGTGGAGACATAAAGCACTGGCGGTACTGACCGATCTCTGTCATGGGCAGAGCGACATTATTCAAGATGATGGCTCTACCGTGCTTGCTCTATGCAGTGCAAAATACCCCATACAGAATCCCAGATTCCATTTTCAAAACTATAAAGGGGGAACCACGCAATCTCCTGTGGGAGGGAGGTAGGCCTTGAATAGCTCTGCGCAAACTACAGTGTGGAGTGTACGAGGGCGGACGAGCAGTCCCGGACATTCGGAGCTACTACCTAGCGTCTCAACTGATCAACATCAATAGCTGGGTCTTTGAGCCAAAGGCAGAAGTAGCATACAGGATTGACAGGCACGCGATGGGAAGCGTAGGGCACTTAGCGGCCCTCTACCGGAAACAGCTAGGGAAACCACTGCCACCACACACACACGAGGTCATAAGAGCGTGGCGCTCCACTACTAGACTGCTGGGGTGGGACTCGAGGCTGACTCAGCAGACACCACTTTGGGAGAGCGATGGGCTGGGCGACGTAGGGTGCCTGCAGGGATTTCGTAAATGGAGCATGATAGATTTAGACACCATTGAGGACGTATGGCGGGGTGGGAAAATGCTAACCTTTGCGGAACTCAAGACCGAATATGAATTGGCTGACACAGAGCATTTTCGTTATTTACAATTAAGACACGCCATACACCGCTACATATCAGAAGGAGAATATATTCCTGAATACTCTGCTTTAGAGGATCGACTATTACTCGATCCTATGTTAGACAAAGCAACATCCCTAACCTATCGGAAAATTATGAACAACCTTCCAGACCCCTTGTTTCCATGAGAGCCAACTGGGAATCTGACCTGGGACTATTAGAGGATGATGATTGACAGGAAGCAATTCAGAGCCCCAGAGAAATTGCCATATGGGCAAGATTTAGATTGTTTCAGCTGAGAGTCCTGCATAGATCCTACACCCCTCGGACGCTTCACCATAGATTGGGCTGGTCAGACTCGGACCGCTGCATCAGGGGATGCGGCGAGACAGGAACTTTTTTCCATATTATCTGGGAGTGCCCCAAAATACAATGGTACTGGACTCGAATCATTGGAGTGATGTCCAAAGTACTAGGCACACAAATACCCTTGGACGCTCGCTAGCATCTACTGGGCATCACGGGCGAGACCACGAAAACTTGGCTAGCATTAGCATCCGGGGTGGCAAAGCGCAACATAGCCAGACTGTGGGGGGCACGAGAACCAGCAAAGCTCACCAACTGGAAGCAAGACCTAGATTGGTGCTGCTTGGCAGAAAAAGCTGTCTACAAAAGTAGGGGGTGCCCCAAAAAATGGGAGAAAATATGGAGTCAATGGGACAAATACAGATCCTAGGTACACAAAGACACGATTGTTGGGGAGCGAGGGAGAAACCGTTTTAAAACAACTGGGGTAGCAGTGATCTCTTTTTATGGTGGGTAATACTGTATCCCCAACCTGAAACTGCTGATAGCGTAAAATGTAACCACTAACTACGACGATGGGATGCTTGTATGTTTGTTTGTTAAATAAAAAGATTTAAAAAAAAAAAGGTAAGTACATTTATTTTGATCCCCTCCTCCCCCTACCCCCACCCCACCACCTTCGGTACAAGCCAGCCACCACTGACTTCTGGGTTTAAAGGATCATCAAAATGAAAGGTAACATTTTGCAGGACGGTAAAGTTGGCATATTGGACCAAAGGGAGTTGGGGGACAAGGGCCTCCCCTAGTAAAGATAACAATGAAGCTCCTGAAAAATGAGGATTCTATAAAAGGCAGCCCCAATTCACAATGCACTTCAACTCTGACCTGCGCGTGCAAAGCTTTCCCAGTACTGAAGCCCACAGAGCATACACTGACCTGCACCAAGTAAAGGTGTTCCAGTAGTGAAGCCTGCAGAGCATTCACAATGCACTTCTATCCATGCAGAGCTGTCCCAGTCAGTGGCATAGCTAGGGGGGGCGGTCCGCCCTGGGCGGCATGAGTTTTGGGGGCGGCGGCCTCCCCCCGCTATCATGCCGTCTCAGGGCGGCAACAGCAAGCCCCCCCAAACTCAACGTGTTTGCCGCGGGGCGGCAAATGGAGAAAACTCTTGCCAGCCCCCCCACCCGCTCTTCGCAGGGTGGCAAACGCAGGGACCGCCACGGGCGGCCAGAGTGCTAGCTACGCCACTGGTCCCAGTACTGAAGACCGCAGAGCATTCACAATACACTTCTACCCTGACCTGCACCAAGCAGAGCATTCACAATGCACTTCTATCCATGCAAAGCTGTTCCAGTACTAAAGCCCACAGAACATTCACAATGCACTTCTGTCCTAACCGTCACATGCAAAGCTGTCCCAGTACTGAAGCCTGCAGAGTTTTCAGAATGTACTTCTTTCCTGACCTGCTCCATCCCAAACTGTCCTAGTACTGAAGGCCACTGAGCTCTCACAATGCACTTCTATCCGGACCTGCCCTGTGCAAAACTGTCCCAGTACTGAAGCCCACAGAGTGCTCACAATGCACTTCTACCCAGACCTGCCCCTGCAGGTCTTTGTCAGTACTGAACCCCACAGAGCATTCACAATGCAGTTCAATCTTGACCTGCTCCATGCAAACCTGTCCCAGTACTGAAGCCCGCAGCGCGTTCACAATGCAGATCTGTGCCATACCACTGCATCCAAAGCTGCACTGAGGCGTCCCAAGTTCTCTATGCACTTCTATCCCACATTGACTCAACGAGTCATCGAGGTGCTCGCACTGGTCTACCAGATCGGGTGGTATCAGGTAGATGAGATGCACCTTGATTATGCATGGATGACATAGGCTCAGATGTGCGATCTGGACATTCAGGCGTGGTCGCCTCGCTCATGATCTCAGGAGCTGACCAACATTGAGGTAAGTGTTTAAATTTTGACAAGTGCAGTGAGATGGACTTTCTGGGACAATGCACTCACTGTCACCATGTGTCCTTTGCCCGTTACAACCCTCAAAGGGTCGACAGTAAAAGGAGCGTCTGTTCTCCGCTTACGTTTCTGTTTGACCAGTACCAAGTCCCTGTTATCGAAGACTGTTTCCTGGGTGCGTCGGTGCTGATCTGCATATGTTTCAATTTTGCACATTCGAGAAGTGTCTGTCACACAAACCTTATCGGCATTTATCGATCAATCCGATGTCCATTGTGGTAGTTTGGTTCCAATGGCTCTCCCAAATAGCAAGGTGGCAGGACTCTCACCAGTTGTGGAGTTAGGAGTTAATCGGTAGGCACGAAGGGCTTGGCACATGGCTTGGCTTAGATTGATTCCCTCCATCGATGCTCACTGAATTATCCTCTTGAGGGTGCCCATAAATTGTTCAACAACACCATTGACTTGGGGCCAGAGAGGTGTACTCTTGATGTTTGACATTGAGTCAAACAAGAAACTCCTTGAATTCTTTGCTATTGAAAGGTGGGCCATTATCAGATTTGAGAATAGCTGGGATGCCTTATTCTGCAAAGATGTCATCAAGCTGCTTGCTGACTTTGTCATGAGTTGTCAATGATAAATCTTCCACCAAAGGTAAACGCGAATATTCATCAATGACTACCATGAGATAATGTCCATTTCCTAGAGGCCCAAAGAAATCAAATGCAGCTCTTTCCCAGTCATGCACAGGAAGGTCAGACATTGTCAATGGATGCTGCATCACCCTGGGGGATGAACAGTTACAAAGGTGGCATGCTTTCAGCTCTTTCTCAACTCGTTCATCTAGGCGAAGGAACTACACTCGGTCTCTTAGGGCTCGTTTCATGGCTAAAATGTCACAATGTCTTTCATGGGCCAGCTCAATGACTTGCTGTCTCAGGCTGTCAGGTATGATGATTCTCAAACCTCTCATTATGATAGCCTCTCGGGTGACGGATAGATAATCCTTTACATTTTTGAATTTTTTTAATTCAGCATCAACAGCAAAGGGTCGAATACTTTTCTTCCAAGATTGCGTCGTAATGAGGTCTTTGAGAATGAGCATGTCTTTATCTGCATTGGTGGCAGCAATAATCTTTTCAATGGATAGAGCTACTAGTGTGCTGGACCTCACAATGAAGTTGAGATACTCTTCAGCCACTTTGGATGTTGAAACTGTGGCAATGTAACAGCACTCATGAAAAGTAACCTGCAGGGTTTTGGTCTTTCCCCGGCTTGTGTACAATTGCATAGTTGTACTCATGCAGTCGTAACCCCCACCTCTCCATGTGAGGGGGCATCTTAGCTTTCGGGTCTCCAAAGATTGTGAGCAGTACCTGGTGATCTGTGATGATAGTGAAACGTTTTCCATATAAAAACACATGAAAATGTTCGCAGGCCCACATTACAGCCAGACTCTCTTTCTCTGGCTGGGTATAGGCAAGTTCTGTTTCAGACAGGCTTCTACTGACATAGGCCACAATGTGTCTCTGAGCATTCGGATAGCCATTGTGTTGAGCAAGGATTGAGCCCAACCACTCCGGGCTCGCATTTACTGGGATCTCAGTATGTAACTTGGGGTCAAAATAGGCCATTGCAGTTGCATTCTCAATTGTGTGTTGTATTTCTTCGAAACTTTGGCCGCATTCAGGAGACCACTGGAATGTAACATTCCGCTTTGTTAAGTCTCTCAATGGGGCACTTACTGTAGCAAAGTCATAAATGTATTTTGAGCAATAACTGGCCATGCCTAAGAAGGATCGCAGCATGGTTACATCTTGTGGGAGGCAAGTAGATGACAGTGCTTGCACCTTATCTGGGTGAGGAGTCATTCCCACATCAGAGATTATGTGCCCGAAGTACTTAAGTTTGGTTTTGTGAAACTAACACTTTGCTGCATTTAGAGTGAGACCTGCATTAGCAAGTAATTGGCACACATGTGTAAGAGCCTTGTCATGCTCCCTTTGTGTTGTCCCAAATACCAGTATGTCAGCACTTTAATTGAAAGTATGTGTAACAGGTTGGATTACTCGGCAAATAGCATCCTGAAATATCTCTGCAGCCGAAGACAGTCTAAAACTCCGTCTTTTGTATTTGAGCAAAACAACATTAGTCGAAAAAGTAGTAATGTACTTACAGTTCTCTTCCAGCTCAAGTTGATGGTACCCTTTGTTCAGGTCAAAATGGGAGAAGACTTTGGCTCCATTCAGTTGCATGATCATGTCCGCTATGTAGGGACCAGGATGTCTTTCTCTCTTGATTGCTTTGTTGGCCTGGTGCATATCTGCACAAATACGCACTGCAGCTCCACTGGCCTTTTTTGGCACCACATTTTTGGGCGAGACCCATGGCATAGGACCATAGGATCGTTCAATGATGTCGTGCTTCAACAGTGTTTCTAGCTCTATCTCTTTTAAGTGAAAAGTGACTCTGCGGTGCCGTTGGGGAACAGAGTGAATGTCCTCATTAATATGAAGTTGCACTTTCATTTTCTCTAATCTTCCTAGGCCACGAAACAACAGCGAGAACTGACTCACAATTTTCAAACTGAGCACGGAGGTTGTAATTGAAAGATATAAGTCCGATGTCAGCAGTGGTGGCAAAGACAAGTAGGCATGCACTAGATGAAGTTCCTTGAAGGGCATGAATTGATGCTTGCAATGATGTCGTTTTATGTTGCATGGTTGCTGTAAATGACCCTTGACTTTGGTAACGGTTTAGAATTAGCCCAAGTATATACCTTCATGTTTGACGGGTTAAGGCATGGCACAAGAGATAGGCTTTTGAACTTTTCAACTGTTATGATGTTAACCGACGCAAAACTGTCTATAATGAAGGTTATGGGGCAACTCTTCAATGTAATTTTAAGACAGTGTCCAAATACATTTTGTCACTTCTTTGGTTTTTGATCTTCTTTGCAAGCAGCTAATTCTACAGGCGCATGTCGTTTCTTAGTCGATATCATCAACGCATATCCGTCTTCTTCGCTAGCGCTTGATAATGACGTTGCAGAGCCTGTATATGATGAACTTGATGATGAACGATTTTGCTTGCTTTCTACTTGTCGTAATTGATGTTGCCTTGTGGCCCTGTGAGTGTGGCAAGAATGCTTTTGGAACCTTCTCGTGTCCATTTTCTCTTCTCACTGGGACGCATTTGGTTCCTGCTTTCTTATCAGCAGCTTGTCAATCTGTTCATTTTCTCTAAACTGAGTGTCTCTCTCAGCAGCTCATGAAGGAATCTGAAAGACAGCCATCAATGGCTCTGAGGGGCATGGCTTCTTCATCATTAAAGTCACATAACTTACAGTGTTTGATAAGTACATCAAGTCTCTCAACAAACTCATCCATCATTTCACCAGCTTGTTGTCGTGCTTGGTTGAAAATATACCTTTCATAGTCGACATCGTATTGAACTTGGCTTCCAACGCTTTTTTAATCTTTTGGTACAATATTGCATCAGTTTGTGAGACTATCTGTACCACTTCTTTCACTCCATCAAGGCAAGGTTTTTCAAATATTTAATGATTTTCTTATTGTCTTCTTCTTCTAGTGCATCTATGAAGTCATCAAACGCTTCAATCCATGTAGTCCACCTGGCACCGATGTTCTGTTTCTTTGCTGTGTCAAACAGTGGTGGTCACTTCAGGAATGTAGCCACATCATACTTTGCGCTCCCTTCTGTCGCCATTGAGAGCATGTGCTGTTCAGGCAGTGTTCTTCGTGCAAAGCAGGACCGGCAACCTCTCTAAGTAACACCCTTGTTGCTTGGGCCTAATTGTTTTGTCCGATTTTGAGGTCCTATTGCACTTCAAACGCTTGTGCCGGTAACTAAGTTTCTGTTCTCGTACCTGGTCGTCACTGTCTTTAGCATTTGCTTTGCATGGATGATGGCTCTGTGGTATGGCACGGTGCAGTATCTCTTCTTTCAACCTTACCAGTGGGTTCTTGTGGGCTTTTCGAATGTGCTCCTCTGCAGGGCCTTCAACTTTTTCTAAGGCTGTGTATGGGCTGGAGTGGGGCTTTGACTCCACATACGCCAACCGCAGACTGCTTTTGATTTTGGGTGCACGTGGAATGCACCAGCAGTTTGCTGTACCATTGCAAACTCTCAGAGATAGCAGCCGTGTTTCTTCCGGGCACGTATTCCCTACTCATTGCCAGTTGTAGTGTCTTACCCAGCCGGGGAGCATGCAAATGAACACGCCACACACAGAGCTCTGCAACAGACGTCTTTATTCTTCAACATACGATCACGCACGCATTGCATCATGACTTTCATAACCCCACCTTAAACCTCCAAGCATATTACGTAATACTGTTTAGAGAACGCCCAGAACCGCAAGGGTCCTAGCACGCACAATATCAAAGACACTACACCAGTAACCTGTTTGGCCCAGTCAAAGGTTTTAGTAATTTAAATCTGAGCTCAACCCTTGGTAGCTATGGCACAGAGCATACAGGCTTACTTTGAAGGAAATCTTTAAAGCAAGCACTAAAACATTTAAGCAGTCAAAGATACAACAAAATAAAAATCCCGCATCAGATTTTAAAAATAGTGAAAAATGTAATAAGCAAAAAGATATCAAAATGACAAAAATCCATTAAGGGGAATTGGCCGTATGAATTTTTAGTATTATCTTTGTGTATTGACTTTATAAAGATAAACATACACCCGTCTACATCTCAAGAGCAATAAACAAGAAAAATAGTTATTTTGTTTTGGATGATTCTCACTACTGGTAATCATGGGTGACAGATCAGTGGCTGTGCAGATTGACAGGTAGAGTGGGACGAAAAAAGAAAAAAAAGATTTCCTGCTGAATTTTAAATAACTGCAGATGTGCAGGTGTGTAAACTGCTCTACAATGCAGATGTTTCAGATGATTTAATTGTAGTATAAACGGCTGAAGCCAGCAGGACATTCAAGCGAGAGTATACATTTATTGGTTCAATAAATGTAGAAATATATCCATCGCAGTTTCATTTATACATTAAGCGCAACATAAATATGGATAAATACAGATAAAATGAGCAAAAAATAAACATGGATAAATACAGATGGAATGTAAAGAAAATAAATATCATAAAGCCAGGCGCTCCAGTTCTGTGCTATGACATGCTATGCTTGGGATTGAAATTAGAGCAAAAAACAATGTTTTCTCGCTCAAAAAACTGTAATTATGGCTAACATTTAGTGCTGTTTTAACCCTAAGCCACCATAATAGGTACTTAAGTCATACCAGATGTTCTATTTTAATTTTCAACCAAAGTCTTCTCCCCGTTTGTGTAAATGCAGCTGCAGGATTGCAATTTTTCTTACTTACTGGCAGTTACCCCCTGCTGGCTAAAGTAAGTAATGGCAGTAGAGCATGCGTACTTCTGATTCTTGCATAAGTGCGCATGCGCTATCGCCACCCAAAATCCTGGGTCTGGGTTGAGTTAGGGACTCAGAGGGAAAAACACGGCGTACTGACATCACAGCCAACGATTTCTAAGGTATGGTCTGCGTATAATAGATTATATCAACAAATCTTAAGTAACAATTAAATAAGTAACACATTTTTACTGTTAATTCACAAGTGTCTAATAGCATAAAATTAAAATAACAGCCAGACCTGATACATTCTCAATAATGAACATAACTGGGAGTACAAACAAAGTTATTTTGAAACATTAAAAAATGTAAAAATAATGCTTTGAAATCAATGCCTCCTCTTGCCACTCTCCACACTGCTAGTCTCTTCAGATGGACTTCTCCTAGCTCTTTCACTCTCACCACTCTAGCTTGTAGCATCTCTTCCCTTCTGTCGCTCTTGCACAGAGGTGCTACTAACACTAAGAGCCTGCTCACTTTTGCAGCTGCCACCTGTTCACCGGTTGAAATATGGGAGGTCTGTACCTCCTCCAGTGCTTTACTTGCACTAACAGCCAGCCTTATGCCCACTATAATGGCCAATTTTTATTTTTTACTTGAAGGTTGAGAGTACGTCTAGACAGGAGAGGAGGTGATATGGCCAGCTGATGTACTGACCTGCCATAAACATCAGTTGTCCTAAATGGATGCTGTTGTATAGTTCATCCTCTCTCAAAGCGCTATGTATTGCAGTATCTGCCTTTGTTAAGGGTGACATGGATTGTATCTAGGCAGGGCCGGCACAGGTAAGAGCAATGGGGTGGGGACGGGGTTGGGGGAGGAGTCGACAGTCGACCGGATAGGTCAAATTAAATAAATAAAACCACTCACCTTGCACGCGCCACATCACTGAGTCTGCGATGCGCCGAGCGCAAGGTAAGTGGTTTTATTCATTTTTTTATTTTATTTTACCTATCTCATCGTCTGTTGACTTCCCCCCAACCCGCCCCCCCGATCTTACCTGTGCCGGCTGTGAGAAGTTGGCCTGGTATATGCTGTCCACTAATTAAAGTGGGCACCTTGCACCAGTCCAAACGACCCTTATTGATGATTAGGTTAAAGACAACCTTTATAGAAAGCTATCCTAGTGGTACCTGTGGAGAGCAGTCTTCAGGCTAAGTCTTGAAGGAATGTAAAGCAGCTTGTTTTACCAGTATATAACCTCCTGAATGACCAAATGAAAGGAGAACCACACCAGGTGTATATAAAATATTTGTATTTATTACTAAACACTCTCTACTAACCTCTTTATGAGATTAGAGAACAATACACACAATATTAAATCACTAGAACGACAGTAAATAGCACAATACACAGCGGGCTCCAGGGGGAGACCGAATCATATACTAAGAAAGTGGTATAAGAACCACGACTTGACTAGACACAGTGCCTAGAGCACGTAGATTCGCTGGGACCCCAAGGAACCACCCAAGGTAGTGACACAGGGGACCCACAGAGGACGGGTGCAGTGTGGGAACACAGACGCGAGCTCCGTACAACTCTATGGGAAAGTCGCGGTTGGAATTTTAAAGATTAAGGACACTTAGGAGAGGACTTCAAGCAAACCCAGCTAAACATAGAAGGTTCTAAGGCCAGCACCCTTGAGAGTACCGAGGTACCGGTGTTACCTATCCCAGAGGAGCCGGGTGTATAGGGGTCAAGTAGTGTCGGAAACCCTCGTTGTTTTCAATGGCGTGATGCGAGAAAGTACTGCTGCCGTGGGGAAGAAAAGTGTCTGGTGTGATCCACGCCTGGATCGGAGATGTGAAGAATCTGAAAGCAGAGGGGACAAAGTCTGGGTCACTTCACGTGACCAGAAGCGGAGCAATCGAATGCCCACCGATGTCGGGTGCTACAGGTGCGAAGAGGTGAAGCTTGACTCTGCAGCCACGGGGACCAGGAGACGTCTGCGACAACCACAGTCCGGATTCGAGCTGTCCCACAAAGGATGTCGAGTGCTGGGGGGTCAGTGTCCGGATTGAACACCAACAAGCCTTGGCAACTGCAACCCATGCGGTCAGAGGAAAGATACTTCTGTGAGGACCAGCAAGGTCCTGGGGACTCCCCAAGCGATGGAGAGTCAGGGCACGTCTGGAGCAACCAGGGAAGCCCACTGAAAGTTAAAGTTGCCTTCTCAGGGATCCACAGGCCAACGGACCAGGGATCGCAAAGGGACCTCAAGAGGAATCCCAGAGTGCCAGCCCACGGAACACTCATGGAGTGTAGGCCGGAAATCTTCAGTGGAATTACTGCTTGGGGTCAGGACTACAAGTAGCCCAAAGCACAGCTTCAGGGATCGCCGAAAAGCATATGCTGCTGCAAATGTACATGGTGCCCAGGGGTACGGGTTTCACGGTCCCCACGAGGGATACGGGCCTCAGAATTGCTGAGAGCGCAGATCGACCTCGGAGATCTTGGGAACCCACCTCCTGTATTGCAGAATTCTTCGGAGTCCTTCGGGAGCTTCATAGATGCAAACCGGTCAGATGCGTTTCGGTGCCTGCTCAGCAGGGGAGTAACTCCTTTACTCCATGGGAGATTCTTCAGTCGTCCAGCAAAGCGTAGATCGTCGAAGGTTACTTGGTTTCTGTAGCAGAGTTTAGTCTAGGTAATATCCAAAGTCCTGTAGTCAGGGTTCCTACTTTATACCCAAGGAAGGGGTGGGACAAACTCTGGGGACCCACCTATGGGAGGGTCAGGACAGAGGGGTGGCTACACCCATGTCCTTTGTCCAGTTTCGTGCCAGAGCAGGGGCTGATAGCACCTGCAACCGGTTTGAGCTGGACTATGCACAAGGACACCAAATGTGCCCCCAGTACAGACATAAAAGCACTCTGAGAGTGCAGCCACCCAGCCCCAATACACTAAAGCCTTTCTGGGAGGTGGTCACACCTCCCTGTGACAGGAAACCTATTGTCAAGCCTTCCCCTGCCGGAGTTTCGTCCAGCAGCAGGAGGGCAGACTCGTGTCTGTGGCTGGCAGCATCCATTTTGTGATGCCAGGGTTCTGTGAAGCTGGTACCGGGTGTACCGGTGTTGTCATATTTCTCCCTCTAGGAGGGTGGAATCATACCTCCCACACCAGTTACTGGTGTGGAGGTATGATTCCAAGGTGTTTGACACCAAACACGACATGTATCCATGCAGCCATTTTAAAGTTAGCATTTACCGCGAGGTTATAATGCACTTAAGTATATATGGTTGGCTGCATCACAAACAACCCCGGAGAATAGGTTCCGAAGGCTGCAGAGGGGCTCTGCTCATGCATGGGCACCCTCTCACATAAAACCCAGCACCCTGCCTTCAGGATTGATAAGGCCTGCCATAGGGGTGACTGATAGGTTTATATGTGCAGTGATTAGGATAGATATAGTGAACCTATATCTAAGTAAGGGGTGCATGCACCACCTTACACAGGCTGCAGTAGCAGACCTGTGGTGTCATTTTGAATGGTCTCTCAGGGGTGGCATAATACATGCTGCAGCCCCTGGGAGGCCTCTGGGGTACATATGCCCTGGGTACATAGTATACCATATACTAGGGACTTATAAGGGTACCCCAGAATCCAATCTGGAGTGTACCTAAAGTACATGAACAACCAATTTAGGGAGTAAGCAGATAGACTGGGGTCCTGAATAGCAGGATCCCAGTCAGACTAAGTCGAAAACCAGCAAAACACCAGGAAAAAAGTGGGGGCAACCATGCAGTCAGATTCCACCTTCCTACACCGGCTGCATCTGTTTGTATCATACATTGATACCATGACAAATAGCCTGGTTACCTTGCTTTATGTGTGTGCCAAGGTCACCAACTCTCCTGCTCATGATATGCAAGACCTTTAATTGTTGCCATTTCACAGCCAACATAGAGGATTCACTCACCTGAAAGTGGGCAGATATTGCAGCATCCTATCTCCGTCCTGGTCACAGGTGCCTCTTCATCTTCAAACAGCGCTACGTTTATTTAATTGTTTTCCTCCCAATTGCCCAGGCCTCACTACTGCCTGTGACTACTGCTACAGTGGTGGGTCTCCAGCAGGTTACGTGAGTGGGTGTGAGTGAAGGACTACTCTGGGGCCTGTGCCTGCATCATTTGGTGCTACAAAGGCTCTCGTTCTGCTGTGCTCTTCAAAAGCTATCTCAACCTCTTCTTCTCTACCTTTGCCTTCTACGTCCAAGAATGTTGTGAAGTTCAGGAAAAGGTGCTTTTTACTGTTCTGTTTCAGTGAGATAGCAAGGGAAATACATTTTTAATTAAGATATGTTAATCGATAAGAGCTAAGGTCTAGAATTACTCCAATGTTTGACTATATTGGGACAGGAATTAAGTTTGTGGCTACAAGTATCACAATGCATTCCTACAGTCTTAACATATGCTGAACATGAGTAAATGGTCCATATGCATGGGCTGTCATTTGTCATGATATTCCTCATGTACCAATAAATTGGGCCTGGTGGTCCTTTTTTGTGTCAGTTTGTTAGTAGAGGTGTCCTTTTACCTATGTCTGTGGGTGGCGCTGAAAAGTGCCTATGTTGCTAACTTCAAACAATGCCTCAGGTTTTAAGGGCAATTCAATTATCTTGGCGATGGACCTAGGTGCTGGTTCTGTGGAAAGCCCTCCACATGTGCCTCCAGCCTCGCTGCTACGTCTTCTCACCTTCTCTTTTGTACCTGAGTAAAGGCAGCACCACCTCTTACGTATGCCATCATTGGTACAATGGATTACACAAACGGCATTAGTCCTCTCCTGAATGTTTAGCCGCAACATACAGGCACATGTAAATGAAGACTTTCCATCAATATGACCCATACATCCCTCTACCCGTATCTCTATTTCTTTTTCACTAAATGTATACTTCTTTTTTCGAGCACACTCCTCCTTCTGTGGGTAGTGGCTGGCCATGATGGATTTGAATTGCGTGACTGCGGAGCGCCTCTCCTCACCCTGGCCATAATGAGCATGTGGTGTAGTACTTCCTCATTAATATGTCATTAGTAGCTGCCAGAGTGACTCTCTGCATTGCAATTACTGAATTGGTGTTTTGCGACAGCGATTTCTGTTGAATTACCATTTGATAGTGACTTACGTTAACACCTACCAATTTGTGATCTGCACTTAGCGATTCAGTATTTTTCGCTAATTCCGATTTACAATTTGCTTCCTTTATTCATCAGGCCCTAAGTTTTTGACACTTTTTGTGTACGATTGAAGGCAAATGTTATACCCTTTTTTTGCTATTTGTGGGCAGTCAAGGCTGACTCTTGGAGGTGGTAGAGGGATGGCAACCCAGATACACTATGGCACCCGTAACAAATTATACAAACTCAATGGCGTGTCAGAGCTTCATTCATTCAAGTGAAAGAGATTACTTTTTCTAAATTTAAAAAAACTGTTTTATTTTTAATTGTACTTTACCATACAGAGATCTCCTCCCAACTTCAGATTCACACTATGGTGCAGTATAGGGAAAAATAAAAAATGTCTTTAACTCAGAAAAAAATTGTAAACATAGTTTTGTTTTAAATTTTAAGGTAAATTAAATTTATATGCTCATTTTAAAAGGAGAACAAATGAATAAAATGCCACAGCACTATTAACTTTATTCTGAATTAAATAGTTAATTAATTTAAATATAATAAATGAAATAAAATTTTGCCGAACTTTAAGAATAAATTCCCACTTAAAGTAAAAAAATGTTTTTTTATAATGCATTAATATTTATTAAATGTGATGTACAGAATAAATTTAAAATAATTTAATTACATTGTAATACAAAAATAATTCAGCATTATTTTTTCAATCAAAAATGGGAAATATTATTTAATAAAAAGAAACTTTAAAAAAGTAACTGGAAAATGAATATTAAAAATAGTTTTAGGCTAAATATTAATGCAAATTCATTGTATGTATTTACTTTAGATGTAGAACAAAATAGAAAAATGCTACAGCACTATTAAATCAATTTTGAATTAAACCTTTAATTAATGGAAATATATTAAATTAAAGTAAAAATATTTTTGTAAGTTTAAATTAAAAACTAAATTCCGACCTAACAGAAAAAATAATGTAAATGTGCATTAATAATGATTAAAAATGATTATAGGAGTAATTAAAATGTAATTATTTTTAAAAAACATTTATTATTAAATTATGTTTTAAATTAATAAAAGGTTATTACATATTTTATAATTAAATTTGTACTATTTCTTATAACTTTTGTAACATTAATTAATATTTATTTGTCTTTTTAACTGTTTTAAATAATCTAATTTAATTTAACATTATCTTCTGTGGGGTTTTATTTTAAGTCCCTAACTCCATTATTTTCTGTGGGAGGGTGTTGCAGTACCAGTGGCTGGCCATGTGTAGTGCTGGACTCAGTACTAAAGTGTAAGTAACTACAAAAGTGTAAAGTGCAGTTTGTGAATTGCACTTATTAGTAAATTTTGTAGTAAAACTGTAGTATTGCAAAACTTACTACAAAGTGCAGTTCATGAATCAGGCTCCCAATGCCCAAATAACCTCTGGATACATTATTCTTAAGACTTTCCTGGTGGCAGGACCAGTTTACGTGATCAAACTTGACTCCCCCATCTCCTCCTTGACGTGTGCCCTTTTCTACAGACTTCCAAATTATATGCAAAACTTCCCTCAACTCCTAACGGAGTCAATCTCTCTCCTAATAATTGATCAAACCAATTTCCTGTTAATAGCGATTTTAATTATTGGGCAAATAAGGAAAAAGGCGGGCAGCAAGCAGCCGCCCTCACTGATACACGTATCAGCTTAAACTTAGAACAGCAGGTATTTCAGCCCACTCATATTAAAGGCCATACCTTGGACCAAATTTGGACCACCAAATTCCCCATGGGAAACCTGACAATTGCCCCATGTGTATGGTCTGACCACCATCTGATTACATTTTAATTATCAGATCTTACCCTTTGTTAGAAAATGGACCTCTCTGAAGGGTCAACCCAAACCTTTTATCTTCCCCTTTCTCTTTTTCTGTTTTTCTTTTTGTCCGCTTTAGGACTTTGGGCACTTTACCACTGCTGACCAGTGTTAAAGTGCATGTGCTCTCTCTTCTAAACATAATGACATTGGTGTGTACCTGATTGGCAAATGTGTTGTACTGGTAAGTCCCTTGTAAAGTGGTATACTATATACCCAGGGCTTGTTCTTAAAATGCTACTATTGAGCTGCAGCTTTGATTGTGCCACCCACAGACGTAGCCTTTCAAACCTGTCTCAGTCCTGCCACTGCAATGCCTGTGTTTGCAGCGAACTTCCACTTCAACCTGGCATTTAAAACTACTTGCCAAGCCTTAAACCCCCTTTTTTTAATTACATATAAGTCACCCATAAGTTAGGCCGTAAGCAACACTAAGGGCATGGTGCTATGTAAGTAAAAGGTAGGACATATACCTGTATATTTTGCATGGCCTGGTAGTGACAAACAGTCTACTTCGTTTTTCACTACTGTGAAGCCTACCCTTCTCATCGGCCAGCATTGGGAATTCCTTAAAACACTTTTAAGCTGTAATTCCTGATCAGAAAGGAGCATCTTTTTTCATGTTTCATATGTCTGGAATGGTAGTGATAAATACTCCCTACTGGTGAAGTTGGATTTAACTTTACTGTTTTAGAAATGCCACTTTTAGAAAGTGTTTTCCAACAGTATACCCAGACTTATAATTATTTAGTCAACACCCCTTTACTGTAAGAACAAGTAATTTAATTAACTTAACCTTTTTATGATTTAGAACATTATAGTATTTTAGTACATACCACAAACACTTAAACATATCCTTAAGACAATATTCAAGTATATGAAACAATATTACAGCCCTTGTCTGAAAAACTTGAATTTCACAAAATCACATCAAAACATAATATTTCCAAAATGGGTTAACAGAGTGCATGTAACAAAAATACATAAAAGTTATACCAGTCTTATAATTTACAAAGTGCTGGAGATTGTATTATTAGTCTATTATTCTTATTAGAGGACTGAAACTCAATTTCCAATCATGCCCTGGGGGTTCTACTGCACACTTTATTTGTGTAGGTCTCCAGTGTCTCTTGTAGGATGGCCTGCAAGTGGTTTTTGCTTTAACTAAAGACTCCCCAGAGCTGGTCGTCGACGTGTTTCAAACCTCTCATTGCTTTTGGGTTCTCCTCAGGACCTTGACTGGCTAATTCTGTGAAGTAATGAATAAAGAATGATATATAAACTTAATGTTTCTGCCATTTATCAATCAGGGCTATAGTCCTTAGTCATGCAACTTGTTTGGACATATTACCTTCTTCTCACTGTGGTTCCACTTGGTGAATTGTCTCCTTCATTTCCATTGGTTGATAATTCATCGATTCTGACTTGGTTCTTTCTTCTGTAAGCACAGCTTGTTTTCAAGATTATTTCCACTATTTTTGTTGTCTGTGGAAGTAATAACAAGGGGTTGGCACTGTGTAGATGGGCTTTAGTTTGGCATTTTTGTGCATTAGTTTAATTTTTTAAGAAAACTGCACTCTTAGAGGTTTCTTGCTCGCAGCATGTCTGCCTAGGTTTCTCTTGCTTAGTTATTGCCCTTAATGTGAGGTATCAATGGTTAGACCACCATGTCTGTGATTGCTTTTTAATAAAGCAATCTTTTTCTTTTTAAATAAAGCCAGTTTTCCTCAGAGGAAAGCGGGCTGCATTTAAAAAAAATAAAATAATAAACTTTCCAGTTTAATTTTTTAAGAGTAGGCAGTGGTCTGTGGGGCTGTAATCAAAGAAGACACTCTGGGGTCGATTCCGATCTCGGCCGGAAGCGCACCTAACAGTATTCGTCCGGAAAAAAACCAAGCCGAACGCGTGTTTCCCGACTGATTCGGACAGTCGTCCGAACGAACAAGTACGATGCGCATAACTGCCCAGATTCCGAGCGAGCCGTACTCACCCATTTCAGCTCCTGTTCCCCGCCCGAGCCGGATCCGTAAACGTCCAATCGAGTCGCACGGAACCAAATACACAGCACCTTCCGGCCGGACTAGTACGATGCGCATTCCGTACGCGCCCAACCCGTCGCTACGTCCGGCACGTCAGAGCATTCGGGAGAGCTGTACATAAGCTCCGATTCGCGCCACAAGACGATCCACGGCTACGAGACGAACAAGCCAGCGACGAGTACGAGTCGAAGCCACGAGAAACCCGAACGAGACGAACTAACCATGAATCCCATCACGCAGGTCCTACCAATACTCTATATCTATTACCGGGACCGGTACGGACGCGTACGGCGAAGACGGTAAGTCAAACACCACTACACAAACAAACCACACGTACCCAACATATGTCACACACACATAGGGATGCAGAAATGACGTACACCAGCAACAGCAGAACCATAGGGGCGGGATGGCTACCACCAATGCCATACACACCCATAGGGGGATGGATGCCTACCACTACCACCACCCCTACTCAGGGGGGCCTGGATGCTTACCACTAACACCACCCCTACTCAGGGGGGGCTGGATGCCTGTCACTACTACCATCCCCACTCATAGGGGGATGGATGCCTACCACTACCACCACCCCTACTCAGGGGGGGCTGGATGCCTGCCACTACTACCATCCCCACTCATAGGGGGATGGATGCCTACCACTACCACCACCCCTACTCAGGGGGCCTGGATGCCTACCACCACCACCACCCCTACTCAGGGGGGCCTGGATGCCTGTCACTACTACCATCCCCTCTAATAGGGGGATGGATGCCTACCACTACCACCACCCCTACTCAGGGGGGCCTGGATGCCTACCACCACCATCACCCCTACTCAGGGGGGGCTGGATGCCTGTCACTACTACCAACCCCACTCATAGGGGGATGGATGCCCACCACTACCACCACCCCTACTCAGGGGGGGCTGGATGCCTGTCACTACTACCATCCCCTCTAATAGGGGGATGGATGCCTACCACTACCAACACCCCTACTCAGGGGCCCTGGATGCCTACCACCACCACCACCCCTACTCAGGGGGGCCTGGATGCCTGTCACTACCACCATCCCCATTCATAGGGGGATGAATGCCTACCACCCACACCACCCCTAAACATAGGACGGGAAATGCATGACACAACCAGCATACTCCAACATAAGGAATGTCTGAAAATACATCCCACCAACACCATGACAAGCGTGTGTAGTCTGTGTCAAATGCCCACAACACTGAACATGTCATTGAGCATACAATGTGACCCCCTATCACATGTGTCACACATAAATGTGTGTGGCCTCCACAATGCAAGCAGACCATGACCACTGTGGCAATGGGGTATAACACCCCATCATCACAGTGACCAAAAGGTAAGTCTGGGGTCCATAGCTGAAGCCCAATTGAACAGTGTGGCAATGGGGTCTAAACACCCATCACCACAGTGACCAAAAGGGAAGTGTGGGGTCCATAGCTGAAGCACATTCTGAACATTGTGGCAATGGGGTCTAAACACCCATCACCACAGTGACCAAAAGGGAAGTGTGGGGTCCATAGCTGAAGCACATTTTGAACATTGTGGCAATGGGGTCTAAACACCCATCACCACAGTGCCCAAAAGGTAAGTGGAGTAATGGTAAAAGCTGCAAATGCCAAACAGCATGGATGATTCCTGGTCACAGAACAACAATCACATCTGTGGCATAGTAGTGCTTGTGTCCCATAGCAACATACATTGGGTGAGGCAAACAGTGCAGTGCAAATAAGATATACCTTTGGCCATGTGCAGACAAACATCACCCGTGGGGGCTGACATTGTCAACATTCCTCAATAACACAATGACAGAAGTGACCATCATAATGCAGCCCCACATATCTGCACCAATGGACACACAAATGTAGATAACCTTTGGAGACTGTAGATGTCAGGTGAACAAATACCATACCATGGCAGCAATGGGACATACAAACCATGATCATTGTGCTGACTGATGACCTAGGAGTCCCAGGGACAGCAGGGGAAAGCCAACAAACAACATACAGCCAATGGCACACTAAAGATATGCCAATGCAGTGGTGCAGATGCACACACACAAACAGGCAGCCTCACACTGCAGATCAAACACAACAGGTGATGGGGGGTGTGCCAGTGTCCCCAGGCAACCACACAACACATGAGGAGGCCTGAATCACAATTACACAGATGTGTATACAGTGCCACACAAAAGTAACTCATGGATCGGATTCCCCTATGTGGGCAAACAGGCATTGTTAGATGAGAGGGAGCCCAAATTACACATGTCACACAAGCTTGTAAGAACAGCAAATAACACAGCAAGAGACAGACCCACCACAGCACTACCCCCAGGGACCCCACATCGTGGTGACCGTGGCCTGCATGATAATCCCACTGTGATGACAAAGCTAGATGTCGTTCACACTGTGAACCACAGTCATGTGTCCTGAGCAACAAACTACCATCACACCTACACAAGCACAAATCAATCAGCACGGCCTGTCAGCCAAGGCCAATATGGAGGTAGGGGTCTAGCCGTGCAACAACTCTCATTTGCACACACTCAACACCACACACCTTGATCTCCACCAATGTGCAGCAGTGAAGCTCACATGGACTGGTGACATTGCACATGCACCCATGACAATCCCAGGGGTGGTGGTGGAAACTAAGGTGCAGAAACCCATCACACATGGCCAGTCAACAAGACTCATGAATGTCTGACACACTGCACAGTACGCTGTACATGGGCATGACGTGAAATCCACCACAATCAATGTGATCCCGGACACAGTCACACACCAATGAAGAAGTCAAGGTCACCCACAAAGAACACACATATACAACTTCCAACATTGCAGCTCTGACCCAGAGGAGTGGCAGCAGTCACACACACAACGTGTCACAATCACTGAAAGCTAACACAAACTGTAAATTACATGACTTGTGTAACCAACAAGTGCCAAGGGGAATCCTGACTGTGTCTCATCTGCGTTTGCCCACAAACTCAGCCTTGACAGCAAACACACCTATGGATGACACCCTGATGACCAGTAATGTGCCATGCACCCACATCCCAGAGAACCCAGTGCGAAGATTTGGGTGGAACATAGGTCAACTCAGCAAGCATCACAAACAGGAACATCACTAGGGATCCCAGCCTGTGTTGCAAAACGGAAGTGAACACACACAGACATGCTCACACAACACACACCTTGGGCTCAGGCAATGTCACAGAATTACACACTGCCATGAGGGCACTCCACTCCTGTGTAAGGAAAGCTGTGCCATACGTTGTCTCTGCAGGGCTCTATCATATCAGCACTACACTTGGTCACTCAGTCAACAATTAGCACAAAATTAAGGCTCTCGTCACATCAGCCTGGTCATGGGAGTGTCACCGACACCATCTGCACAGATCCAACACACATGTATAGCAAGTTGCACTGATCACACAGATGAGTCCTTCCCCATTGATGCCCAAACTTGCATGTCCAGTGGAGATGGTCACACGGTCAGGGAAATAGACAAATTGAACAATGGCAAGCACAACAGATGTGCAGGGGTGTAAGCCACAGATGTGATATTGCAAATAAAAGTAGGAAATCCCATTGCCAAATATTGAAAACATGACACCCTCATATTGCTGCAAAGGATGACATGGATACACACCAGGATAGGACACATTCCCCCTGGACCACATGGGGTCCTGCACAGTAACTCTTCATTTCCCTGATATCAAAAATCACCATCAGTGCAGCAAGGGCATGGTTAGCATCATCAACATCATGTACATCAGAAGCAAAACCACTAGAGAACAGAAAGTAGCTTTATTCAGCATTTGTGTGTGAAGAAGTGAAAGTCCAGAAATATAACAAAGGCCAATGGCCAGTCCATAACAAGAGTCCAAACAGGGTGACAGTGCCAGATGTCACCCTTTGCATGCCTGCACAGCTACACACCAGGGACATTCCCCTCGGAGGGGCATACGGGGGGCAGGCCAGGCACCGCAGGGACAGGATCAGGGCTCACCAGAAGGAGGCAGGGAAGGGGTGGTGGGTGCTGGAGAGTCACAGACAACTGCAGTGGAGGTGCCTGATTCACAGAACTAACTTACGTCAAAACGTAAACGTAAACGTAAACGTAAAGTTAGTACTTTTAGGTATTCACAGAACACACTTACTCATTTTGGTATTCACAGAATGAACTTACTCATTTCGGTATTCACAGAAGTTAGTAGTCCTAACTTTAGGACTACTAACTTCTGTGAATACCGAAATGAGTAAGTTCATTCTGTGAATACCAAAATGAGTAAGTGTATTCTGTGAATACCTAAAAAGTACTAACTTTACGTTTACGTTTTTGACGTAAGTTAGTTCTGTGAATCAGGCCCACTGTGTCTGACATGGTGTGTGCCGGCACAACTGGGGGGCATGAGTCAGATGGTGTGGGTGCCGGCACGACTGCAGTGGGCCGTGCAGATGGAGTGGACAGGTTCCCCACTGCAGTGCCCAAGTCAGACAGGGTGGTAGTGGACTCCACTGCAGTGCCTATCTCCAGGGGAGTAGAATGGGGTTCAGGTAAGGTGGGCAGGACAGAGGGGGAGGACACGCTCTCCACACCAGTGGCACAAACAAGCGCAGCGGGGGGTGTGGTGCTGGAAGAGCAAATGGTAGGGGGAGAAGGCCGGATCTTTTTGGGGATGGTGTATCTGTGGGTGGGGGAACCTGGGGCAGGGTGGGGTGGGGGAACCTGTGGAGTGGGGGCCTGAGGGATGGAGGAAGGAGACTTGATGGTTGAGCTGCAGGGTGGCGGCGGGGTCTTACTCTTCCGGGTCCGGGGGGACTTACGGATGGGGGCCTCAGTCTGTCTGCGCCTGGGGGAGGGTGTCCGGGGGTGAGGGGCACTCCCCTCTGTGTGGGTGGACTTCCTCTTCCCCCTGTATGCTGGATCAGCTGGATTGGAGGGGAAGAGGCCGAGGTCACAGAGGAAGAGCTGCTGTGTAGGTGGGGTTGCAGGTGAGGCAAGGGAAGGGGCCTTGGAGGGAGAGGTATCGGAGGACTGCGGAGTGACTGTGGATGCCTGTGTGTGTGTATGTACCCCATCCCCTGTGGGTGTGGTATCAGTCCCCTGAGGATGCCTGCGTGCACGTCTTGTTTTTGTAGTGGGTGTGTCTGTGCTGCTCGTGTCTGTGTGTTTGGGTGAATGTGCAGGTGTGCATGTGCTTGGGACAGGTAGGGTGCCAGGAAGTGTGGATGGGGCAGAGGTAAGAGGGGTGAGGGACTGTTGGAGGAGGGACACTGCTGCCGTCAGGGAGGAGTCCATGGACCTATTTCTCCTCTGTAGGGCAGACATGCCCGATGAGATGCCCTCCATAAACGACACCAGCTGAGTCAACAGAGTGGTGTGGGCATGGAGGACACTCAGCATTGCTGTCTGCCCTACATGGAGCTGGCGAAGTAGGTACACAGACTCCTCACTCAGGGCAGCAGGGGACACAGGGGCAGGGGCTGCGGTGCCTGGCACGAAGGAGACATGCTCCTGAACACGGGAGCCTCCACGGACCTCTGGAATGGGAGCCGATGGGAGGGCGGTGGTGGTGGTGGTGGTGGTGGTGGTGGCGGGGACAGCAATAGTAGCTGGGGTGTGGTGGCTGCTGACACCCGCCTCCACAAGGGAGTCATCCTCCGAGCTGCTGTGGTCCTCAGCTGAGGTGGATGGTGCTGAGGACTCCTCGGTGTGGCTCCCCTCTCCCTCCGTGCCACTGGGTCCCTCTGACCACTCATCGGCTGCTGACCCAGTCTGGCTCTACGGCTCCTCCTGGTCCGTGGAGCTGTCCCCTCCTGTGGCTGTGGATGTATCTGCAAACAATTAGGGAAACAGACAGACATCAGTCACCTGCACTGACCGCACAAAACCACAGTAAGTACAGCACATTACAGAGCAAGCCCTGGCATCCTTAGTTGAACATTGCCAAAAGTGCCCAAACAGAGTAGGAGAAGCCAATTGTCAGTCTGATGGTCAACCATGGCACTCACATCCCTCCTGGCCTTGCACCCATCGGTCTGGTGTCTGTCGGATGGCAATATCCCTGTGTGGACACATGCACCACCTACACAGTAGTTGGACAGTGCAGAGAACACAGTGAAGTATGTGAACATGCACACATCACAACTCTTGCCACTGAGTCAGTACAGGTGTCCGGATAAAGGGATGGCCAGAGTCTATTTTGAAATGCATGTGATGCATACCAGCACCAGACACCATGATGCACCCATGTCCTGATAGTCAATGCCACAATGGGGTGCATGTAGCACATGTCACTCCCCTGCAGGATCACTCTTAGGAAGTGTAATGCCATGGCACAGGCATGCCTGCAAAGTCATACATCACTGTCTCCAGTCACATGGGCAGGGCAGCCAGACAACAACAGTCTGCACTGTGTCACAATCCTAGGTCATGGGGAATGCAAGTCCTGTAGCTGACAAGTGCACATGTCCACCCCCCACAAACCACATCATCTGAACTCTCATTTGCCCACGTCATACCAATTGGACATATGGGAGACATGAAACACAACCCTCGGAACCTGAGCACCTCACAATCTGCTGTGAATGGGAAACAGCTGCCTGAACTTCACAGTCGCATACCCCAGTATGCACGGTCAAGTGATCAAACACCTATATGTCACACAAGACTCGTCTCCTATGGTCACATCTCCGGTGGCATGCTGAGCCCTAACCGATAAACACCCCAGTAGTCCTGACAACGAAGCCACAGCACAATGACACAGAGGCAGACACCTGAGGGAACATTTCACTAAGCACAACGTGTCAGCTGATACACGGGAGTGGGAGTACAGAGTGTATTGTATGGCCTGGAGTAGGCATGACTGTCCTGCTCCACGTGAAAGAGGGATGAGCCCTGGACAGTAGGCAGGTGGCTAAGCATGTGTGAGACACTTGATATACATACTCCTGAGGCCCAAACATTGTTCCCACCCGCAGCATGGGTGTGTGCCAAATACCCCAGGCACATGTGGTGAATCAGATCAGCAATTGGACACACATATCAAAGTAACACGCAGATTACATGTCAGAACTCAGGCATTGTGTAAGCAATGGACCCACCCATGAAGCCCACCACAGAGTTACGGGAACAAATGCTGTCCCCCACATTGAGCTGAGCAAAATGCAAGGACACAGTACCCAAGTGACACAATTTCCTGACTGTAAGGGCCACACCTGGGTATCAGATGAGGAGTGGGCAGTGCACAATTGAGGGACATGGGTCCTGGACCACATAACTGATGTACTGTTGAAGTTTAACCAGGCCAGAGGAGGGCACATAGCATGTCAGACAAAGCTCACAGTGCAGTCATGGACTCACCCCCTCCTTGCTGCTGTCTGCCCTTCAGCTGCCCATCCAGATCAGGGAAGACCACCGCCAGGATCCTGAGCATGTGGGGGGTCAGGGTCCGGTGTCCGCCCCTCCTGCGAGGAGGCGACAGCTTCAGCTGGACCCTTGCGATCCTCCGGGTCCAGCCCCGAAGGTCCTGCCACCTCTTCTGGCAGTTGCGGATCCGGCGCTTGTAGACCCCCACAGACCTTACTGCCCGGGCGATGTCCAGCCATATTTCCTGCTTCTGGTGGGCATCAACCTGTGAGGATGACAAAGTGTAAAGGCCATTACTACACATGCAACAAATCCGTGCATCACACATTTGGATATACATGTCTCAATCACAGGGGCACATGATGTACACGGGCAGTGCAAGGATGGCTATGAACAGTTTGCCAGCAGTTACTACATGGTATCATTGCCTGGGAAGTCAAACCTTGTTTAAATGCACTGTTACTGCACTATACATGTTCAGTGGATGTAACTACACACTATGGGGGGTGACAACTACTCAGTGAGCCTGCTAGCCAGTGGCGTGCAGACTGTAAGTCTGGCTAGTCAGACAACATGCACATTTGTAAGGCAGTGGACAGCACACTCACCTGCTCCCCTGGTTTCCCATACAGCTTGCTGTACTGTGGAAGGAGGCTGTCCAGCAGGGCCTGGTTCTCCTCAGTGCTGAAGGCTGGGGCTCTCTCCTCAGTACGTGTCATTGCAGTAGCCAGAGGATGCAGAGACAGCAGCAGTGGTGGTGGCAGATGTCGTCCTGGAGCATGTAGTGCAGGTAAGTGAGCTCTCAGGGGAACAGCCAGCATTATAAGTGTGCTGCTGAGGCAGATACTGTCCCATGTGTCCAAAGTGATAGGTCCAAGTCGTTTGCATCTTCTGAATCTGGCCAATCCATGGAATTGCACCACTTACACACGCCCACAGCATCCTTCAAAAGTTCAACTTCATGACACCCATGAATTTGCAACATTGTTGTGGGTGGCCAACTGAATTCACAGCATCAGACTCGTTAAACTTTCGAAAATGCGTCCGTTGCCATGCCAGGCCATAGCCAATGCATGCGCACCGATCGGTCCATTGCTGTACAACGCGTACCCGGTCACATCGTATGCAATGGCCAATGCGTGCGCACCGATCGGTCCATTGCTGTACAACGCGTACCCGGTCCCATCGTATGCAATGGCCAATGCGTGCGCACCGATCGGTCCATTGCTGTACAACGCGTACCCGGTCACATCGTATGAAATGGCCAATGCGTGCGCACCGATCGGTCCATTGCTGTACAACGCGCACCCGCTCACAACAGATTCAATGGCCAGTGCGTGCACACCGATCGGTCCATTGCGGTACAACGCGCACCCGCTCACAACAGATTCAATGGCCAGTGCGTGCACACCGATCGGTCCATTGCTGTACAACGCGTACCCAGTCCCATCGTATGCAATGGCCAATGCGTGGGCACCGATCGGTCCATTGCTGTACAACGCGTACCCGGTCACATCGTATGAAATGGGAAATGCGTGCGCACCGATCGGTCCATTGCTGTACAACGCGCACCCGCTCACAACAGATTCAATGGCCAGTGCGTGCACACCGATCGGTCCATTGCGGTACAACGCGCACCCGCTCACAACAGATTCAATGGCCAGTGCATGCACACCGATCGGTCCATTGCTGTACAACGCGCACCCGCTCACAACAGATTCAATGGCCAGTGCGTGCACACCGATCGGTCCATTGCTGTACAACGCGTATTCCGGGTACAACGCGTACCCTCTCACAACAGATTCAATGGCCAGTGCGTGCACACCGATCGGTCCATTGCTGTACAACGCGTATTCCGGGTACAACGCGTACCCGCTCACAACAGATTCAATGGCCAGTGCGTGCACACCGATCGGTCCATTGCTGTACAACGCGCACCCGCTCACAACAGATTCAATGGCCAGTGCGTGCACACCGATCGGTCCATTGTTGTACAACGCGTATTCCGGGTACAACGCGTACCCGCTCACAACAGATTCAGTGGCCAGTGCGTGCACACCGATCGGTCCATTGCTGTACAACGCGTATTCCGGGTACAACGCGTATCCGCTCACAACAGATTCAATGGCCAGTGCGTGCACACCGATCGGTCCATTGCTGTACAACACGCACCCGCTCACAACAGATTCAATGGCCAGTGCGTGCGCACCGATCGGTCCATTGCTGTACAACGCGTACCCGGTCACATCGTATGAAATGGCCAATGCGTGCGCACCGATCGGTCCATTGCTGTACAACGCGCACCCGCTCACAACAGATTCAATGGCCAGTGCGTGCACACCGATCGGTCCATTGCGGTACAACGCGCACCTGCTCACAACAGATTCAATGGCCAGTGCGTGCACACCGATCGGTCCATTGCTGTACAACGCGCACCCGCTCACAACAGATTCAATGGCCAGTGCGTGCACACCGATCGGTCCATTGCTGTACGACGCTTCCCTGTACAGGTCACTCGCATATGTCACCATGCTTGTCACTGGTGAACGTATGCCAGTAACATATACTTGCCAGGGACTCAGGGGCACACCTACAACACCACAGCCTGTCCACACTGTATCCTAAGGCATGTAAGGCTGCATTACCTTTTCTGTGTATGGGGGTCAACATGTGGTTTTTGGGGTGGCACTTGGGGGCAGCCACTCCCAGGCTGTGCACGTGTTCATGGGGACAGGATCCTTTGTGTGTTGTGCACATGCCACTGTGATGTGCAACTGTTTATTTCAGAGCATGTGGCATGGTCACATTTCACGGTTGTGTACGTGTATGTCATGTCACATACCCCCCGAGTCCCATGTGGGACGGTATGTACATCACAGGGTGAACCATTGCCACAATAGTGATGGCCCTCCACAGTCTGTGTGCATGTTGTGTTTACAATGTCTCTGATTCCATGTGCACAATGGGAGACAGTCTCCACATCCACGTTGTTTGTGCATGGACTTTGATGTTGTGCGTGTGTGTGTCACAGACGTCCATGTCTGTCCTGCCGAGGCAACAGGGACCACTACCTGTGGGGGTCATGGTTGTTTTGCTGTGGTGTATTCATGATGCACCATGTCTTGCCAGTGTCCATGTGGCAATACAGGGTCCCTGGGAATCTACCTGTCAATGAGCTGTGATGCCTGGGGCACATCTGTCCTCACATGTCACTGTGGTGTGTGTTTGGAACGTGACAGCAGTACATGGATACTGTGACACAGCCTAATGATATCCCATAGCACAACCTGGGACTTGTTGAGGACACATGTTGAACTGTGATGTTAGATGTTGTCCATTTCGGTGCCATACATGTCCTTACGGAACGGCACACACATCATGTACTTGTGTCTCGTAATGATGTATCATGTGATATTGAGTCTGGTCTATGCCACATATGTGGGGTGACTGACAATCTTTCTTTCTTCACCTATGCACTGCAGGGCACCAGCTGTCCATAGACCATTCCCTGACCTTGCAACGATGGTGGAACGTGACTGCATCCGACGGTACCACTTCACCAGGCAGCTGATTGAGGATTTGGCAGAGCGCTTGGCCCCACATTTGCAACCTGGCCGGCCGTACCCTACAGCGCTGACCCCCAAGGTGAAGGTGATGGCAGCCCTACACTTCTTTGCCACCGGTACCTTTCAACACACTGTGGCGTCTGCTGGTGGGATGTCACAGACTATGTTCAGCCGTGTGCTACGCGATATTTTGGAGGCAATGTTGAGATGCCTGAACCAGTACATCTATTTCCCTAAACGTCAACAACTCACTGACGTCAAGAGTGACTTCTATGCCCTGGGGAGGATGCCACATGTCATTGGCTCCATTGATGGGACACATGTGGCTTTGGTACCACCACAGGCACATGAGCAGGCATACAGGAACCGTAAACATTATCACTCGATCAATGCTCTGGTGGTATGTCTTGCAGATATGAGCATCTCACATGTGTGTGCACGTTTCCCTGGTTCGGCACACGATGCCTTCGTGATGAGGAGTAGTCGCATCCCGAGGATGATGTCACAGATGTGGAACCAGCGTGCCTGGCTTGTCGGTGTGTACTGACTTTGTACCATTGTGTGTGTTCTGCTATGTTGTATTCCGCACTCTTTTCCAACTCAGCTAATGTGCAATTGTCTGTCTGTAGGTGACTCCGGATACCCCAACATGCCGTGGTTGCTGACACCCCTCAGGAACCCTGTGACACCAGCCCAGATGCGCTACAATGAGGCACATGGTCGGACCAGGAGAGTGATCGAGCGGACATTTGGTCTCCTGAAGAGCCGCTTCCGCTGCCTGGACAAGACAGGAGGGGCCCTCCCATAAGCCCCAGCAAAGGTGTGCAAGATTGTCATCGTCTGCTGCATGCTACACAACCTGGCAGTGCGGAAGGAGTTGCCTCTCATCCTGGATGACGATGACCAACATCCGCCACCTGTGGAGGATCCTGGCCTGGGCCACGATGCCAGTGATGATGATGATGATGAGGGTGATGTCCGCACACAGCTCATCACCAACTTCTTCAGCTGAATGTGAGTATCCAGAGATGTCATGTCAATGATTTGAGTTTGCATGATATGTGTTGGTGGTGATCTGTTGCTGTTTGAGTGTGGCCATGTGCTACTTGACTGGATGCGTGCAGCGATGTGGCCTTACAGGTAGTCTGTACTCCCCAACAGTGTTGACATGCTAACTTGGTTTTGTGTAGGTATCTTGTGACATGTATTGGGCATGAGTATTGCAGTTCTGTCCTGTTCTTCAGTGCTTTTGACTGTGTGTCATGTCTGTCCTTCACAGGGTGCTTTCAGAGTTGTTTGGTCAACTCGGATCCCCCGACACCATGATTCAACTTCCAGGGTGGAAGCAGTCGTTTCCCTACAGGTGATGTGCCCCACACCCTGGACTTTCTTTCTTCTACACTTGTTGACTGTGTGGCCACTGCCACGTGGGATTACCTTGCATCTGTAGTGGAAACAACATGTTGCAAATGTGTAATAAACCTGTGCTTCACTTTGGGATGTGCGTTGTCTGTGGTCACACATCTGACTGACATTTGCTTACTGCACCTGTGGGCTAGTTAACAGATACTCTGAATAGGTGTGGTGTCTGTGCATTCCACAATATTTCCTGGCAACATCAGTGTAGGCGATGAGTCCGATGGCCCTGGTGTCTATGTGTTGTGTAGCCCTAGTGGTGTGTCTCCCTCATATGTGTCACGTCGCCATGACTCACATGACGGTGTTGAACTTGCTGTGGCAGTTAGCATGCACAGTGTCATTTAGCAGATCATCATCTCCATGACAATAAGAACGTTGGAATCACAACAGAGGCAAGTATGGTGTATTGGTGAGTTTATTACATACATGTGTGAGGTTAGTGCACAGGATGGTGGGTACTGTACATTGGGATTGTGATCCAAAGTTCCCAGGTGAGTTGGAAGTCTTGGTAGCAGAAATGTCCAGAGTAAAGTCAACAGTGATCTGATACATTGGTCCAACTTGAACTCCCCATGTCATGTGGGTGAGTTGTGTTGCATCCGACAGGGTGAACAGTTTGCACACAAAGGAGAATTTCCAGAACAGGTGTTGGCTTCCTGGGGGATGTACATGGCCATCGACCTCTCAGTTTTCCTTCCTCGGACGACCCCTCTTCTTTGGGGGGGGACCCTCATGTGCAGGCTGCTGCGGTGCAGGGGACTCTCCGCCAGAGTCCTCCTCCCTCCCTGTGGCAGTTGCAGGTGTTGCAGCACCAGATGTTGTGGGCACACAGGGAGGTGTGGCCATGTTGGTGCTGATCTGGCGAAGGCATGTCAATATGTCCCTATGCACCGCTGTCAGTTCTTGCAATGTGTCCCACTTGGACTCCATGCCAGACATGTGTGTCTCCACACGGGCCATGTGTGTCTCCACACGGGACATGTGTGAGTCCAAGCGGGCATGATGGGCAGCCTGCTGCTGTTGAATGTCCTTGAGGATCCCCACTACCTGGGTGACCTCTCCGGTGCTATTCTGGTACGCATCAGCAATGCGTACCAGTTGTGGGTCATCATGCAGTCCAGACCCCTCTGCAAACAGCGACCTATGTCTACCACCCCTCCCACCACCCCTGGCGACATGTGCGGGACCTGCGGTGGCATGCACAGGTGTCCCTAGGCCCCCTTGGGGGTTGTTACTGGGGTCGTTGTCCGTAGCTCGACGTTGGGCCAGGGTCCCTGTGCTGTTGTCATTGGTGGTCCTTGGTCTGTCCGTGTTGGCGGGGGTGGTCTGTGTGTTGGCAGTTGTTGGAGGAGTGGGTGCAGGGGGTGCAGATGTTGGTCCTGCTGGTGCTGCATGATGACTCACGCCAGAGGGGCCAGGTGGGTCTTCGCCATCCGAGGAGGGCAGAGGCTGTTCCACACCAGTGCGCTCAGTGTCCCCCGGTGCCTGGGACTGGGACTCCTCATCGTCTGCTGCTGTGTCCCCATCATCACCTGTTTTTGGAAGAGACACACAATGTATGTTATGTTTCTACAGGCATCAATGGTTCACACACCTGACAGTTGTGACTGTACCTCTGGATGCGGCCCTGTACATTGCATTGACCTAATTTGTCACAGTAAGAGGTTGATATTGGTGTAGCACATTGTCCTGCAAACCTGAGGCATTTAAATGTGAATGTTGAGGTGTGTGCATGGCCAGCATTGGTTGTATTTGGTGGACATCCGGCCCTCCTTCTCCACCCAGCCCAGTTATCCCACCATGAAGCATGCCACCCTTGCAGTGGGTTCAGGTTGACTCTCAGGATGTCAGTCAGTGGTGTCCTGCTGTTGGTTGGTGCCCAGGTCCCAGCAGGGCCTGGTACTCCCCACAACAGAGCACCATTGTCAGCCATCTTGTCAGTTGTTTTCCACTCCCTGTGATGTGAGCATTGTTCAGAGTGGTGTTGATGGGCCAATTGTGAGGGTGACCAATATCTGTGACTACAACTCCCATCATGCTATTGCCTACACCCCCATTCCCAGCATGCCCATACTTCCTTCCTTTTGACTCTGCTTCCCTGTGGGGTAGTGTGCCTGTGCTGCCAGGATGGCTGACAGTGTTGTCCTGGCGTTTGTTTGGCTACAAGTCCCATGTGTGTCCCTGTGCTTCACACAGCATAACCCAGTGTGGTGGTTCTTTGTGGGATATTTAATTGAAGTGTGAGGCATTGCATTCTCCCAGGTGAGTTGTGTGGAGTTTGTGTGAAGGGGGTGTGTGGGAAGAGCTGCTTGTAACTATGGTCAGAGCTGTCAGTCCTCCTTCCCACCCAGCCAGATATCCCACCATGGAACGTGCTTCCATTGCAGGGAGTGCAATTTGGCTTTCACGATGTCAGTCAGTGGTGTCCTGCTGTTGGTTGGTGCCCAGGTCCCAGCAGGGCCTGGTACTCCCCACAACAGAGCACCATTGTCAGCCATCTTGTCAGTTGTTTTCCACTCCCTGTGATGTGAGCATGGTTCAGAGTGGTGTTGATGGGCCAATTGTGAGGGTGACCAATGTCTGTGACTACAACTCCCATCATGCTATTGCCTACACCCCCCTTCCCAGCATGCCCATACTTCCTTCCTTTTGAGTGGACTTCACTGTGTGTGAGTGTGACAGCAATGGCAAGATGGCTGACAGTGTGGTCCTGTTGTTTGTTGGTGCACAGTTCCCAGCATGGCCTTGGGCTCCCCACAGCTGAGGCCAGTGTCAGACATCTTTGAAGTGGCTTTTCGCTCCCTGTGAGGTGTGCATGCTTCAGTGCTAGCTTGCTGGGCCATGTGGGTGGGGGATGTTGAGTTGTGACTACCACTCCCATCATGCTATTGCCTATGACCCCCTTCCCAGCATGCCCATACTTCCTTCCTTTTGAGTGGACTTCACTGTGTGTGAGTGTGGCAGCAATGGCAAGATGGCTGACAGTGTGGTCCTGTTGTTTGTTGGTGCCCAGTTCCCAGCAGGTCCTTGTGCTCCCTACAGCAGTACCCAGTATCAGCCATCTTGTCAGTCCTTTTCAACTCCCTGTGATGTGTGCATGGTTGAGAGTGGTGTTGATGGGCCAATTGTGAGGCTGACCAATATCTGTGACTACAACTCCCATCATGCTATTGCCTACACTGACTTCACCAGCATACCCAGGATTCCTTCCTTTCAGTGAGCTTCCCTGTGGGAGGTGGTGTTCTGGTGGTGGCAATATATGTGACTGTTTGTTTGTTATATTTGTGCCACTGGCTTGCTCTATTTATTGTTAGGTTTGTACCTGTCATGACACTGTTACATATCACTATGAGATGGCAGGTATTGTGTTTCTCTGACTAACATAGTCATCTTGGTATGATTATCTTTTGGTTGCTGTGGATTTGCTAAGGGTGCATGGTTTGACTATCCCCTTGACAGTGATGTGTGTGTATTGCCACACAATATTGGGTATATTAGTTGTGTACTCACCAAGCTCTGGGATGTTTGTTAGTCCATATACGCTCACTGGTGGTAGGATGGCCCGCACCTTCTCCTCCCAGGGCCTGAGGTATAGTGGTTTGGCAGGAGGGCCACTGCCGGTGCGCTGACTCACGATGTAATCCTTCTTTAGTAGATCCCTGACCCTCCTGCGCACATCATACCACCTGTTCTGGATGTCTTCCTTTGTGCGCAAACATGGTGATTGTGCGTTGACCCTGTCGACGATCCTCTCCCACATCTTGGTTTTCTGCGACATGGGGGTCTGTTGGACCAATGTACCAAACAAGTGTGGCTCTACCCTGAGGATCTCATCTACCAGGACTTCCAATTCACTGTCTAGGAACTTATGATTCTTCTTTGGGGGCATGGTGAAGGGTGGTGGTGGTGATTGATGTGTGTGTGTGTGTGTGTGCAAGTGAGGGTGTGTGTGTGTAGGTTTTGCTGGGTGTATGTGAGGGTGCTATTTTTTGAGGTGCTAATGGTGTGTGGCTTGTGTGATGGATGAGCTGTGAGTGTGTCTGTGGTTGCTGTGTGTTGGTGTTCTGTGCTGGAAGGTCAGTTGAATTTGCAAAGGATCATGGTAGGGATTTGTGGCCTTTATATAGGTGGAGTTGGGGGGGTGTCCTTGTTCCCTGTTTTTTTCCCCCTGTATTTATTGACTTTGTCATTGCTCGTTTGGCCCTTTTTTTTGTATTTTTCCCTTTGTATTTTTTGTGCATGTAGGAGACGTTCTTCTGACCGAGTAGGACGCTGCAGTTGTCTCGTGCCAGCTTCTCCGAGTCGGTCACGCTGTGTTTCTGCTAGGTTTCTTGTGCGGCGTACGCGTCGGTCGCGGTGTATTGGGTTGCTTCGGCTGGGTTTTGTATGCGTGTCGGTCGTGTGGCTTGGTCTCCGTGCGACTCGGTCTGGTTTTCCACGCATTGCATCGTACTGCGCGGCTCGGAGTTCGCGGGTACGTTTCGTTCGGGTTCATTCCTGGTGCGTCGGTCGGTTCGATTCGCATGGTTTCCCGGCCGGATAGCTTGTTTCCGTCCGGTTCGGTCGTTCGGCTTGTGTTCCGTACGGGTCGGTCGTGATTCACATGCATTTCATCGTACTACCCAGGTCGGGCAGCGCAGGTACGTGTCGGTCGGACTTTATTCCCGTACCGAGTCGGTCGGTACGTTTTCCGGCCCGAATCGGAATCGGCCCCTCTGCCTAAGAATTTCTGTGGGGCTGCAGCCTGCTCTTAAAAAATATATATTTTTTTAACATTCTCAAAGGGGAAGGGGTCCTTAGGGGACCTCTTCCCCTTTGCGAATGGGTTACTGCCAGTTTTAAACTGGTGGTAAAATATTACTTTTTTGCGATTCAGGAAAAACCTTGTGCCTCAAGCGTATCTGAGGGGCTTGGTTGCAGGCTCGCCTTTTGCCTAATCCTCCACATGAATGACAGGTAAGGATATACAGCAAAAAACAAACTTTGCCTCACATCAAATTTTAAAATATGAAGGTCCTCTACATGTTTCCTGACACCTATGTTCCGACAAACTGGAGCTAGCCATTTTCTCCTTCCATCCAGGTTAGCTGGACAGAAGAACAAAACATGCTCTTCTGTTCCCTGAGTGGTCCCACAGAAGGGACAAGCGGACCTAGCTGGCTCAGGCGTGGAGGCCCATTTAGCAGTGAACGGGGCAAGCGGTGGTATACTATACCGAAACTGAAGATTCAGCTTCCTGGCTAGTGGAGGCTCGATCTCATCGAGAAATTGCTCTAATATAAATTCATCCTTTATCAAAAGGAAGGAGTAAGTCAAGGTGCGAAAAGTGGGTTGAGCATGTAATTGACTCATTTTATACTGTCTATAATTTCTCTTTAAGATTGATGTATTGGTTACGGCGGCTGCCTGCGCATCCTCCCACAAGTTCCCACAACCCATCTTTCCCAGGGTCTCTCTTATGTACTTCATCCTGGTTATACTTCCTAAACAAGGGATTCCCAGGTCTTCCTTCAGCCCTTACGGTAGGAGCTGAGCTCAGGAATACCGATTTCCTAATGGTGATTCAGAGAGAATCGCAATTAGGAAACCAGTATTCCTAATGTTATTACATCTGGCCCATAGTAGCAAAATAGCCTTCTGATGCTGTATTTAGAAGGGACGCCGCTTTCGATTCGGTAACTAGTTACCGCATCGCAATTGCCTTTTGTACATTGTAAAAAGCTTTTTTGCGGACGTAAAAAAGCTTTGTAGATCCATCTGTCCCTAAATGACCCAAAATGCATATTTTCAGTCCAAACCAAGGTATGGGTTCACATTAAAACACACAAGATGATGGACGGAATGTTGCACATTGGCAAAACATTCACCCCCAGTCACAGATCTGGGTTTAATCCATCGTTATTTTGCTCACCACGCCACCCCAGTTCAGACATGGCCATATGCAAATCAGTCTTGACCCTGTGCCTCATGGGAACAGTCCAGCCCGAACTGCCAAGCCATGTCTTCCCTGGACCGGAATCAAGCATCCTAGGACCGGTTTCTGGCTATCAGCCGTCATCAGCCAGGATAGCTTGACTCCAGTGGCGTAGTGAGCACGGGACCCACGTCTGGGCATACCCTTCCCACATAGGGCGAACTCCAAAACACACAAGATGATGGACGGAATGTTGCACATTGGCAAAACATTCACCCCCAGTCACAGATCTGGGTTTAATCCATCGTTATTTTGCTCACCACGCCACCCCAGTTCAGACATGGCCATATGCAAATCAGTCTTGACCCTGTGCCTCATGGGAACAGTCCAGCCCGAACTGCCATTGTGCAACATTCCGTCCATCATCTTGTGTGTTATGGGTTCACATTAAACAGAGAAAAACTGTGGTGCTCCTAAATATTAATTATCTCCCTCAGTCCTCTGAGTTGTTTGGGTTTCTAACATCCTTTACCATTAAAGGTAAAAAGACAATTAAAGCAGACGATGCTCTTTACTGAAAACAAGTATCACGGGGCATAACCAGGTCAATGATTATTTAAAAACTGAATAATGCCCGTGCTTTAATAATGGACGTCCAAAATAACAGATTGACATGCTGCAAAATGTCAAAAGCATGGTGACAAGCTGTGTTCTCAAACTAGGGAAACGTGACCATATCTAAGAAGGCCTGACCTTACTGAGTGCCTACCTGGCCCCGTTGTTTTCAGGTGCATTAATGGAACAGCACCAACCAATCAACGGGACAAAATGTTCCTTTTTCCTACAATTTGTGGTCAATGAGCCTATTTACTCTCAGGCTTTATCACTGGTGGCGCCCGGGGCTACAATCACTTTTGTGCCCCCCGCCCACCCCACCATGACCTCCTCCTCGGATTTCCTCACTAACACTAGGCAAAAATGCCCCCATCTCTCCATTGTCCCTCTCTCACATACATTTCATTTGTTTTAGGGCACTGGTAAAGGCTAGCTTTACTAATAAGGCTGTATATCTACCCAAACAAACCCTTTTTTATAATAATGAAAGACTGGGGAAAAAAACATAATGTCCTATTTTATGTAGTTTGCATGCAGCTCGTTGATGACAGTTCGTAACAGTCACTGTTCTATATTAGGGGTGTATCTTATGAACTGCGGTAACAAAAGGATCTCTGTCACAAAAGCAGTAATCTACTCAGCTACTCCACATAAAATATAGATCTGTGAACTGCACGGTTCGCGTTCTTTGCAGCAGGCACATTAACCCTCTGCGCTACTTTATGCCACTAGACAAAACTCCCATCTCTCTCTCCAGCAGGAACATTAATCTCAAGAGTTATCTTGACATTTTTATTGCTGCCTGGAAGCGGGACGCACAAGGAACTCTGTAGAAGGTGTTTTTAAATTGTAAGTTATTGCTAAACACCCCTGAGGTCAGTGCCCCTCTCCCCAGGTCAGCACCCAGTACGGCTTCACCTGTCCCACTGCCATAAAGCCCGCCCTGCTCTCCACATTCCAGGAACTAAAGTTTGGTGGATAGGAGGCTGCAAGGTCTCAGTAGGTAGCCCTTGGATCTTAATTCACTGGCTGCAAGTTTTACGGATAAGAACACACTGCAGGAAATATTCTTCAAACATTTCTTTCAGCAACTAATTAGATTTCAGCTTTCATTTTTCAATCCGATGCCTTTGGGATCTGCTTTATTGCAGCACTAATATATGTTATTTATAACAGATTGTGGTGCCTAGAGGAAATAAAAAGTGTGTGTGTGTTATGAATGAAATGAAAGTAAATTAAATAAATAAAGTAAGTATGTAGCAAAAAAGTTTACAAGACAGTTTATTTATTTATTTTATTTATTTATGAGATTTGTAAAGCGCTCAATTACCCATGGGTGTCTCGGCGCTAAGGACAGCAGGCGGATACCATATATTGTTCAAGCTTTCGCACCCTTTTCTGCTTCCTTTATCTTTACAAAAGAAATGTCGATACTTGCTGCATGTGTGACTGGCATTGTTACAGGGCATGCCAATTCAAACTACAAGCCACATGGCCTGTGTTGCCATAAAAATGTCATTTATCTGGCATCCATACACTACTGTCTTTGCACTTCTCTTTTGTTTCTTTCCTATAGTTCTTTACTTAATTTTTCCAGCCTATCATATTTTGTCAATAACAGAAATGTTTTGATCAAAGGTATACCAGCCTTTATGGAGGCTAGCAAATGTTAAACTAGCTTTCTAATATACTTTACTTGCTTTGGCACAAAATATATTTACTATCATTTATAAATAATAAAAACCTATATAACTTTTGTCAGAAAGTGGGTTATAATTTGAGAGAAGGTGGCCCCTACCAACATTATAAACACAATCCGATTGGGCCAAAACTCAATTCTCATAGAAACTCTGCTCAACTCTTGGTAGCTATGGCTCAAGCAGCAGACAACCCCCAAAAGAAGCGAATGTTAAGTTTAAGCAGTAGTGACTATTTAAAAGCCAAGAGCACAGCGCAATGCAATTCCAAAGCAAATTAAAAAAATAAAGAAAATTAGAGAAAAAACGCACCAAGATAATTCATTTTTGATAAGGGAATATACAGTTTTAAAGTTTTAACACAAAAAGTGACAGAAAAAGTAGAATGCCTTTGAAAAACAACAGGTCATGGTGGACTGAGACCTAGGAGCAATTTCAGGCCAACCGTGATGGATACATGAAGCTGGTCGTCCTCATCAAAGGTTTTCTCTTATGACTAAGGGGCCGATTCTGATGCGGGTTGGAAAAGCTTCCCGACCGAATCGGTTGGGAAATGGTGTCCGACCCACTCGGATCGGGAAAGTCCGACCGGCGGAGTAGGATGCATCCGGATGCTTCCAGATACGATTTGGTTGAACTCCCATTGACTTCAATGGGAACATTTGTTCCTAACCGCATCAGAATTTGGCCCTCGGTCGGGAAGACACGTTCCCGATCCGATTTGGAAGGAGCAAATGCCGTTAGGAGGCCTTCCTAACCACATCAGAATCAGGCCCTTAGTCTCTGAAATGGAGGTCACCATCCTTCAGTGAGGCAAGGTCTGAGACTATGGCCAGTGATGGTCATGTTAAACCAGATACTTCATTTCCAAGCTCCAGCTGAAGCCATTGGTTTTAGTGCCAAAAGCTCAGAGGGGACAAAAGTAGATTTCCTAGCCTCCAAGGTTACTTCAGGGGTAGAATAGACTGGCTGCCCTAACCCTGTCCAACATTTTACCATCTGACTTTTCTGGTTCTCAGAATCATCCAGCAGGGCAAAGCTGGAAGGTCTAGCTTGGCAGAGCTCCACAAAGCTAAGTACCTTTACTGAAAGGTCCTGCTAAACCTGTTTTCAGTGTGGCAAAAAGCTCTGAGTGGGACATACCTAGTTTTCATACTCCCCTTGTGTGTGATCTCCACAGACAAGCCTCGAACACTTGTCCCAATCCTCTGGAGGTGAAAATGTCTGGCTTTTCTCCAGTTCATGGGACAGTTCATTCTGGTTAGTCCTAAATACCCCTGGTCCTCAGGGCAGGCATCAAGGCACTACATCGCTCAATGGTATGGGCTCTTGCTAGGTTCAGTCATTTGACCCTCAGAAATCCTTCTGCCTTTGTGTCCCTGAAGCAGGATAATAGAAGGCCAACCACTTGACTCTTGGAATACAGTCCCAGCCTGGGTGCAGTAGGAGTCCTCTTCTTACACCAGGGCCTTTGTCTACTTAGGGCAACTACAGCAACATAAAAAGATGATGAACGGAATACTGAACATTGTCAAATATTCAAGCTAACCTGGCTGATGAGAGGTGATACCCCGGATCCGGACCCAGGATGCTTGTTTTCCGGTACAGGAAGGACTTGGCCTGGCAGTTCATATTTTTGTGTTGCTGATGGAAATTGAGCCAAAGAATCTAGGTGGACTTTGGGGATGAAAGGGAGCAGCTCCTATCTATCCCATTTGGGATCAGCAAATCAAAAGAACAAGTGTTAAGGCTGCCTTTTGTTTTGCCAACCATCTTGGGCTCCACCCAGATGGCTAGTCACTGCTAAGTGGCCAGTTGTTAACACCACCCTCTTCTTTCTGGGCTCAGCAGCCAGCAATTGTCTTCTTAGCCTAGGTAATTAACTCTCCCATCCAGGATGTGTATTCTACATTTGAGTTGTGATGTGAGGCAGATCTGGTTTAAAGGCAGTTTTGGCTCAGGCAGCCCAAAGCACATCTTTATAAATTTACTATTCAATTAAAGTTATCAAAACGGAGGCCAATGCATGTTTTTAGGTCTCGCCTACGCAGCGCACATGCGCTGCATAGGAGGAAACCTCTTGAAATCGATTTGCTTTTTCTGCCAAAAACGTGCACGCATTGCTTTCAATGGCAACGCGTGCACGTTTGGCGATTCCCTTGCGGGAGCGAGCTTTGAAACCATCTGTTTGTAATTAACTTTCAAACAGATGGTGCCCCTGCTCGCTCCCGCAAGGGAAACGCTGTGTGTGCTCTCGGCCGCACTCCCCCCACCCCTCCCACTTGTTTCATTTGCCTCTTCCTTTCTCCCATACGCGCTTCCTTCTTCTCTTCCTTCCTCTTTGTTTTTGCTTCCGTTCCACTAGCTCCTTCGGTCCCATATGTACGTCATCCCTTTCTTCCTTCATCCCTTCCATTGTTTTTTGCTTCGTCGCTTTCTTCCGCCCATACTTGCTTCCTCCCCACCTTTCTTTCATCCCTTCCCTCTAGCTATCTTCCTACCACCCCTCCTTCCTGTCCTGTCCCCTGCCATCTGTCACTAATGTTTTTTAGTTTTTTCCTTTCCCTCCTCCGTGCCTCTTTTTCGGACTTTGTCTCTTTCCTTCTCTCTGGTGCGGGGCTTCTCGAGGCACACAGGGGGGGCCTCAATGAAAGGGTCCACAGAACACGTCACTTAGGGGGATGTATGCCACTTCAATCCCCAGATTACTTGTGAACGCGGAAGTGATGCTCTTTGCCCTTCACGCGCTCTTGTGACACAAACCCCCGCGAGCCTCGAAACTCATTCACACTGAGGCGTGAAACAAGAGATACATCCGAGTGAGACTTGTCTCAGTAAAAAACATAAAGTGCACTAAATGGCCCAGTAATGACGTTTTGGAAAGAATCGAAAGCTTGATTTGTAAAAGAATAAACGCCAGTGCCCCACAGATTTCTTCATAAGCTCACGGCCGGCGCTGTCAAAGGTCGGGGCGCCGTATAACAAGTGCCTGGTCTTGCTTCCACCTCGGGCCTCTTTAATCCACCACCAGCTGCCCCCTGCCTCTTCATCTCACTCTTTCCTGTTCTTTTCATCCCTGATTTCCCCTTTTGTAACTTTTTTACCCCTCTTCCTCTTGTTTGCTCTTTTTGTATATCTCTCTCTCTCTCTTGCTGTGGATAAAGGTATGCTGAGGAAAAAAAGGTTCGCTCCTGACAAATGAGTGCCGGTGGGTGCCACCTGCAACCACCAGTTCACTTTTACCAGTGTGTGTGACGTCAGTGCTATGGTGTTATGTGTGCCTGCACGTAGTGTGTGCTACGGAATGCACGCATGCGTTGGTTGTGTTTACTATTGTGTTAGGGTTGTTTGGGATTTAGAAATGCTTTTACGTGCATGAGTGTCTGGCAGGCCGTGTCAGTTACTCTTTGCTGTGGTGCCTTGTTCTTCATAGGCCGCCCTTGACGCCCCATGCACTCCCACACACCCCACAAAATGCAGCCCCGTGGCTCAGGGCCCCTCTCCCTTTCAGGCTCCTCATTCGGCTTAACGCCTTAGAACATCTGTGAGATACAGGAGTCATTCGCAGAGGCCCCTCATCACATTTTGTTGGAGGACGGAGGGCCCATCATGTTGTGCTGCGCCGCCGCCCCGCATCCCCTTACACGTGCACACAATGTGGATCAAGCCCCATTCTGTAGCAAGAGCCCCCTCCCCATCTCCCTCAGTAGCCCACAAAGTTCACCCCCACCTCCCTCTGTGTCCAGTCAGGACCTCGCCATTTCCCAGATTCTGCGAAGAAATATCTCCGGCCCCCACCCACTGCTCTGGCCCGCAGACCGGCGCGGTAAAGCATAGCTGGCATCATATATGGCCTGGCACCTTTGAAGCTGATAGATGTGCACGGATGCTGCCAGCTGGAGGTTTGAGCTTGTGTGACACAGGTCAGCTCAGGTGCCAACATATGACTGTTGCAGGGAGCCTGCTTTCCTTCTCTTTTTTATGCAAGTAGAAGCATATTACAACCAAAAAATGCCACCTTACAAAGGTTAAAAGAAAAAAAAACAGCATTCCTGGCAGCGCCCATATAGGCATTTAGGGGCTTAATTTTAACCGGTGTCTAACGGGACGCTCATTCTTTTCACGCTCCGTATTGGCTCGGTTAACTGGCACGGATGCTGCCAGCTGGAGGTTTGAGCTTGTGTGACACAGGTCAGCTCAGGTGCCAACATATGACTGTCGCAGGGAGCCTACTTTCCTTCTCTTTTTTATGCAAGTAGAAGCATATTACAACAGCATCCTCGTGCTTGCAATGATATCACTTCATACTTTAGAGATATGTTTTGTACGGTGTGTTTGCATACAATGCGTATCTGTATGCAGTGCGCGTTCTTTGTGTGGTTGCATGTACATTGCTTGATTTGTAAAAGAATAAACGCCAGTGCCCCACAGATTTCTTCATAAGCTCACGGCCGGCGCTATCAAAGGTCGGGCGCCGTATAACAAGTGCCTGGTCTTGCTTCCACCTCGGGCCTCTTTAATCCACCACCAGCTGCCCCCTGCCTCTCCAACACAATATCCTTGGTGCAACAACATCAAGTGTTGCATAGCTAAACACTTATAAGGTTCCAAAGGCGAGACCTATTGGCTATGCCAATGCTTGTTTAAAGTTGGTGGAGCCAAGCTACTATAAAAAAGTGAAATTTAAGACAGTTAAAGCTGCATATAGGATCTGGGCACTGGTTAAGAAGAAGATTGGTATCGGGCGTTATCGCTATTATACTCCTCTTTGGAGACCCCTGTTGTTCCCAATAAGTTTTTATGATGAATATTGCATCAGGTGGGAAACATATGGAGCTGAGAAGCTTGGAGATTTTTTTAAGCTAAATCAGCTAAAATCATTTGAGGTGTTACAAATGGAATATGGTGTAGAGAAGAGGGATGTTTTAAAAATATCTTCAGTTTAGGGATTTTCTGTTAAAAAGGGTTGGAGGAATAACTGGGTTTGAAAAGGAGCCCTTACTGGAGCAACTTTGTGGCCATGCAGGCTGTAAGATAAGCCAAATTTATGAAAATTTAAGTGGGCACATGCCAGATGATCTCGAAAAGCAATCATATAACTGGGAGAGAAGGCTGGGGACTACATATGTTAGCTTTTGGTAGTCACTGGAAGTGGGACAATCCCTGTTGCTATCAGCTGGACTGCAGGCACAGCAATATAAGACATTATAAAATCTGTATTAAGCTCCGACCAGAATAGCGAGCTGGGGGAGTAATGCAGGCCCAAGCTGCCCGCGATGTGGCAGCCAGGAGGCAGGTCTTTGGCATATGCTTTGTTATTGCGCGGAATTGGACTCTCTCATGACCCGGTTCTTATGGACCTCTCTGCAAAAAAAGATAGTTTTCCTCCCCAGCTTATGCTTTTGGAGGAACGTAACAATGTAGGAGGTACTGATTTTCAATATTTTGTTTTTGTGGTAATGGTGGTAGCCTGAATTTGTATTGCTACAGCCTGGCTTAACCCAGATCCTCACATGTATCATCAATGGCTGGCCAGGCTACTCCCAATATTCCATCTGGAGATTAACCTATTTCAACGAAAGGGCCGAAAGGCTAGAAAGAGGGTGGCTTAGGTCTGGGTCCCTATGGTTGGGCGGCTATAAGTGAGGAATCTCTAGCCTCTAGAGACAGATAATCAGTAAAAATGTATACACTCTTTTACCCTGACAAAATGCTTATACTTGGTGTATATTTTGGTAAAATGTGGTGAAATGAATTTATTGGTAAGGTTTTTCTATTTAATGAATTTTGAAACCAGAGCAATACGATGAATCGTTTGTAATGAATTACGTGTATTTAATTATCTTAATGATTATTTCTTTTACTATATGCAATCGAATAATGCTCCTCTTGTTGAAAAATAAAAAAATATTTAAAAAATAAACAGTTATTAAAACACTGATTTCATTATTAAATCACATTTTTAAAATGAATAGGAAAATAACTTAGAATTACTTTTCGAGCATTTTCCCGAAGAAAGATGCAAAATAAATAGTTTGATCACACATATGCCTGACTTATGGAAAACTTAGCTGCAACTACACAGTGGAAATAGATTTTAGGCCTTCCGTAACTGTGAAGGTACACTTTGTAGAGATATAGTGCACTATTTTTTATATACATATTTCACCCTGCCTCTTGAGCTAACAAGGAGTACTTTGGGGTGATGCATTAAGTGGGGATCTTGATGCAGATGAGAAGAGTAGCCATGCCAGTGGTTTTCCTGCTCTGTCTTCCTTTTCCTGTTTTATAATAGTAAACTCTCTAAAGTCTAAACTAGGGGTGTGTGGAGTTTGCCTAAATTGCTTTTGCATAATAATGAGAAATTACTGCATAGTTATTATGTATTGTAACTATAATTATGCTGAATGCAAATCCATCATTTCCCGCTATACCCTAGCGTGAAATGTGTCCTTGAGTCAATTTTTGGTACGAGGAAGCATTTATACAAAAGCACTGCTAACCACAGTTGTTTCTGAGCATAGGTGGTATATTTTTCCTGTGAATTGCACATTCACAGTAAAGCATAGCTCAAAACTTCCAAAGTTACGCAGATTATGCCGGCGTCACTTACATTTTTTCCCGGCCTAGTCTAAAGGAGACAAAGGCAGGCTCCATTGGCTCTTCACCGTACTTCATCAAGTTGATAGCTGGGCCATTCCTCACTTGTACTTCTGCACAGATGTGGTGCTGTGCTCATACTCCAGTTTAATATTTGATTTTGGAAGCATCAGGGAGCACTGTAGCAAGAGTAGCTTTGGGGTTGTGCAGCCTGGAATTTGACGGTGCTGCAGAGAAAACTTGCACCAGTGTCACGGGATTGCCAGTCCCAGCATACTGAGCACTCCGCCATCTTTGGTGAGCCCACTTTATAAAGGATGCCACACCAAAGGATGCATTGCTCAGTATTTCCTGATCAGCTCAAGGAAGGAAGCTGATGTGAATAAAGAAAGGGTTATCATGTGCGAAGGATGCTGGTCAGATCTTCCTCTGTCTGCTCTCGTCTGGCAGCATGCTGTAAGAAATGTGCATCATGTGCTGCAGTGGAAGAATTTCTCTTCAGTCAACCTGATGCCTGGTAGGAGTGTCTCGGATCCGCGACTCTTGTTGGTTGGAATTGAATGTTGTTTTGATCTTGTCATAGACTTTAACAGTGATTGTTGTTTCCAATGGAGAGAAGTAACATTGATCCTGACACTTGAGTCAGTAATTGCAGACTTGAGAATGGAGTGAAGTAGGCACTTACAATTCACCTTTGAAGTTGCCTCAGTATTCCTTCTGAGGAAGAATTATTACCATGGCGACTCATTGAATGCAATGCACATTCTTTATTCTGGTATGCACTTATGTGTGCTTCCTGATAGTAGATCATGACTCTGATTTTGTCCTAGTGAAAGACTTTATGAGTATTTATTATTTATTTATCTTTATCATTGCAAAACCACTGCAGAACATGAGAACATTCCTACTCCCACTTCAAGAGGCAATAGGAACAACTAGTACAGGTGATTATGTTTGCACCAGTAGCGGACTGTCCCCTGCCAATGTGGGGGGAGCAGGCTGGGGTGGAGGAGGGAGGTGGGGAGGGTTCAGGGACAAAAAAATAATTAAAATAAACTTCACCTTAACGCCGCCACCGTCCCCCGCCGCATTGCTCTCTTCCTGCTTATGGCCCTGGGCACAGGCTCCCAGCCTGCCCTGCGGCCAATCCTAGAGCTGCTCTTGCATGAGAGCAGCTTCAGGATTGGCCTGAGCGCCAGCAACTTGCGCACCCAGGCAGACTGGGAGCCTGTGCCGGCTCTCTCCAGCCCCAGCAATGCAGCTGGGGCTGGAGAGAGCTTCACTGCGCATGAGGGGTTTGGCCGGCCTGAGACAGTTGGCCAAACACTTTATGCGCAGTGAAGGGAGTGCCCACCACTCCCCCACCAGCAGTGTCATCCCCTGGACCCACTCCCAAGACTCCTCTGAGTCCTGGGGGCGGGTCCAGGGTATTAAAATAAAACAATAATAAAACGAGTTTAAAACCAGTTTCATTATAGTTTTATTGGTGGTGGTGGCAAAGGGGGCGGCGCTCCTCTGCTATAATGGAGCACCCGCCGCTGGTTCACACATGCAGGTGGTGAGAGGCTTCAGAACAAGAGCAGTTGTATGTAACCATCTGCTTTACGTGTTACAGTTCTCCCTTCACACTGTTCCTTTCCTCAACCCCTTCCAGCTCATCAGGCCACTCAGATACTCTGGGCTCTTTGGTAAACAGAGTCAGTGATGCCAGAAGGTGGGTCTTTTTATAGTCAAACCTATCCAGAGGCCTCGTGAACCTGTTATCAGTAGAGTCGCATATTTAAGTCTGACGTTATGTGAATAGTCTCTGCATTGGGTTTTGAGATCTGGGATCGATTGCTCAAGCAGGAGTACTTCCCTGTTGAGGACTGTTAGACTTGGCATCTTTTGGCGTGTTTCCCCTGACTTTTTGCTTTCTGACCTCCCGGTTTTGACTCTGTTTTTGCTGGTGTGATGATTCTGCGCACTTTCCTCACTGCGGTCCAGTGGGAAAGTGCAAGTGCTCCTGTATAAAATGTGTTATGGATTGGTGTTTCCATGATTGGCCTATTTGGTTTATGTGTCAGTCCCTTGTAAAGTGCACTACGAGTGCCAGGGCCTATGGACCAAATGCTGTTGGTGGGCTGCAGCACTGGATTGTGCCACCCACGCAAACAGCCCGTAAAGTGTAACTCGGGCCTGCCATCGCAGAGCCTGTGCGCAGCCTGGGGCTGCCATGTCGACTTGGCAAGTGCACACACTTGCAAGTCCCTAAACCTTCCCTTTGCTGCATGTTAGTCACCCCTAAGGTAGGCCCAAGGTACCCCTGTGGGCAGGGTGCGTTGTACGCGAAAGGTAAGACATGCCCGGGTGTGTGCGGCATGTCCTGATAGTGAATTACAGCCTAGTTCGTTTTTCACTATTGCAAGGCTACCTGTTCCCCCTAGGCCAGAACGGGCGGTTTTGATTATTACAGTATATAATCCTAACTGACCCCGGGAACATGGTAGAAATTCAAGTTTAGTATGCCTGGACTCAGAATGATAAAATGCAGCTTTTAGTGAAGTTGGTTTTAACATTCTGTGTTTGAAAATACCGCTTTTAGAAAGTGGGTATTTTCTTGTCTAACCATCCAAGCCTGCCTCTGCGAGGTTGTGTATTCCTTGTCTGGAATGTGAGTGACAGGGGCTGGGGGATGCCAGGAGACAGGGTGAGTCAGCGCAGGGCTGAATAGCCAGATCGACCTGTAGATGGGTGGGAGGGGTCGCACCTGGGCCCTGAATAGGACAGTGCCTTCCCTCCACAATGCTGGCTCCACCTCCTGTGGTGCGTCTGATGTCCCTGGCCTACTCACTGAAAGAAGGGACGGAGACTTGTCAACAAAGTGCTCCAGAACTGGTTTGGACTAGGCAAAGGCCTCTCTGCCTTCAGAGAACAAAGGAATTTGGGATATAAATACTGGGGCCCTGACCCCATGAATTTAGATCTCGCTGGAATCAAGGAACCTGCCAAGACGAAGAGCTGGAAGAGCTGCCAGGAGGAGTACTGCCCCTTTGCTGTGTTGTTGCTTTGTTGGGTTGGCCTGCAGCTGCTGCTTCTGCCTTGGGCAGTGAAAGGACTGGACTGAACTTTCTACAAACTTGTGCTGAGTATCTCCAAGGGCCAGGAACCAAGCTGGCCTCCTGTTAAGAAGTCTCAGGGACTACAAAGACTTCACAAGCCTCTGGGTACCGCTTCTGGAACGCTGTTTCAGTTGCCACAGAGGAAGGGAACTGCAACCGACTCCGTCAACCGAATCCACCCCTGGCCGGTGACCTGTTTGCACCGCAGACCGCATCGCCCCGCTTCGCATCGCAACCCTGGTCTCACCGTGGGCGACGTCCGACGCCGCCAACATCGAGCCGCTGCTTGCACCGTGACCTGTGGGCACCGCAGTTCGCATCGCATCGCTTCACTGGGCCAGCCGGACCAGACCGACACTGTCGCTGCAACTGGCTCAAGAGTCGGGACCGCACCGCATTTGGGGCACCGCTCGCACGTCTGCGACGCACCGCTCCGACTCGCACCGCTGTCCGACGCCAGTTCCCGCACTCCGGCTAGGTCGCCTGCATCGCAACCTGTCAGCACCGCATCGAGCATCGTCTCACCCTGCATCGCACGCCTTGGACTCACCGACTCCGTCTGCACGACGCTCATCGAGCCGCTGCCTGCACCGCATCGAGGGACACCGCACCTTGCATCGCTCCGTCTTGCACCGCAACCGCGACGAACGCCGACCGGCTCGTACACTCCGTACCAGCCACAACGAGAAAAGGTACTGTGACCGAGTCTGTTCACGACTCTGCTGGCCCGTATCGACGCGGTCGGCTGGAACTGTTAGACTCTGTGGTTTTCAGCATCACGGTAGGCTCGGACGGAGCTACCGACTCGTACAAACTTTGCTTTTGTGCTATTCCTGCAAAGAAGAAGTTAACGTATCAAGTATTCATTCGTAAAGTATAGTATTGTGGATTTTTGTCGTAATTGGTCTTCTCTTGAGTATATAAAATATTGGTTATTTTTCTAAACTGGTGTGGTGTCCGTTTGTAGTGCTTACACTGTATTACTGTTGGTTATGTGCAAATGCTTTACACACTGCCTCTGAATTAAGCCTGACTGCTCGTGCCAAGCTACCACGAGGGTGAGCAGGGGTTACTTCACGAGTGTAACAACCCTTACCCTGACTAGGAAGAAGGGTCCCTACTTGGACAAAGGTGCAAGCCCTTGCCAACTAGAGATCCCATTTCTAACATTGGTTGTCAGCGGTGAGGATAGGACTTGTGTTTGCACTTGACTTACAGTGATTGGTGTGCACTACTACCATATCGCAGACCATTACGTACCACATACTGGTTCTTTTGGCCTATTTTTGATCTTGCCAGTTTTCAACTCACGACTTTTGTCATGCCTGAATCAATTGCATCATCCGTTGCATCTCTGGAAGTTATCTTTGAAGAGGACAGGTTGGAATCCTACGCCGTAAAGGAGTTACGAGCGATTTGTAAAAACCTGAAAGTCCAAATTAAAGGCCTCACAAGGAAGGAGGAGCTACAGAAGGCGCTGAGGGCCTGGGTAGCAGCCAGACATGCCAATGGGCAGCCTGGTGATCTCAGTGAGGAGGTGGAGGAGCCTATTTCCAGGGTGGATGTGCTTTTGGGTAGGGGGAACCCGCCAGGTCAGGCAGCAGCAGTCTGTCCCCAGAGGAGCTGGAGGACAGGCGGGAGGCAAGGCAGTTTGAGCTGCAGAAGCTCAGACTGGAGAGTGAGCGGGAGGAGAAGAGATTGGCCATAGAGGAGAGGAAGATGCTCTTAGAGCATGAGAGAGAACTGAAGGAGCTAGAACTTAGGAGTAAGTCAGGCTCAGATGGTGGCAGCAATTCGTCCAGAAAGGCAGACAGGATTGTGCACATTCCCAAGAACGTAGGCAAGGAGTTCGAGAAGGGGGATGACATACAAAGGTGGTTTCAGGGTTACGAGGCAGCCATACACATGAATGGGGTCCCTGAGGAGAATTGGGGAGCAGGATTGTGGCCACTTTTCCCGGAAGAAGCAAGGGATGCTCTGATAGCTTTGGGTAAGGGGTATCACCTCACCTATGCTGACATGAAGGATGCCCTTCTCACGAAGTATGGTCTTACTCCTGAAAAGTACAGGGATCAGTTCAGGTCCAGTAAGAAGTCTGATGTCAACACTTGGTTGGAATGTGTGGATGTGTTCTGCAGGTCTCTGGATGGTTGGGTGAAGGGCAGTAGTGTAACAGATTTTCAGGGGCTCTACAACTTGATTGCATGGGAGCACTTGTCTAGTCTATGTTTTGCAGATCTGCGCCAGCACCTAGTTGATAGTAAGCTAACTGACCCCAGGAAGCTTGCTATGGAAGCGGACCGCTGGGTGAGTACCAGGGTCCACAAGAAAGCGTTTGGGGGAGACTCAGCCAAAGGTGGGCAGGGTCCCCAGCAGAAAAGTGGGGGGGACAAGGGTAAAGCACAGGAGTTCTCTAAAGGGCCCCAAACTAGTACCCAGGGTAAAGGTTCCCAGCCCCCCGGTGATAAGAAGAAAGGGGTTTCTACAGGGAAGCCTGTTGAGACCGGCCCCCGCAAGTGTTATGCATGTGACCAGGTAGGTCACATTAAGGGGGACCCCAAGTGCCCGAAGGGGACACAGCCGCCCACCGGTGGACAGTCCAAAGTGTTGGCTAGTGTAGCGCTTGGGGAGGAGGGGTGCCCACAGGAGGGTGGGGATCCCGCAGAAATGACCCTTGTCTCACTAGGGGACAGTGAGATGGTCCCAGGAAACCAGGTGCCCCCTAACACAAAGAAATATAGCACCTGGGTGACCATTAATGGGAACAGGGTAGAGGCTCTCAGAGATACTGGAGCCAGTGTGACCTCAGTCCAGTGTCACCTGGTGTCTGAGAAGCAAGTAGTCCCAGGAGCATTCCACCAAGTAGTTGCTGTCGACAACTCTGAACGCCAGTGTATGGTGGCGCAGGTTCCCTTTGAATGGGGGGGGTCTCAGGTCCCTTGAGGGTGGTTGTGAGCCCTACCATGCCTGTAGATTGTCTGCTAGGAAACGACCTGGAGCAGTCCTCGTGGAAGGAGGTTGAGCTCAGGTCTCACTTGGAGATGCTTGGGTTGCCAGAGTGGGCATGCGTGTCTACTCGGTCAATGGCGGCCAGAAAGGGTGATCAAGAGGACTTGGAGCCTGAAACAGTGGCCCAAGTCCCTGCCAAGAGAAAGGGCAGGGGCGCGGGAAACCGGCCCCCGAAGTTCCCACGGACCGGGAGGAGGCGGACCTCGAGGGGGACGCCCCGGTGCCTACAGGGGAGCAAGTAGCCGAACTGGGAGACATCTCTGAGCTGACCCATTGGCAGCAAGAAGGGGGTCCCACCAGGGAGGAGTTCTGCAGGGAGCAGAACGAGTGCCCTACTCTGGAGGGTCTGCGGCGGCAGGCTGCAGACCAGGCAGCTGGTAATCAGTCCGGGTCACATCTGATCTACTGGGAGAGTGGTCTCCTATACAGTGAGCCTAAGGTTGCTGAGCCTGGGTCAGCCCGTGTGCTGGTGGTACCCCAGCGCTTCAGGACCTTCCTACTGGGTCTGGCTCATGACGTGCCTTTGGCAGGACATTTGGGGCAGGACAAGACCTTTGACAGGCTTGTCACCCACTTCTTTGGCCCCAAATGCGAAGGCAGTCAGATGCACACTGTAGGTCTTGCCAAACTTGCCAGGCAAGTGGTAAGAGTGGGAGGAAGGTCAAAGCTCCTCTCCAACCTTTTCCGGTTGTTGGAACACCCTTTGAAAGGGTAGGGATGGATATTGTGGGGCCACTGGATCCCAAGACGGCCATGGGCAACAGGTACATCCTGGTCTTGGTGGACCATGCCACCCGGTACCCGGAGGCAATCCCTCTCAGGACAACGACGGCGCCAGTGGTGGGCCGGGCGTTAATGGGGATCTTTTCCCGTGTGGGATTCCCCAGAGAGGTGGTTTCTGATAGGGGGACCAATTTCATATCGAAGTATATGACATCCCTGTGGAAGGAGTGTGGTGTAACCTACAAGTTCACCACTCCTTACCACCCACAAGGAAACGGTCTGGTGGAGAGATTCAACCAGACCTTGAAAGGCATGATCAAGGGTCTAACAGAACCCATGAGGCGTAAGTGGGACGTCCTCTTGCCATGCCTACTCTTTGCGTACAGGGAGGTGCCTCAGAAGTCTCTTGGGTACAGCCCCTTTGAGCTCCTGTATGGCCACCCTGTCAGAGGACCTCTGAGTTTGGTAAAGGAAGGCTGGGAGGCAGCTCCCAGGAAAACTCCCCAGGATGTATTTAGCTACATGCTGGCCTTTAGAAACCAAACTGCCCGCTTCAGGAAACTCGCTCAGGCGAACCTAGAAGCAAGCCAGGAAGAAATGAAGAGATGGTATGACCAGAACGCCACTCTGGTCGAATTTCAACCTGGGCAGAAAGTGTGGGTAATGGCCCCAGTGGCACCTTGTGCCTTGCAGGACAAGTGGACTGGGCCATATGAGGTAAAGGAGCGCAAAAGTGACGTCACCTACCTGGTGGATTTGCAGGCTCCAAGGAACCCGTTGAGGGTCCTTCACGTGAACCGCCTCAAGCCCCACTTCGAGAGGTCCGAAGTGAGTATGCTCTTGGCGACAGATGATGGGGTGGAAGAGGAGAGCGAGCCTCTCCCTGACCTCCTGTCTACCAAGGAGCATGATGGGTCAGTAGAGGGTGTGATCCTCTCCCCTACTCTGACTCAGGAGCAGCAGGGGGACTGTCGCCAGTTGTTGGGACAGTTCGCCCCACTGTTCTCTCTGACCCCCGGTGTTACTCACTGGTGTACCCATGACGTGGACACCGGTGACAGCCATCCTGTGAAGCACAAGATTTACAGGTTGACTGACCGGGTCAGAGCCAGCATCCAGGAGGAGGTCTCTAAGATGTTGGCGTTAGGGGTGATTGAGCCCTCCCACAGTCCTTGGGCCAGCCCAGTGGTCTTGGTCCCAAAGGCTGCGGCGCCCGGTGCCACTCCAGAACTCCGGTTTTGTGTGGACTACCGTGGGCTCAATGCCATCACCAGGACTGACGCGCACCCCATCCCCAGAGCTGATGAGCTCATTGATCGGTTGGGAGCTGCCCGGTTCCTCAGCACGTTTGATTTAACGTCTGGGTACTGGCAGATTGCCTTAACCGATGGGGCCAAGGAGAGATCAGCATTCTCAACCCCAGAAGGTCATTACCAATTCCGGGTGATGCCCTTTGGGTTGAAGAATGCCCCTGCCACCTTTCAGAGGTTGGTCAATCAGGTGTTGGCTGGGCTGGAGGATTTCAGTGCCGCCTACCTGGATGACATTGCTGTGTTCAGTTCCAGCTGGGAAGAACATTTACAGCACCTTGAGAAAGTGTTGAGGGCTCTGCAAGGTGCAGGCCTCACGATCAAGGCCAGTAAGTGCCAGGTCGGGCAGGGTTCGGTGGTGTACTTGGGACACCAGGTAGGAAGCGGCCAGGTGGCGCCCCTACAACCCAAGATTGACACCATTCTGGCTTGGGAACCCCCCAAGACCCAGACAGAGGTGAGAGCCTTCTTAGGTCTCACCGGCTATTATAGGAGATTTGTTAAGGGCTATGGCACCATCGTTGCCCCCTTAACAGAGCTGACCTCTAAGAGGCAGCCCAGGAAAGTGATCTGGACTGAGTCCTGCCAGAAAGCTTTTGATGCCCTGAAGGCAGCCATGTGCACGGCGCCCGTGCTCAAGGCACCTGACTTCTCCAAGGAATTCGTCGTGCAGACTGACGCTTCAGAGCATGGTGTGGGAGCGGTGCTCTCACAACTTAACGAAGAGGGCCTGGATCAGCCTGTAGTCTTCCTTAGCAGGAGACTACTTCCCAGGGAACAGAGGTGGAGTGCCATAGAAAGGGAAGCTTTTGCTGTGGTCTGGGCACTGAAGAAGTTGAGACCATACCTGTTTGGGACTCACTTCCGGGTTCAGACAGACCACAGGCCCCTCAGATGGTTGATGCAAATGAGGGGTGAGAATCCAAAACTGCTGAGGTGGTCCATCTCCCTACAGGGAATGGACTTTACGGTGGAACACCGTCCTGGTACAGAACACGCCAACGCAGATGGTCTGTCCAGGTTCTTCCGCCTTAGTGAAGAGAACTCCCATGGGGTTGGGTAGTTCTCCCTACTTTCAGCTGGAGGGGACATGTGTTAGACTTGGCATCTTTTGGCGTGTTTCCCCTGACTTTTTGCTTTCTGACCTCCCGGTTGTGACTCTGTTTTTGCTGGTGTGATGATTCTGCGCACTTTCCTCACTGCGGTCCAGTGGGAAAGTGCAAGTGCTCCTGTATAAAATGTGTTATGGATTGGTGTTTCCATGATTGGCCTATTTGGTTTATGTGTCAGTCCCTTGTAAAGTGCACTACGAGTGCCAGGGCCTATAGACCAAATGCTGTTGGTGGGCTGCAGCACTGGATTGTGCCACCCACGCAAACAGCCCGTAAAGTGTAACTCGGGCCTGCCATCGCAGAGCCTGTGCGCAGCCTGGGGCTGCCATGTCGACTTGGCAAGTGCACACACTTGCAAGTCCCTAAACCTTCCCTTTGCTGCATGTTAGTCACCCCTAAGGTAGGCCCAAGGTACCCCTGTGGGCAGGGTGCGTTGTACGCGAAAGGTAGGACATGCCCGGGTGTGTGCGGCATGTCCTGATAGTGAATTACAGCCTAGTTCGTTTTTCACTATTGCAAGGCTACCTGTTCCCCCTAGGCCAGAACGGGCGGTTTTGATTATTACAGTATATAATCCTAACTGACCCCGGGAACATGGTAGAAATTCAAGTTTAGTATGCCTGGACTCAGAATGATAAAATGCAGCTTTTAGTGAAGTTGGTTTTAACATTCTGTGTTTGAAAATACCGCTTTTAGAAAGTGGGTATTTTCTTGTCTAACCATCCAAGCCTGCCTCTGCGAGGTTGTGTATTCCTTGTCTGGAATGTGAGTGACAGGGGCTGGGGGATGCCAGGAGACAGGGTGAGTCAGCGCAGGGCTGAATAGCCAGATCGACCTGTAGATGGGTGGGAGGGGTCGCACCTGGGACCTGAATAGGACAGTGCCTTCCCTCCACAATGCTGGCTCCACCTCCTGTGGTGCGTCTGATGTCCCTGGCCTACTCACTGAAAGAAGGGACGGAGACTTGTCAACAAAGTGCTCCAGAACTGGTTTGGACTAGGCAAAGGCCTCTCTGCCTTCAGAGAACAAAGGAATTTGGGATATAAATACTGGGGCCCTGACCCCATGAATTTAGATCTCGCTGGAATCAAGGAACCTGCCAAGACGAAGAGCTGGAAGAGCTGCCAGGAGGAGTACTGCCCCTTTGCTGTGTTGTTGCTTTGTTGGGTGGGCCTGCAGCTGCTGCTTCTGCCTTGGGCAGTGAAAGGACTGGACTGAACTTTCTACAAACTTGTGCTGAGTATCTCCAAGGGCCGGGAACCGAGCTGGCCTCCTGTTAAGAAGTCTCAGGGACTACAAAGACTTCACAAGCCTCTGGGTACCGCTTCTGGAACGCTGTTTCAGTTGCCACAGAGGAAGGGAACTGCAACCGACTCCGTCAACCGAATCCATCCCTGGCCGGTGACCTGTTTGCACCGCAGACCGCATCGCCCCGCTTTGCATCGCAACCCTGGTCTCACCGTGGGCGACGTCCGACGCCGCCAACATCGAGCCGCTGCTTGCACCGTGACCTGTGGGCACCGCAGTTCGCATTGCATCGCTTCACTGGGCCAGCCGGACCAGACCGACACTGTCGCTGCAACTGGCTCAAGAGTCGGGACCGCACCGCATTTGGGGCACCGCTCGCACGTCTGCGACGCACCGCTCCGACTCGCACCGCTGTCCGACGCCAGCTCCCGCACTCCGGCTAGGTCGCCTGCATCGCAACCTGTCAGCACCGCATCGAGCATCGTCTCACCCTGCATCGCACGCCTTGGACTCACCGACTCCGTCTGCACGACGCTCATCGAGCCGCTGCCTGCACCGCATCGAGGGACACCACACCTTGCATCGCTCCGTCTTGCACCGCAACCGCGACGAACGCCGACCGGCTCGTACACTCCGTACCAGCCACAACGAGAAAAGGTACTGTGACCGAGTCTGTTCACGACTCTGCTGGCCCGTATCGACGCGGTCGGCTGGAACTGTTAGACTCTGTGGTTTTCAGCATCACGGTAGGCTCGGACGGAGCTACCGACTCGTACTGAACTTTGCTTTTGTGCTATTCCTGCAAAGAAGAAGTTAACGTATCAAGTATTCATTCGTAAAGTATAGTATTGTGGATTTTTGTCGTAATTGGTCTTGTCTTGAGTATATAAAATATTGGTTATTTTTCTAAACTGGTGTGGTGTCCGTTTGTAGTGCTTACACTGTATTACTGTTGGTTATGTGCAAATGCTTTACACACTGCCTCTGAATTAAGCCTGACTGCTCGTGCCAAGCTACCACGAGGGTGAGCAGGGGTTACTTCACGAGTGTAACAACCCTTACCCTGACTAGGAAGAAGGGTCCCTACTTGGACAAAGGTGCAAGCCCTTGCCAACTAGAGATCCCATTTCTAACAAGGACTTTTTAAATCCTGTGTCATGTTTTGATACAGAACCCTGTGAGAACTATCTCAAAGGTCTCCCATTCAACTGTTGTGCCTTGGACTGTACCCTCATTTTCTCTGAAGTAGTTAACTAGAGTATCTTGGAGAGTTTTTCTAAATATGGCATCATGAATGGCAGATGGCAGCAGTTTTCACAATGGTGTAGTGGTGGTCCGCCTACCACCCATTCTAGAGTCTATAGCATTTGGTTGTGGTCTGACATTGTGGACTCCAGATAATTAGAGTTGTGCATCAGGTATCCCATGTCAGCTGTGCAAGAAACATGTCCAGACGGTTGTGTAAATTGTGTACTGGGGAATAAAAGGAATATTCACTTTTTTGCCTGCATGTCCCAACAGATGTCAGAGCAGCACCACTGCTGCGGCCACTCAGTGAACCTTTCACTGCTTTGGTGACTCTGTGATCCCTGCTGTGGAGGGTGGACCTATCCAAGCCACACCCTATTCACATTTGTAGTCGCCCCCCAATATCTTAGAGGTGCGTACTCTATTGAGCATGATTGAGATCACATGATCAAAATGTGCATTTGATTGGTCCGGGGTGGCATACATGCTGGCTAGTAACAATTGTTCCCCATCTAATGTGCCTTCCAATTTAGCATATTTACTTTCTTTGTCAATGTGTTGTGTACTTATAGGATCCTGTGTGCTATCCAGATTAGTGTACCTTTCGCATAAGCAAAATGCGAGGTACCAAAACTTGCCCCTCCATTTCCCTGTGTGTCCTATAGACATGCTACATGCACTTCTCTGTGTCTCAGATACACAGAAGGACAACATGGTGAATATTAAAAAGCTAGATAATTTATCAAGTTTTCTAAGCTTTGATTGTTGCGAAGGGCAAATAGTTTTATCCCCAAGTATTGTACAGGTTATCCAAATATACAAAGGAAAGAATAGAATCAAGTGAAGCAAAAAGAAAAACTATTGCCAATATAATTTTAGTTCACCAAATAGAAACCCAACTCATGGTCACCATTAAGATCTTTATCAACAGTGTTGGTGTATATAAACGACCACAATACTCTGTATAAAATGGCCTTCCCAGTTTGAGAAATTGCATATTTTTAAGTAAAAAAAAATATATTTTTTGTGATATTTCATAAAGAGCAGCTTTCATAAAGTGAACCAATATATCACATTGGACATATTTTCTTTAGAAGCAGCAGCGACCGCAGCAGGATCAGCAGCCAGAAGGCAAATGTGGATGAAGGCCTGGAAGGCAGAGGCATCTCAGAAGAACTTGCTGATGCACGTATCCTTCTTGCAGTTGAAGCTGTTAGGTCACAGCTAGAAGCATACCGAATGTATGTATACTACCTCAACCATCTAATGTTTAATAACTGTATATTGTAAAGCGCTCTGATACCCGCGTGGGTCATGTTCGCGCTATATAAAACTTTATAAATAAATAAATAAATAAATAAATAAGCCTTAGTGAACAAAAAATCTGTCAACGATAGGAAATTGATGGCATCAGAAAGGTCTCTGTCCAGTGCGAGATTTCTCCCATCTCAAGGAGATTTTGGTCCTTCTTTCCAGCCTACGGCTATGTACCATGGGAGGGACAAGGATGGGGAAAGGAGTCCCTGCAGCAGACAAGTCCCAGCAGCAGATCACACAAATGTCCAACTTTGCTCCACCCCCTCCAAAAGCATGACTATGCAGCAGAGGCACATCAGCTTCTGGTGGGAGGAAGACTGAGTTTTTTGGTGGAAAAATGGAGGTGCTCGATAAGAGGTCGATCTCCTGGAAATCATAAAACATGGGTACTAGATAATGTTTGAAAGTCTTCTAGGAGATTGTTTTTGGCCACTTTCTCTTCCCAGAAATCCTCAGAAGTGCCATGCATTGATGGAAGGGCTTCAGAACCTGCTGGACAAAAGAGCTGGTGTTTCAGTTGCTGCTTCTAAGAGGGAGGGGTTCTACTCAATTTTTTTTCTTGTACAAAAATGACTGTTATGGACTTAAAATAGGTCAACCGTTACCTCTCTTATGCAACATGCGATATGAAATTCGCTGCACAGGCATATATAAAAACTGTAGATTTTCGTGCATCTTTAGACCTCCTTGGTGCATGCTTGCACATTCTAGTTCACAAAGCACCTCAAAGATTTCTGAAATTCTGCATGCAGGGCAGTCATTAACAGTGTTGGATGTTATGTTATATTACGTTATGTTATGCAGATTTGTAGAGCACAATATCACCCAGGAGGGTATCCTGGCACACAAAGGGCCTGATTCACAGAACTAACTTACGACAAAATCCTAAACTTACTACCATTTTGGTATTCACAGAATGAACTTACTCGTTTTGGTATTCACAGAATAAACTTACTCATTTTGGTATTCACAGAAGACACTTACACATTTTGTGTAACTTACACATTTTGTGTAACTTACACATTTTGTGTAACTTACTCATTTTGTGTAACTTACACATTTTGTGTAACTTACACATTTTGGTATTCACAGAAGGCACTTACTCATTGATGAGCAAGTGCCTTCTGTGAATACCAAAATGAGTAAGTTAATTCTGTGAATACCAAAATTGTTGTAAGTTCATTCTGTGAATACCCAAATGTGTAAGTTCATTCTGTGAATACCAAAATTGTTGTAAGTTCATTCTGTGAATACCCAAATGTGTAAGTTCATTCTGTGAATACCAAAATTGTTGTAAGTTCATTCTGTGAATACCCAAATGTGTAAGTTCATTCTGTGAATACCCAAATGTGTAAGTTCATTCTGTTAATACCCAAATGTGTAAGTTCATTCTGTGAATACCAAAATTGTTGTAAGTTTAGGATTTTGACGTAAGTTAGTTCTGTGAATCAGGCCCAAACTGTGTGATTCTAGGCACACATAGGGCCTAGTGGGACTACTCGAAAAGCCAGGTTTTCATCTCCTTGCGGAATTTAAGAAGTGAAGAGGGGGCTCCTATGTGTAGTAGCAGGTCGTTACATGCTTTAGGACTGACTACGTCTCCAAGAGTCTTCACTGAGGTGTTAGCACTTTTAGTAGGTGTGATTCATGCAAGAGGAATTCAAGGCTTTCCATATTTTGTCGGGCTCATCAACTCCTCGGGATCGGAACGATGCTCTTAAGTGGTCCACCTCTCGATAGCTTCAAGTCTGAGTGCTATTATAGCGCAGAACAGTGAAGCGATCAAGCGAGGGAAGGAAAGGGAGGGGACAGCGGGGAAGGAGACCTGTAATGACACGAAACAAAAGGCATCAATAAACATCTACTAACACATTACTCTCCTCCTTCCTGTAATCATTGGGAACATGGACATATAAACTACCTGTAAAGAAAAATAATGATGGGTTCCGTCTAGTTGATCCAGCTCAACATGTACTCCCCGCGAACAGAAAGCGGGTAAGCGTCAGACCCAGCGTGAACAAGGTATCATATTTAGGCACTACAGAAAAGAAGATGTCACATTAACATACATATGCCTGTGTGTATCTCTCTATTTGTATTGCATCATCAATTTCCCATGTGAAACAATAAACGTATATACACATACCCGTGTTCCATTCGAGCCTTGCTTCACAGGGGACATAAGAGACCGAACCTGGCTCTACCACGTTCCCCTGCTAGTAGAATACATAATGCAAAATAAAGTTTAAAAGGACCCAATTTCATGAGTGGAAATAGTCTTCAATGTTATATCTTCTAGCGTAGCTACTGATCAGTGCTCGGTAAGCTATCGCAATTCTGTAAGTTCTCACCCAACCGGGTAACTGCCTGTCATGGCATATGTAATTACTCTTCAAATCATAGAAAGGTTTGGAACCAATATAGAAGTTCCCCTCCGCATGAGTCAAAGGATGTCCTTAACTCTCCAACGTGAGTGAAACGCGTTGTACCAGTGCCCACTGACCAAACATACATCCAGTAAATGGCTAGTAGTAACAGTGTACCTCACACCTTTTACACCCTGTACTGATATTCCTACCACTTGCAAGAAACCACATACGTGTGTCTCACCAACGAGGAGGAACACCTAGCACAATGGATTCAATAGGCGTGTCCAAAGAGACTCACACCCAACACTGGTAATTAGCCGGTACGATTTCCTAAGAGCGGTTCCAATGTACTGTAGAGCATACCCTCTTTCCAGATCGGACTATCAGGCTAACATGATTGACAGAGGTGGTGCAGCCGCACCCTTACCGGACCCGGACATGTTCTTGCTCAGAGGTTCTTGCTCCAGAATGAGTCCCATACCGGGGCTCCGAAAATCGAACTCCTCACCGGGATCTCCCAAAATGCGTCCCCGCACCAGGCGCCAATAGTCGAGCTCCGTGCTGGGGCTCCAATTCCCAACAGTAGCGGATAAACGCTAAGCGAGCCTCCGCTCGCTACCAATAAAGAATACTCGGCAGCGCCGCTGGGACGGAAGTGCGTATAAATCCCTTCCGTTGCCCTGCGTGCGCGACATTCTGCCACTGGGATTCATGGGACATGTAGTTCCTAGATCCCCGAGGCGTAGCAGCACCCGCGCCGAATCGCTAGTAATATGACAGGGCTCAATGCTGGTTCTGACAGTACATCCCCCTTATGGGGAGCCCTGTCATGCTTTCTGCAGCGGATGTCTTTTGTGATAAGCAGCAATCAATCTTGGAGCATGTACACCACGGGCGGGTTCCCATGAATTTTCTTCCGGCCCATACCCTTTCCATGCTACCAAATACCATCTTTGTTTGCCTCTCTTTTTGGTGTCTAGGATCTTAGAGACCTCATATTCTCTCTCATTATCAACCCAGATGGGAATAGGCGTCTTCTTTACAGGCGTAACGGAGGGCTTAAGCAAAGATACGTGGAACACAGGGTGAATACGCAAAGATGCAGGCAGGGCTAATTTCACTGCCACTGGATTGATACATTTCACAACTTTATAGGGTCCGATGTATTTGGGGCTGAACACTGAGTTCTTCTTGAACTGGATGTTTTTTGTGGACAGCCATACTACATCCCCTATTTTATATACAGGACTTGGTCTGCGATGTTTGTCTGCCCCTCTTTTGTAGTTTTCTTTTGCTATTTGTAACTGTTTTTGTGTTTCCCGTAATGTTTCCTGAATGTGGGTAACTCTATTGTGTACTTCAGGTAGATTAACCTCAGAACAGGGGTGCAAAAAGGGAAGGAACCGTGGATGAAACCCATAAGTAGTGTAGAAGGGAGTGGTTTTTGTGGACCTGTGTTTGGCGCTATTATAGGCCACTTCTGCTAACCATAAGTGATCCACCCATGCGTCTGTATTTGAATCAACATAACAGCGCAAGTACTGCTTGAGTGTTTGGTTAACTCTCTCAGTTTGCCCATCAGTCTGAGGATGAAAGCTAGTTGATAGGGCTACCTGAACCTGTAGAGCAGAACACCACACCTTCCAAAACTGAGCGGTGAATTGTGTACCTCTGTCGGACACGATTTTCCTCGGGAGACCGTGTAACCTAACGACATGTAGTAATAGAAGCCTTGCGAGTTGGCCTGCTGTGGGTAATTGACGACAGGCAATGAAATGCCCCATCTTCGTAAGGTAATCCACCACGACTAGGACCGTGGTACAACCCTGATCTTTGGGGAGGCCTACTATAAAATCTATGGAAATATTCTCCCAGGGAACAGTAGGTGTAGGTAGAGGCTGGAGCAGCCCTTGGGATTTAGCGTGGTTGGTTTTCATTTGCATGCAGGTTTCGCATGCTTTGATCCATATAGCGATGTCTTTTCTAATGCTAGGCCACCAGAACTGTCTTCCCGCTCGTTCCAAGGTCTTTTCTAGCCCGTGATGCCCAGCGCTAGGTACTTCATGACACCAACGGAAGACCTGCTTCTGTAACGCTGTCGTGGGCACTAGAATCAGTTGTCCTTTGACGAAGACGCCTTGTTTCCCCTTCCATTCTGTATGATATTTTAGCCATGTTCTCCATTTGCAGGTCCGAGTTCCTCTCGCCACTCCTTGTAGGAAGGTAGTTGTTTGTATGGCACAAACTACTCTCTGTGGAGGAATGATAGCATGTTCTTGGTGTTCTTCCTCCTCTCTGATAGATTCTTGTCTAGTAAGGGCATCTGCTTTTTTGTTCTCCTTTCCTGGTCTGAATGTTACAATGAAATCAAATTCTTCAAAAAACAACATCCAACGCAGTTGTCTTGGTGTAAGATGTCTGGCTGAACGCATAAACTGTAGGTTTCGGTGGTCAGTGTATACTGTCACCGTTTCTTTAGCTCCTAGCAAAAAATGACGCCATTCGGAAAAGGCCGCTTTAATTGCCAGCAGCTCTTTTTCGGCTATTGTGTAGTTTTTCTCTGCTTTGTTCAGTTTCCGAGACATGAAAGCAATAGGATGCATCTGTCCTGTGGTTTCGTTTCGTTGCGATAAAACTGCCCCAATGGCCACTTCAGAAGCGTCTGCCTCTACGATGTAGGGTTTGTCGGGATTGGGATGTACCAAAACAGGAGCTGATACGAAGGCATTCTTTAATTCCTCGAAGGCGCGTTGGGCTTCTTCTGACCATAAGAACTTGTTCTTCTTCCGTAACAGCTTGGTAATGGGGCTCACCGTTTTAGAAAACTGGTTGATAAATCTTCTATAGAAGTTAGCGAACCCCAAAAAGCATTGTACATCTCGAACATTCTGCGGCTCTGGCCATTCCTTCACAGCTTGCACCTTCCTTTCCGCCATTACTTGCCCTCCAGGCGTAAGCATGACTCCCAAGAACTCCACTATGTCAACGTGAAATTCACACTTGCTAAGCTTGCAGTATAGGTTATTGTTTCTCAACGCCTGTAAAACCGTGCTGACATGGTGTACATGTTGTTCTTCGGAGGACGAATAGACCAATATATCATCGATATATACAACCACATACCTGTCCATGAATTCGCGTAACACTTCGTTTAGGAAGAACTGAAACGCCGCGGGTGCGTTACAGAGGCCGAAGGGCATCACTAGGTATTCGTACAACCCATACCGAGTTTTAAAAGCTGTTTTCCACTCGTCTCCGGTTCTCATCCTGACCAGATGGTAAGCCCCCTTGAGATCCAACTTAGTATATATCACGGCTTTCTTCTCCTGTTCCAACAAAACAGGTATCAACGGTAGCGGATAGCGGTTCTTGACGGTTATATAGTTTAATGCCCTGAAATCGATACACGTGCGGAGCTCTCGTTTGGCCTTAGGAATGAAAAATAAAGGAGAGGCTGCGGGGGACTTAGAGGGGCGTATAAAACCTAATTCCAAGTATTTCTCTAGGTATTGACGGAGGTGCTCATTCTCTTTTTCTGTAAGAGCGTAAATCCTCCCACAGGGTACCGCAGCTCCCGAGATGAGGTCTATTTGACAATCGTATTGTCGATGAGGTGGTAGGGTTTCAGCCTGTATTTCACTAAAGACGTCCTGGTACGTGGAATACTGATCAGGTAACACTATGTTTTTCTCAGCAGCGGTGGCGATCCAATGACGTGCAGATAGGGCTTGTGAGGGTCCTTCATGCTGACAGAAACAATGGTTACTACAAAATTCGGAGTTGAAATGTAACGTTTTGTTTCTCCAGTTTATCGTCGGATTATGTTTTTGTAACCATGGGAGACCTAAGATAATCCTGTGTTGGGGAGATTTAATGACATTGAAGTCCATGCGTTCCCAGTGTTCCTGATTGTACATAACTTCCAACTGGTCGGATACATAGCGAATAGGTCCTGATTCTAAGGCCCGCCCATCCACTGCTATCACAGTTTCTGGAATGGGTTTTTTAAGCAACCCTACTCCCATTGTCGTGGCTACTGTTTCATCCATGAAAGTCCCCGTCGCTCCAGAATCAACCAAAGCCTGGGACTCCTTCCACTCCTCCCCGATCTTCATCCTGATAGTAATATAAAAGAAGTGTTTCTTGTCTACAGCGCTCAAAGAGGGTAGGAATGTATTGCTCGAGGGTTCCCCTCCACTTACTCTCGAGCCTCCTAGTTTTCCGTATCCTTTTTGGTAGCGCTGACCCCGCTTCTCCTGAATCCTCCTCTGTTGGTTTGGGGTTTTTGTAAGCAATCCCGGACAAAATGCCCCTTTTTCCCACAATAGAGGCACAGACCATTCTTCCTACGCGTTTCTCTCTCCTCGGAGGTCAGAGATGCTCTCACCATGCCTATCTCCATTGGTTCCTGATTGTTTCGCGGGGTTCCCCTGAACGTGGGCGTTCGTATTTTGGAGGTAGCCGTTCCTTTCTCCGGGTATCGCCCTTTCTATCACTCATTCGGTGTTCCAGTCTCAACGTCAGGTTGATGAGAGCGGTACAAGAGGTCGGTTGTGGATCAATCTGAGCGATTATATCCTTCAGCTCATCCCTCAGCCCCTGATAATATATCGCAAACTGCTTTTCCTCGGGCCATTTGGTTTCTGCCACTAACCGTCTGAAAGTGGTTAGGTATACCACCAGTTCTTTATTACCTTGTCTAAGCTCAAGCAATTCTCGGTCTGCGGAAAGTGTGTGGGTTCTTCGATCAAAAATGTTCTCGAATTCCTCCCTGAAAGCCTCCCAATCATAAAGGAGAGGATCATCCCTCTGCACTAACGGGACCGCCCATAAAGCTGCATCTCCCGCCAGATAGGATATGAGGAACGCCACCCGTGCCTGGTTAGTGGTGAATGCCTTGGCCTTGCAATTAAAATGTAACATGATTTGAGTAAGAAACACTTGAATCTTATTAGTGTCTCCATAATACCTTTCCGGGGGTGCTAATGGGATAGGTGAAGGCACTTCTACTGTAATAGGAGGGGGTTGGTAAGGAAAGACCCCCCCGACGTCAAAAGGGTTTCGCTGCATGCGATCCACCTTGGCCTGTAATGCTGCGGTTTCTAGCCTAGAAGCTGACAGTTCTTGTTGGACCACCTGTAATGCGGCCAACACATCCTCAAGGGTAGCCATAATCGAGCAGAGGATTCGATCAGGAGGAGTTAAATCCGTGGGCCGAGTATTCTGTCGGGCTCCTCAACTCCTCGGGATCGGAACGATGCTCTTAAGTGGTCCACCTCTCGATAGCTTCAAGTCTGAGTGCTATTATAGCGCAGAACAGTGAAGCGATCAAGCGAGGGAAGGAAAGGGAGGGGACAGCGGGGAAGGAGACCTGTAATGACACGAAACAAAAGGCATCAATAAACATCTACTAACACATTACTCTCCTCCTTCCTGTAATCATTGGGAACATGGACATATAAACTACCTGTAAAGAAAAATAATGATGGGTTCCGTCTAGTTGATCCAGCTCAACATGTACTCCCCGCGAACAGAAAGCGGGTAAGCGTCAGACCCAGCGTGAACAAGGTATCATATTTAGGCACTACAGAAAAGAAGATGTCACATTAACATACATATGCCTGTGTGTATCTCTCTATTTGTATTGCATCATCAATTTCCAATGTGAAACAATAAACGTATATAAACATACCCGTGTTCCATTCGAGCCTTGCTTCACAGGGGACATAAGAGACCGAACCTGGCTCTACCACATTCCCCTGCTAGTAGAATACATAATGCAAAATAAAGTTTAAAAGGACCCAATTTCATGAGTGGAAATAGTCTTCAATGTTATATCTTCTAGCGTAGCTACTGATCAGTGCTCGGTAAGCTATCGCAATTCTGTAAGTTCTCACCCAACCGGGTAACTGCCTGTCATGGCATATGTAATTACTCTTCAAATCATAGAAAGGTTTGGAACCAATATAGAAGTTCCCCTCCGCATGAGTCAAAGGATGTCCTTAACTCTCCAACGTGAGGGAAACGCGTTGTACCAGTGCCCACTGACCAAACATACATCCAGTAAATGGCTAGTAGTAACAGTGTACCTCACACCTTTTACACCCTGTACTGATATTCCTACCACTTGCAAGAAACCACATACGTGTGTCTCACCAACGAGGAGGAACACCTAGCACAATGGATTCAATAGGCGTGTCCAAAGAGACTCACACCCAACACTGGTAATTAGCCGGTACGATTTCCTAAGAGCGGTTCCAATGTACTGTAGAGCATACCCTCTTTCCAGATCGGACTATCAGGCTAACATGATTGACAGAGGTGGTGCAGCCGCACACTTACCGGACCCGGACATGTTCTTGCTCAGAGGTTCTTGCTCCAGAATGAGTCCCATACCGGGGCTCCGAAAATCGAACTCCTCACCGGGATCTCCCAAAATGCGTCCCCGCACCAGGCGCCAATAGTCGAGCTCCGTGCTGGGGCTCCAATTCCCAACAGTAGCGGATAAACGCTAAGCGAGCCTCCGCTCGCTACCAATAAAGAATACTCGGCAGCGCCGCTGGGACGGAAGTGCGTATAATTCCCTTCCGTTGCCCTGCGTGCGCGACATTCTGCCGCTGGGATTCATGGGACATGTAGTTCCTAGATCCCCGAGGCGTAGCAGCACCCGCGCCGAATCGCTAGTAATATGACAGGGCTCAATGCTGGTTCTGACAGTACATCCCCCTTATGGGGAGCCCTGTCATGCTTTCTGCAGCGGATGTCTTTTGTGATAAGCAGCAATCAATCTTGGAGCATGTACACCACGGGCGGGTTCCCATGAATTTTCTTCCGGCCCATACCCTTTCCATGCTACCAAATACCATCTTTGTTTGCCTCTCTTTTTGGTGTCTAGGATCTTAGAGACCTCATATTCTCTCTCATTATCAACCCAGATGGGAATAGGCGTCTTCTTTACAGGCGTAACGGAGGGCTTAAGCAAAGATACGTGGAACACAGGGTGAATACGCAAAGATGCAGGCAGGGCTAATTTCACTGCCACTGGATTGATACATTTCACAACTTTATAGGGTCCGATGTATTTGGGGCTGAACACTGAGTTCTTCTTGAACTGGATGTTTTTTGTGGACAGCCATACTACATCCCCTATTTTATATACAGGACTTGGTCTGCGATGTTTGTCTGCCCCTCTTTTGTAGTTTTCTTTTGCTATTTGTAACTGTTTTTGTGTTTCCCGCAATGTTTCCTGAATGTGGGTAACTCTATTGTGTACTTCAGGTAGATTAACCTCAGAACAGGGGTGCAAAAAGGGAAGGAACCGTGGATGAAACCCATAAGTAGTGTAGAAGGGAGTGGTTTTTATGGACCTGTGTTTGGCGCTATTATAGGCCACTTCTGCTAACCATAAGTGATCCACCCATGCGTCTGTATTTGAATCAACATAACAGCGCAAGTACTGCTTGAGTGTTTGGTTAACTCTCTCAGTTTGCCCATCAGTCTGAGGATGAAAGCTAGTTGATAGGGCTACCTGAACCTGTAGAGCAGAACACCACACCTTCCAAAACTGAGCGGTGAATTGTGTACCTCTGTCGGACACGATTTTCCTCGGGAGACCGTGTAACCTAACGACATGTAGTAATAGAAGCCTTGCGAGTTGGCCTGCTGTGGGTAATTGACGACAGGCAATGAAATGCCCCATCTTCGTAAGGTAATCCACCACGACTAGGACCGTGGTACAACCCTGATCTTTGGGGAGGCCTACTATAAAATCTATGGAAATATTCTCCCAGGGAACAGTAGGTGTAGGTAGAGGCTGGAGCAGCCCTTGGGATTTAGCGTGGTTGGTTTTCATTTGCATGCAGGTTTCGCATGCTTTGATCCATATAGCGATGTCTTTTCTAATGCTAGGCCACCAGAACTGTCTTCCCGCTCGTTCCAAGGTCTTTTCTAGCCCGTGATGCCCAGCGCTAGGTACTTCATGACACCAACGGAAGACCTGCTTCTGTAACGCTGTCGTGGGCACTAGAATAAGTTGTCCTTTGACGAAGACGCCTTGTTTCCCCTTCCATTCTGTATGATATTTTAGCCATGTTCTCCATTTGCAGGTCCGAGTTCCTCTCGCCACTCCTTGTAGGAAGGTAGTTGTTTGTATGGCACAAACTACTCTCTGTGGAGGAATGATAGCATGTTCTTGGTGTTCTTCCTCCTCTCTGATAGATTCTTGTCTAGTAAGGGCATCTGCTTTTTTGTTCTCCTTTCCTGGTCTGAATGTTACAATGAAATCAAATTCTTCAAAAAACAACATCCAACGCAGTTGTCTTGGTGTAAGATGTCTGGCTGAACGCATAAACTGTAGGTTTCGGTGGTCAGTGTATACTGTCACCGTTTCTTTAGCTCCTAGCAAAAAATGACGCCATTCGGAAAAGGCCGCTTTAATTGCCAGCAGCTCTTTTTCGACTATTGTGTAGTTTTTCTCTGCTTTGTTCAGTTTCCGAGACATGAAAGCAATAGGATGCATCTGTCCTGTGGTTTCGTTTCGTTGCGATAAAACTGCCCCAATGGCCACTTCAGAAGCGTCTGCCTCTACGATGTAGGGTTTGTCGGGATTGGGATGTACCAAAACAGGAGCTGATACGAAGGCATTCTTTAATTCCTCGAAAGCGCGTTGGGCTTCTTCTGACCATAAGAACTTGTTCTTCTTCCGTAACAGCTTGGTAATGGGGCTCACCGTTTTAGAAAACTGGTTGATAAATCTTCTATAGAAGTTAGCGAACCCCAAAAAGCATTGTACATCTCGAACATTTTGCGGCTCTGGCCATTCCTTCACAGCTTGCACCTTCCTTTCCGCCATTACTTGCCCTCCAGGCGTAAGCATGACTCCCAAGAACTCCACTATGTCAACGTGAAATTCACACTTGCTAAGCTTGCAGTATAGGTTGTTGTTTCTCAACGACTGTAAAACCGTGCTGACATGGTGTACATGTTGTTCTTCGGAGGACGAATAGACCAATATATCATCGATATATACAACCACATACCTGTCCATGAATTCGCGTAACACTTCGTTTAGGAAGAACTGAAACGCCGCGGGTGCGTTACAGAGGCCGAAGGGCATCACTAGGTATTCGTACAACCCATACCGAGTTTTAAAAGCTGTTTTCCACTCGTCTCCGGTTCTCATCCTGACCATATGGTAAGCCCCCTTGAGATCCAACTTAGTATATATCACGGCTTTCTTCTCCTGTTCCAACAAAACAGGTATCAACTGTAGCGGATAGCGGTTCTTGACGGTTATATCGTTTAATGCCCTGAAATCGATACACGTGCGGAGCTCTCCGTTGGCCTTAGGAATGAAAAATAAAGGAGAGGCTGCGGGGGAATTAGAGGGGCGAATAAAACCTAATTCCAAGTATTTCTCTAGGTATTGACGGAGGTGCTCATTCTCTTTTTCTGTAAGAGCGTAAATCCTCCCACAGGGTACCGCAGCTCCCGAGATGAGGTCTATTTGACAATCGTATTGTCGATGAGGTGGTAGGGTTTCAGCCTGTATTTCACTAAAGACGTCCTGGTACGTGGAATACTGATCAGGTAACACTATGTTTTTCTCAGCAGCGGTGGCGATCCAATGACGTGCAGATAGGGCTTGTGAGGGTCCTTCATGCTGACAGAAACAATGGTTACTACAAAATTCGGAGTTGAAATGTAACGTTTTGTTTCTCCAGTTTATCGTCGGATTATGTTTTTGTAACCATGGGAGACCTAAGATAATCCTGTGTTGGGGAGATTTAATGACATTGAAGTCCATGCGTTCCCAGTGTTCCTGATTGTACATAACTTCCAACTGGTCGGATACATAGCGAATAGGTCCTGATTCTAAGGCCCGCCCATCCACTGCTATCACAGTTTCTGAAATGGGTTTTTTAAGCAACCCTACTCCCATTGTCGTGGCTACTGTTTCATCCATGAAAGTCCCCGTCGCTCCAGAATCAACCAAAGCCTGGGACTCCTTCCACTCCTCCCCGATCTTCATCCTGATAGTAATATAAAAGAAGTGTTTCTTGTCTACAGCGCTCAAAGAGGGTAGGAATGTATTGCTCGAGGGTTCCCCTCCACTTACTCTCGAGCCTCCTAGTTTTCCGTATCCTTTTTGGTAGCGCTGACCCCGCTTCTCCTGAATCCTCCTCTGTTGGTTTGGGGTTTTTGTAAGCAATCCCGGACAAAATGCCCCTTTTTCCCACAATAGAGGCACAGACCATTCTTCCTACGCGTTTCTCTCTCCTCGGAGGTCAGAGATGCTCTCACCATGCCTATCTCCATTGGTTCCTGATTGTTTCGCGGGGTTCCCCTGAACGTGGGCGTTCGTATTTTGGAGGTAGCCGTTCCTTTCTCCGGGTATCGCCCTTTCTATCACTCATTCGGTGTTCCAGTCTCAACGTCAGGTTGATGAGAGCGGTACAAGAGGTCGGTTGTGGATCAATCTGAGCGATTATATCCTTCAGCTCATCCCTCAGCCCCTGATAATATATCGCAAACTGCTTTTCCTCGGGCCATTTGGTTTCTGCCACTAACCGTCTGAAAGTGGTTAGGTATACCACCAGTTCTTTATTACCTTGTCTAAGCTCAAGCAATTCTCGGTCTGCGGAAAGTGTGTGGGTTCTTCGATCAAAAATGTTCTCGAATTCCTCCCTGAAAGCCTCCCAATCATAAAGGAGAGGATCATCCCTCTGCACTAACGGGACCGCCCATAAAGCTGCATCTCCCGCCAGATAGGATATGAGGAACGCCACCCATGCCTGGTTAGTGGTGAATGCCTTGGCCTTGCAATTAAAATGTAACATGATTTGAGTAAGAAACACTTGAATCTTATTAGTGTCTCCATAATACCTTTCCGGGGGTGCTAATGGGATAGGTGAAGGCACTTCTACTGTAATAGGAGGGGTTGGTAAGGAAAGACCCCCCGACGTCAAAAGGGTTTCGCTGCATGCGATCCACCTTGGCCTGTAATGCTGCGGTTTCTAGCCTAGAAGCTGACAGTTCTTGTTGGACCACCTGTAATGCGGCCAACACATCCTCAAGGGTAGCCATAATCGAGCAGAGGATTCGATCAGGAGGAGTTAAATCCGTGGGCCGAGTATTCTGTCGGGCTCCTCAACTCCTCGGGATCGGGACGATGCTCTTAAGTGGTCCACCTCTCGATAGCTTCAAGTCTGAGTGCTATTATAGCGCAGAACAGTGAAGCGATCAAGCGAGGGAAGGAAAGGGAGGGGACAGCGGGGAAGGAGACCTGTAATGACACGAAACAAAAGGCATCAATAAACATCTACTAACACATTACTCTCCTCCTTCCTGTAATCATTGGGAACATGGACATATAAACTACCTGTAAAGAAAAATAATGATGGGTTCCGTCTAGTTGATCCAGCTCAACATGTACTCCCCGCGAACAGAAAGCGGGTAAGCGTCAGACCCAGCGTGAACAAGGTATCATATTTAGGCACTACAGAAAAGAAGATGTCACATTAACATACATATGCCTGTGTGTATCTCTCTATTTGTATTGCATCATCAATTTCCCATGTGAAACAATAAACGTATATACACATACCCGTGTTCCATTCGAGCCTTGCTTCACAGGGGACATAAGAGACCGAACCTGGCTCTACCACGTTCCCCTGCTAGTAGAATACATAATGCAAAATAAAGTTTAAAAGGACCCAATTTCATGAGTGGAAATAGTCTTCAATGTTATATCTTCTAGCGTAGCTACTGATCAGTGCTCGGTAAGCTATCGCAATTCTGTAAGTTCTCACCCAACCGGGTAACTGCCTGTCATGGCATATGTAATTACTCTTCAAATCATAGAAAGGTTTGGAACCAATATAGAAGTTCCCCTCCGCATGAGTCAAAGGATGTCCTTAACTCTCCAACGTGAGGGAAACGCGTTGTACCAGTGCCCACTGACCAAACATACATCCAGTAAATGGCTAGTAGTAACAGTGTACCTCACACCTTTTACACCCTGTACTGATATTCCTACCACTCGCAAGAAACCACATACGTGTGTCTCACCAACGAGGAGGAACACCTAGCACAATGGATTCAATAGGCGTGTCCAAAGAGAATCACACCCAACACTGGTAATTAGCCGGTACGATTTCCTAAGAGCGGTTCCAATGTACTGTAGAGCATACCCTCTTTCCAGATCGGACTATCAGGCTAATATGATTGACAGAGGTGGTGCAGCCGCACCCTTACCGGACCCGGACATGTTCTTGCTCAGAGGTTCTTGCTCCAGAATGAGTCCCATACCGGGGCTCCGAAAATCGAACTCCTCACCGGGATCTCCCAAAATGCGTCCCCGCACCAGGCGCCAATAGTCGAGCTCCGTGCTGGGGCTCCAATTCCCAACAGTAGCGGATAAACGCTAAGCGAGCCTCCGCTCGCTACCAATAAAGAATACTCGGCAGCGCCGCTGGGACGGAAGTGCGTATAAATCCCTTCCGTTGCCCTGCGTGCGCGACGTGCTGCCGCTGGGATTCATGGGACATGTAGTTCCTAGATCCCCGAGGCGTAGCAGCACCCGCGCCGAATCGCTAGTAATATGACAGGGCTCAATGCTGGTTCTGACATATTTTGAATGATTGGTTGATTTCGTCTTCTTTTTCTAAGGCTGGCCAGCACTTGAGAGAAGTTTATAACATGCATAGATTTTCATTAAACCACTAGAAGTCAGACTTGGTGCCAAACAAGGTTCTGCATTTCATAGGGGCGCTTTTCAGGACAATTCTTCTGGAAGTGTTTCTCCTGAAGACAAAGAAGGAAAAATTGGTCCTATCTCTCTCCTCTCACCTAACCATGAAGACTCCCACAGCATGTCAGTGCTTGAAGTGCAGAGGTTCATGCCTTTGACTGTAGCAATCCTCCCTTGGGCCAGGTTACATCTTTATCCCTCAGGGAACCACGTCCTGGGATTATTGGGTCCCAAAGACACAACAGTACGAACAGGAGGTGTCAGTAACTTCAAAGATTTCTAGTCTCTGGAAGTGCTCTCATCCAAGATTGTGATAGTGGAGGCAAGTGGGGTGGGTTGGGGTGAGCGAGGGGGGGGGGCAGTCTAAGTCCAAAGGGTGTGGTCCTGGGATCACGCAAGGTTTTCTTTCACTTGCAAAGAATTGAAGCCTGTGCCGATGGCTTTATAGTATTTTACACCGTCTCTGTGGGGTCAGAATGTACAAATCAAGATGGACAATCGGTGGTCCTTCCTTATATAAACCATCAAGCAGGATCATGGGTTCAGGGTCTATTATCTCTAGCTCAGGAGAGTTGTGTGTGGACAGAGACCAGTCTCCTGTCTCTGTGTGCAGTATTTCTGGAGAGGGAGAATGGGACTGCCGACCATCTCAGCAGAGACGTTCCCACCTCTGGTCTCTGGCAATAAATCAGGAAGTGCTCCACTAGATTACTCAGAATTTTCAGATGATGGAGATCAATTTGTTTGCAGCCAGGGAGAATGCTCTGCTGCCCCAGTTCTGCACTCGAGCTCTGTGTGCGGAGGCCTGGAGAGTGGACGCTCTTTCGTTACAGTGTCCAAATTGATATATGCTTATATATCATTATATATATATATTATAATTGATATATGCTTTTCTTCTCATCCCACAGATTCCAAGAGTATTATAGAAAATTCAGGAGGACCAGGTTGAAGTTATCTTGGTAGTGCCATGCTGGTCACGCCATCCGCAGTTTCCTTTTCTCCTCCAACTGGCAGTGCAGGATTACTGGACCTTGCCACTGTTTTAGTACCACCTGAGAGGCAGTCCTGTTTACAGGGGTCTCTAGACTAACTTCAGATGGGGCTATGGCACTTGAGAAGGTGAACCTGCAGGCAGTGGTGTGTTCTGCTGAAGTGGCAACACTCATTCAATAAACCCATCGAAATTAAAATCCAATTCTTGACATTGGAAACATTTTGAGAAGTGGTGCATGGTGAAGAATGTAAGCCAAACTACTGGTGATCCTGCTATGTATATGATTTTTTGAGGGATGTTATTTTACTAGGATTGGCCATGTCTAATCTGTGGTCTCAGTGGACAGTCATTCTAGCTTCTAGGAGCCCACGGCTAAAGTCAGTAGTGTCTTTGATAGCAAGACTGCTAAGAAGTTTCGTCTTAAAGAGACTGATGATCCGCTGCCCGGGTCCCATGTGGAATCTCCCCATGGTGCTTCAAGCACTCGAGAGAGCTCTGTTTGAACCATCGGATATGTCAGACCTTAAATGTTTGTCATATAAGGTCTTATGTTTGCTTGCAATATCTTCAGGAAGTTTCTTTCTGTGTTCCATTGTTCTTCTGCTTTGGTTTTGCAAGTGTATTGCCCAGATCCATCGATCCTGAGAAGGAACTGGTGCACACGCCAGATGTCAAAGAGCATTAGAGATTTATGCAGCCAGAACAAACCCTTTTTGAAAGGTTGATTTTTTGTTTGTAACATTTGGGTCTTTGGTCATGGACTAAGGCCATTATCAGCAACACTAGGTTGGTGGCTGAAGCAAGTCAATACAGTGGCCTATGAGAAGCAGGGAGATACTCTCCCAGCCCTGGTGCAAGGAACATCAACCAGGGGAATGTCAACATCCTGGGCATCATTGAAGAGGACTTTAATAACAGATGTATGAAAAGCTGCCACTTGGTCTATTGACTACAGCCCACACCTTCATGAAGCATTCCGTACTACAATTGGGCAAAAGGGCCCGGTTACTTATGGGTAATCTTCATTACTATGAGTCCTTGTCTTCCTTGTTACACTTCAGGTTTCCTATCCCAATTATTCCTTTTGAGATGAGGATTCGGCTTCAAGGTTAGTGAAGATTACCGGTAAGTAACAGGGCCATTCATATCTATTCACATAGATTCACATTTTTAAATAGGGCTTCATTTTGAAACAAAAGGGGCAAATCCAGTAACCCAGGGACCTGGGTACGGCAATATATAACAACAAAGATGGTCCCTACGAGAGAAGTGTAGCCCTTGACTTTCACAGTAGTAGCCACAGAAAACCCTCCTTACAGGTAAGGTTTGTTATACAATTTATGCACTTTGTTCAGACAAAAAGAAATTGTTCAAGAGCAATTAAAGATTCAAAAGAACCTCTCAACTTTAATCTCCCTAGTCATAGAATCACCCGTCCAAATAATTGGTGTGTAGAAGACAAGGCGCACGCCGGCCGGAACAAATCCAAGGCCTTGGATTGGTTCCAGCCAGCACGCGTCTCGTCTTCTACGACTAGGGCGATTTATTGGCCCACATATATTTGTTTGAACCACACGGATCTTTAGACGGGTGTGCCTAAGTTTAGGGTGCTGGCGTCCTGATAGGTCATTTGGGATTCATTCTTACATGACCAAGCCATTTGCTCTTTGCTTGCAGTAATTAGCAGCAACTTTGGAGAAGCAATCTGACTTTCCTTAGAACTTTTGAAAGGTTTTCCTTCATTATTTTTGCTTGCACTTACTTTACGTAAGCCTAATGTTGTATCGACACATGCCAGACACGTCAAGACTCTTGCCTGAATTACTCTGGTGCCTCCTATAAACTTTCGTGTCCTGATGTCCAGCGGACTCCAGTAGAGATTGGTGTGCTATTATCGCTACGGGTGTTAAACTGCTTACTGTTTCTACGAAAACGTTTTTAACTATTTTAATCTCCTCTGACCTGCTGCGAATTGCAGGGTGCAGTAGGCCTTTAAAGCACGACCAGTGGTGAAATTATTCTTATTGTGTGTTGCTTACTGTTTGCTGCTATATCATTATTTTAATCCCATTTTATTTGTTTTGCACTGCTGCGTGTTGCAGGGTGCAGTAGGCCATTCTCTGTCTTCTCCCCCTCATACCTGGGACATCGTTGGGCAGTGGGTTCTTTTCCGGCCCCCGGCTCCGCGATCTCTTGCAGTATAGCACCTCCGACAAAGCGGCCATTTTCAGTCTCCTGTGTAGGACACTGTCAGACGTCATCTTGGGTTGGCGGTCTAGTTATTACCGCCCGACCACAAGATTCCCTACTTAATGGGAGCCGCGATGCGGACGCGCAGCTGATTCCAGTAGAGATCGGTGGGCTATTATCGCCTCGAGTGTTAAACTGCTTACTGTTTCTACGAAAACGTTTTTAACTATTTTAATCTCCTCTGCACTGTTGCGAGTTGCAGGGTGCAGTAGGCCTTTAAAGCACGACCAATGGTGAAATTGTCTTTATTGTGTGTTGCTTACTGTTTGCTGCTATATCCTTATTTTTATCCCATTTTATTTGTTTTGCACTGCTGCGTGTGGCAGGGTACAGTAGGCCATTCTCTGTCATCTCCCCCTCATACCTGGGACATCGTTGGGCGGTGGGTTCTTTTCCGGCCCCCGGCTCCGCGATCTCCTGCAGTATAGCACCTCCGACAAAGCGGCCATTTTCAGTCTCCCGTGTAGGACACTGTCATGCGCCATCTTGGGTCGGCGGTCTAGTTGTTACCGCCTGACCATAAGATTCCCTACCTAGTGGGAGCCGCGACGCGGACGTGCAGCGGACTACAGTAGAGATCGGTGGGCTATTATCGCTACAAGTGTTAAACTGCTTACTGTTTCTACGAAAAAGTTTTAAACTATTTTAATCTCCTCTGCACTGCTGCGAGTTGCAGGGTGCAGTAGGCCTTTAAAGCACGACCAGGGATGAAATTGTTTTTATTGTGTGTTGCTTACTGTTTGCTGCTATATCATTATTTTAATCCCATTTTATTTGTTTTGCACTGCTGCGTGTTGCAGGGTGCAGTAGGCCATTCTCTGTCCTCTCCCCCTCATACCTGGGACATCGTTGGGTGGCGGGTTCTTTTCCGGCCCCCGGCTCCGCAATCTCCTGCAGTATAGCGCCTCGGACAAAGCGGCCATTTTCAGTCTCCCGTGTAGGACACTGTCAGGCGCCATCTTGCGTCGTTGGTCTAGTTGTTACCGCCTGACCATAAGATTCCCTACCTAGTGGGAGCCGCGACGCGGACGCGCTGCTGGCGTGCCAAAGGCAAGCCCGTCTGCGCCCGTCCGCGTCCGGACCGCGGTCAGCGCCAGCCATGCTGCACTTTTTGCACCCATAGCCAGATTTGCCTGGTCCAGGGAGCAGCTACTAGGTATGAACAAAGCAGCTTGTCTGGGGCCATCCAGTTTTGATCTCTGCATGACTGCTCAGGAGCTGCACTGCAACTCATGCACCTTTTCTTTGGGGAAGAAAGATGGGAGGGAAAACGTTGAGACTATCCCTGGAAAGTCACCTACTGCACACTATAAGGCCACTAGCTCCAACATAAGGGCCTGTTTGATAAATTGCAGATCTCTTCCCAAACTCGCGGATGATGTATGGCTCGCGCTAGAGTCTTATACCTGGGACCTTATGTTCTTAAGCGAAACTTGGTTAAAAGAAAGCCCTAATCCTGACATACTGCTGGCGATACCTGAGGGTTTTCGGATCATCACTGTTAACTGAGTTGGCAACAAGATGGGGGGTGGGCTTGCTGTTATTCTGCGAGATGACTGGGAAATCTCGTACAGGAGAATTGAGAGCACTGGATGATTGAGGCGCTGTCTTTCTGTATCAAAACCTCCCCTGCATCATCCATTGCTGGATTGCTGGCTTACAGACCCCCTGACCCTCCGTCCGGTCATCTGCTGGAGTTATGTGACATTATTGCAGACCTGTCGTTGAGGCATGCCAATTTTATAGTCCTCGGAGATGTTAATGTCCATATGGACAATGGCAACTGTTCCTTGGCCTCTCAGTTGGCAGACACGCTCAAGGGTCTGACTCTGGTTCTAAAGGTGTGCGCACCCACCCATAATGCTGGTCATATACTGGATCTCATTTTCACTAATGATCCCACCCTGAAAGTAGAGGTCCCAATACCTCTAACCTGGTCGGACCACCGGTTAGTTCCTTTCAGCTTGACTGGCATTCTCTTAAATAATAGTGCCAGACCAAAGTATGAGGAAAGGAGAAACTGGAGGAAGGTCTCCCCTGAGACTTTGGGTCCTGTGTTACACACTGACCCACTGGAGCTGACGGGAGACCCTAGCAGGGATGTATCTACTTTCAACAGCTGGGTCACTTCAGCCCTGGACAGAGTAGCCCCATTTAAACAATGAAACTGTCCAGGAAAAAACCCTCTGCCCCCTGGTTCACTACGGAACTTCGCTTGGAGAAAAGCATATGTAAGAAGCTGGAGCGTGCTTGGCGTAAAGCCTACAATCCGGAGGCCAAGTGCACGTACAGAACAGCTTTCAAAAAATTTCATGGGCTAAAACGCAATACCATCAGGGACCATATTGCCAACCAAATTAAGTCCTCTGATAATTCAGTTAAAGAAGTCTTTAAGATTCTTCAAGGCTTTATCAAGCCGAAGGCTCTGGATAGTACCGTTGCTCCCTCAGCTACCCTGTGTGACGACTTAACTGTTTTCTTTCAGGAGAAAGTACAATCTATCTATTCCTCTTTCTCCCCGGCAGGGTCATCAACTACACAAAATTCTATCTTAGACCCACCTGGCATCTGGTCTGAATTTTGCCCGTTCGGCCCGGATGCGTCTCTGTTAGAATTGAGCAAATGTAAATCGGGCTCGCCCGTCGATCCATGCCCGGCTAAGTTTTTTTAAATTGCTGGCCCCTCAGCTCAATCTGCAATTGAACCCTATTTGAAATCCTCCCTGATAACGGGCACTTACCCAACCACTTGGAAAAGGGCCTATGTCCTGCCGATTCTGAAGAAAGTGACGCTGATCCAGCAGAGCTCAATAATTTTAGGCCTATTTCCCTTTCGCCTGCACTGGCCAAAATTCTTGAGAAGGAAGTCCGAAAGCAACTATTCAACTTCCTGGAGGCTAACAACTGTCTCCACGACTCCCAATCTGGTTTTAGATCAGGCTATAGTACAGAGACAGCTCTTCTGGAAGTGGCAGAAACTGTACGTGAAGCCTTAGACCATGGCAACTCCGCAATGCTTGTGCTGCTGGATTTATCCGCAGCATTCGACACAGTGTCTCATCGGATCCTGTTGGAAAGACTTGAACATCTGGGAGTGACGGGAACTACGCTAGCCTGGTTCCGCCCATTTTTAGAGGGCCGGTCTCAGCAAGTATTTCTCCGCCCTCATGTTTCCGCACCAAAGCCCCTTATGTGTGGGGTTCCCCAGGGTTCAGCTCTGAGCCCTACTTTATTTAATGTTTATCTTACCCCCCTTGCATCGCAAGTCGAGCAATGGGGAGTGAAAGTTGTCTCTTATGCTGATGATACTCAGCTGGTGTTCTCTTTTAGAGAACACTCTAAGGCTGCTTTCAACAACTTTAAGCGCTGTCTGATCAACATCTCGACTTGGATGACGGATAGCTGCTTGAAATTAAATACCGATAAAACAGAGGTACTATTTTTCAATCAAGCCTCTCCTCTGCTATCCAATCTTTGGTGGCTGTCGGAGCTAAACCCTCCACCGATCCTAGTTGATTCAGCTAGGAATCTCAGTTTTAAGTTTGACATGCACCTTTCTTGTAAGGCCCAGATCTGCCAAGTCTCTTCGTCCTGTTTCTGGAAACTAAAAGTCCTGCGGAGATTTCTTTATCTCCTGCCTATGGACTGTAGGAAGACTGTGGTCCATGCTATGGTCACATCGCAGCTAGACTATGCCAATGGGTCTTCCAGCTTATCTGATTTGAAGACTGTAAATCATTCAAAACTCATTCAAAACGCTGCAGCCAGACTCATTTGGAATGTGCCATTCCGTCACCACATTTCTCCCCAACTGCAGAGCCTCCATTAGTTGCCTTTCCAAAGGAGGATTGAGTTCAAGGCGCTGTCCATTGCCAATAGAGCCACCAAGGACAGGGGCCCGGATTACCTGAGACAGAGACTCTAGAAATATCGCCAGACTAGGGCTCTAAGATCTAATCACCAGGAACTACTCAGGACTCCTCGTTTCTCTAAAGCCAGGATTGGCGGCCGAGCTTTCTCAGTGAGAACGGCGTCACTCTGAAACTCTATGCCTGACCACCTTCGTAAGTCAGAACAAGCATTTAGGAAAGCACTGAAAACTTGGCTTTTCGGCCGACCTTAAGTTGCCCCCCTTTTCTCTTACTGTCGAGTCCGCTGCTAGCGCCGGTACACCTCCGTTGGAGGTAGCCGTGCGCTGAATAAATGTCCTATTAATTGATGATGACCAGTTTCTAATTAAATTTGCAATATGGGTCGAAACATCAAAAGATTTAAATGTGGACTGTGTTTTTAGTTGATTGTTGATTTCCGACACTTGTATTACAAGTGTTGCTTCAAACATCTCATGATCCCTATCAGTCACATGTATATATTGTCCTGCAAATAACACTGGTGCACTTTGTATTCACTTGCAATGTGCCGTCACTCAATAGGAAATGCAAAAAGAACAATTGATGGACAGAATGCAGAACAATGTCATACATTCACCCCAGTACAGTGTTCTGGGCCTAAATCCATCGTTTTTTTGCTCACCATGCCATTCCAGTTTGGACCCAGCCATATGCAAATCAGTCTTGACCCTGCGCCCAATGGGAACAGTCCAGCCCGAACTGCCAGGCCAGGTCCTCCCTGGACTGGAAACAAGCATCCTAGGACCGGTTTCGGGGTTTCACCCCTCTTCAGCCAGGATATATTGACTCCAGTGGCATGGAGAGCACGGGACCCACGTCTGGGCATACCCGTTCCACTCGGGGTGACAAATGCAAAAAGAACAATTGATGAACAGAATGCAGAACATGTACTGATTTAGGCCCAGTACAGAGATCTGGGCCTAAATCCATTGCTTTTTTGCTCACCATGCCATTCGAATGGGACGGGTATGACCAGACGTGGGTCCCGTGCTCTCCATGCCACTGGAGTCAAGCTATCCTGGCTGATGAGGGATGCTTGTTTCCAGTCCAGGGAGGACCTGGCCTGGCAGTTCGGGCTGGACTGTTCCCATTGGGCGCAGGGTCAAGACTGATTTGCATATGGCTGGGTCCAAACTGGAATGGTATGGTGAGCAAAAAAACAATGGATTTAGGCCCAGATCTCTGTACTGGGGTGAATGTATGACATTGTTCTGCATTCTGTCCATCAATTGTTCTTTTTGCATTTGTCACTCAATAGGAGCACTTATTATATGAGTTAAAGTTGAGAGGTTCTTTTGAATCTTTCATTGCTCTTGAACAATTTTTGTTGTCTGAATAAAATACTTAAATTGTATAACAAACCTTACCTGTAAGGAGGGCTTTGTGCGACTACTGCCGTGGAAGTCAAGAACTACACTTCCCCCGTAGGGACCACCTTTGTTGTTATGTATTAAATAGGCCTTTGGCATTTTAACTGACCCAACTTTCCATCTCCTTTCTTTCCTGCCCCTCAACTCGGGCTCACCCTCCCCTTCAGTCAGGCATGCAGCATCTCTTCCTTCAGTCTCTCTCTCTTACATCTTAATCGTTTTTCTGCCAAGTGAATTATTCATGGGTTTGTGCTCGTGTGTGTCTGTGCAATTGAGCTGTGCCTTCCCCCCTAGCCCCCCCCACACCCGCTCTTTAGTGCATCCGGGCCTTTCATGCTGCGCACATTATACAGAGCACTTTATGAATAAATAACCAGTGTAATGACAGCAGGAGAGTTCATCTCCCATGAAACTACCTTATGCTAAATCTGCTCTGATTCTATAAAGCAAGCGCCATAAAAATTTCTGCAGCGAGGCACTTGCAAATAATTTTATCACAAATTTAGTACAGATGGCGATGGTGACTTTCAAAGGTTTGGAGAAAAACGAAAGCGGCCTTCTGCTTCACTACAACCTTCACAATTCAAAAACTACAGGGTAATGTTGTAGAAGTTTACCACAAAAGGCACGAAACAAGTCTAGCAAGGAAATTCAGGGGCATATTACCAAGGATTAGCGATATTTATCGCTAACCGCGCTTAGCGCGTTATTTGGTAACGCCACCTATCGCTGGAAATTATCGCTGAGATAACACCCTATTAGTAAGGTTTATCTCCATAGCGATAATATTTCCAGCAATAGCGGCAAAATGCGAGAATATCGCTGGAAACCCAGCGATATTCTTGCATTAACGCTAAGGTGGATTCAGCATTAGAATCCACCTCCTATACTTCAAACAGGTAAGTCATCCTCACTAGCAGGTGTTAAAATCTAGCGATAAACGCGCTTAGCGCAAATTATTATATCGCTTCGCCTGCCTTGCTAATAGGGGCTAGTGGTGTTAGCGACTGTTTTCAGTCGCTTTTAGTAGGGAACGCCTTCCTTGCATGTCATTAGTGATAATTATCGCTGACATGCAAGGCGATGGAAAACGCGGCCTCTAACGCCTGAAAGCTGTCGCTAACGCCTGTTAGCGACAGCTTGCTAATAGGGCGATAAAATTATCGCCGCTTTAGCGGCAAAAAGTGCCACTAAAGCGGCGATAAAGCCCTTGATAATATGCCCCTCAGTCCTTAGGAGGTAGTTGATTATTGGAGACAAAAAGCAAAACGATAACTGGTCGAATTGCATCACTACACATGCGTTACGCAACCGGAGACAGGTTTGTAAATTAAGCCCTGGTTTCATGTGTAATGAGGCTGTAACCTCCAACAGGGCAGGGGGAGACCGTTGTACTCGAGATCGATACACCCCATAGAGAGAAGGCCCACGCTGGCCAGGGTTGTCTCAAGGCATGCTGTCAACAATCAGGGTACAATTTTTTTGTGGCCCATCTTTTTTTTTTGGTTGCCCGTACATTAACGTTAATCCAATAGAATCACGACATGGGCGTCATTTAGAGGTCACCAGGGGTCGCTACTACGACCCCTGGCAGGCCCCTTGTGACCCCTGGCACTGCCTGTAGTGTCCTGCTGGACACGTTCTAGTGTCTCAGCAGACACTGAGTTAGTAGCCACTCCCCTATGGGAGTGGGCACACTGCACCCCCACACCCATCCATCACGGGTGTCACGAGTGACGTGGCCCCGGCAATAAAAGGGCCCGGGTGCACGTGCTCGTGGCCAGTTATCGCCATATACCACTGGTGTCTGTGTCCCTCCTTTCTCATCATGTGGGCATAGGGCCCAACACTACACTGGCGACGAGGCGGGTAGCTGACCCCGCATGCCCACCAGTCTGCGTGTCCTCGTTCCTTGTGGGAGAGGAAGGGAGCCCGACCGGCGGCACCCCGGCGCGAAGTCTACGGCCACCCATGTCCGCGGGGCGGACTGTGCCTCTTGTGTCACCTGATCACCGCCTCCTCAGCTCCGGAGGGCCGCGATAGCCTGCCTGGATACCCACTAGTGCCCATCGCCAGCACACACAGCCGTTGCTGCAACCCTGATGATGCCCAGCCCGACTACGGAAGGTCAGTGGTGCAGAAGCAAGCAGCCGAGAAAAGGATCACTGCCACCGGCGCTGTGCGTGAAACGCAGGTGCCTCCGACCCTGGGAGTGACCCCGACCGGGTCCCGAGGCGTCCACAGGCTGTCCCGCACGCCGGATCTGCACTGGAGGCCGAGAGGGAACACGGCGCGACGTGACTTCCCCAGCACACATGAGAGTTCGTGGAGGGCGCCTACACCCCCCCTGTAATGCCGGACATGTGACCGCAACTGCGCCCAGGCGGCCGCCTCCGCAGCCGATCAGCCCTGTAACCCACACCGCAGAAGCAAGCTTCACCGCCCACTGGCATCAGCGAGGGAGTCGCAGCGCACTCCGCAAATCAAGCTGTGTCCCTACCTGCCGGTGACTGGGCCTTCCGCTCACGCTGCCAGTGGCCACCAGCTCCCCACAAAGGTCCCAGGACTCTCACCTCCAACCGCAAGGCAAACTCCTGCCCGCATCGTCGGACCCGGGTGGCCTGCCTTCGGAGGGGAAGCAACTGCCCTGCCCGTTGCAGGTGCCGGCAGCGCCACTTAGCGCCGGCTAGTCGCGCCGCACCCATACTCCACAAGGCCCGCGTGAATGGGTCTCAAACCTTGAGAGAACCACGCAAGTCTCTTCAGCCTGGGGGGGGGACTGATCGTCTCCTCAGCGCCAGGAGCAGCAGCGCGTCTACTCCAGAAAGGCGTACAGTGCACCGGCTCCCCAGGCGCTCACATCCCTGGATGCCTACCACGTCGGTAACGCTACCGCGACATCCAGAGTTGCAGCCAGCGCCACCTAGTGGTCAGCAGTGCAAACCGCATCTGCCAACACAGCACAGGGTCCTGCACCAGCCCTTTCAGCACTCCGTAGCCTGCAGCAAACTGGCTAAGTGACTGCAACCCAGAAGCAGACTACCAGGGCCCAGCACTTTAGACACAGTGCTGCCACCCGGTGGGTGTGAGAGGCAACACGCTCTCCTGCAGCTACGCTGAGCAGGCCCAGACAGGAGCTCCCAGCCTAGGTCTGCACACAAAACATACCTAGTACTGCAACAGCCAACAGCCCCCAACCAAGAGCCTCCAGTTCAAGCTGTGAGTGAGATTTTCCACGAGGAGATGGCTACAGAGTCACCTAGGGGCCACGGAGAGACACCGTATAAGCGACAAAGAAACCACAGCACAGGTGGCTGCAGTGCCATCTGACTGCTCAGGAGCGTCTCCAACATACATGCCTAAGTGCTCCTGCCAACAGTTGGAAGAGGGGAGACTCCAAACCCGCACCTAGCAAGGGGATACCAAGGCCCCAGGACTGCCTCAGCACAGGAAAGTGCCAAAGATCAAAGGACAGCAAAGCCCAGCAAGACGGGAAGCACAGAAGACAGGGTACATTGCGCGCCAACCCAACGGGCTGCACATCACCAAAGGTTCCCATGCAGCCCAAAGCCTACAGCAACCAGGGCAAGCCACCGCGACGACCGCAGCACCACCTGGTAGCTCCCCAGATGCAACGCGCTGAAGAACGGACACACTGCCTGGCCAGAGCGGATGGCCAGCAAGAGAAAATCGCAAAGTGGTCCTGGCAGGAGGTTCCACACCGGCGCATCCAAAGAGCGGTCAAGCACACTGACTGCCCACCGCGATCGACGCCAGCAGACCAGTGACAAGTGTGGCTGCACTGCACCCTACAGACCAGCAGTACCAGAGCCCAGCACAGCGTCCTGCCAACCAACCGGTAACAGCAGTCAACAGATCTCAGAGTGCGCACCGCCACGACGAGGAAGACTGCCTGCTCACACCCAGTTGATGAGACGGACCGCACCAGGCACGGCAAAGCGTGCCCTCAGAGGAGAATGCTCAGAGTGTGGCCCTCTGCACCCTGCAAGCGCGAGCAGCAAGGACACCTTCGACGACAGCAAAGTCTCCAAGTAGCTGCCACACTCAAGAGCCCCAAGGGGCCCCAAGCTGCACCAGCGCAAACCAGCGTCATATAGGCAAGAGCACTGCCTACCACCTCTACAAAGTACGGGGAGAGACTCTTAAACCCCGCAAGGAGCTGCGAGAAACCCAGAGCTACACACGGACAGCCACCACCCACAAGAGTGGACAACCAGCCAGAACAGCAACGTCTCAAGGTCGCTGTCCCCGCTAACAGCTCAATAGAAGACTGGTGCAGAACGCGCACCACACGTGGCTGCCCAACGCCACCGCCGGAGCAGAGATCGCCTCAGTTGCTCCTCCCGGTGTACAGACACCACCGCAAACTACACCTCAGGCACACCACGTGCCAGAAGAAAGCACCCAGGAGATAGAGACATCTCCGCAAAGCAACACTGCTGAACGCAGCACAGAGAACAACTACATCTCGACTGCACCAGCGAAACCCCGCAGTGCGCCGAAGACCACACAGAGTGTCCTCCCTCGCACTGCCTCAAGACGGAGTCGGCAGTGACCCACGGCAGGCAAGAAGAGGAGTTGCACACCCCACGTGGCCGGCCGCCACAGCGACAGGCGCTCCAACAACCAGCGACAAGCAACTGGACGTCATGTCGCCCAGCAAGCAAGGAGCGCGCCGGAGCAAAGGCAGAAGCCGGCGCCATGACAGCGCCACCTCGAGGTCCAAGCGCAACACCCTCGAGAAAAGAAGAGTGACAGACATGTCACACAAAAGGGAAGAAGAGTGACAGCCCGGTCACACCCTCGAAGAAAGAAGAAAGTGACAGCCCTGTCACCCAGAAAACCGGAGGAACACAGGTGGGCTGAATAGACCAACAAAGGGAGAAGACTGAGGACTCACAGCAAGCCAAGAGCACACCCAGACACACCAGACAGCCACCAATGCGGACCGACGTCCCTGGATACAGCCTCACAGGAGAACCGAGCACAAGCCGCAGCAAGCGCAATCCGCGTCTCTCCCCAACGCTTCCCCAGGGGACCGTCCATCCCAGAGTGTCGGCAGTCCAAGTCAACGGCATCCCTGCTCCAGGCCGCAAATGCCGTGGGTGAAGATCAGCACTGAGTGCCCGCCCTCACACCGCCTCAAGATGGAGTCGGCAGTGGCCCCAAATCAGGCAAGAGAGGATCCGTACACTCTACGTGTCAAGCCGCCACTGAAGACCAACCTCAACAAGGCGGAGACACCTGGCTGCTAAGTCCCTCCTGACATCCAAACTCTCCCAGCAAGCCACCACCATCTGTCATTCCGACTCACCACATGGCTGGCAACCACCATCACGCCAGCCCTCAGCACATGCGTCAAACACCACTACCAGAGCACAAGTGGACTGGAATCATACACCGTTGCCACGCCAGCCAACTAAAGAAATTAGAAGCCACCTGTGAACCTGGCCTACACCGGAACCGCGGCAGCGAGTGCAAGTCTCAGCCAAGACTCATCCACCCGTGAGGGTTGTGCGTGTGACTAAGTAACGGCTCCTCAGCGGTCCTGCAGCTGCCCCCAGACGGCACACAAGCGGCCCCCTGCGCAGCCCTCCTACAGTCCCGCAGCAACCCCGACGACGGGCCTCCCCAGGCGGGAGAGCGAGAAGAGACGGTGCCCCACCGACAGGTTACCGGTAACAGCCAAGCAGTTCAACAGGGACAGTCGGTCCAGCAACACCTCTGTGAATCCTCACCGTAGGCTCCATCCAGGTTCATGACGCAACCCACCAAATGAACTGTTAGAACCCATCACAGACCATCCCGGACGTCAGCAACGTGGAGCCATGCAAGACATGTCATCATCAGAGAACTGACGGTATGCAGCGGACGTCATCAAAGCCAGCGTTCGTGTCCTGAACCCCTCAGGTTAAACTACGAGTGCCCGCCGCGATGGCCCTGCAGCAGGCGGAATCACCGGCCCATGCCTGACGTCTCCTTGCCACCGGACTCGTAAGGCTGTTGGACCCTGTGGTGTTTAGTTGACTGTTTATTTCTCTCCACAGGTTGAACTAATTGTTGTTGTCGTTCTTCATTAAAGTTGGGGAGGAATGTAGTGTCCTGCTGGACACGTTCTAGTGTCTCAGCAGACACTGAGTTAGTAGCCACTCCCCTATGGGAGTGGGCACACTGCACCCCCACACCCATCCATCACGGGTGTCACGAGTGACGTGGCCCCGGCAATAAAAGGGCCCGGGTGCTCGTGGCCAGTTATCGCCATATACCACTGGTGTCTGTGTCCCTCCTTTCTCATCATGTGGGCCTAGGGCCCAACACTACACTGCCTTTGCGACCCCTAGCGTCAGCAGTGGCAACATCAGTGGCAGGAACAGAAGCATCTCGTCTTTACAAACGTTGGTGGGGGCTTCGCTCACCTCATTTTTTTTGTCACTTTTTAATTATACTAATAGTGAATAAGATTACGTTATTTGCTATTAGTTTAATAAAAAATGGAGTACAAATAGCTGGAATATGACTTTGCCTGGCATCTGAGGTAAGTAAAAAAAATGCTTTTAAATTTATGTAAGTTGTGTGCCTGCTCACAGTTTTGAGTGTGTGTATGTGTGAGTGTGTGTGTATGTGTGAATGAGCGTGTATGTATAAGCATATGTATATGTAAGTGAAAGTGAAGGTCAAGGGGCATGTGAAGTCACTTTCGCTACCCCTGGCATTTTGGTGAATTGACTTCCATAGATCACAGGGATCCCCTCAGCAGAGGGCCCCCAAAGCATAGAATCGGGCCTGATTTTCAGCCCCAAACTACCGCCATAGTTTCCATTAAGGTCTAGAGTGGTTTTCGCAATGGGTGGCGAAATGTTGACAGTGGGTAGTTTGATTTGTCATAGTTTCGCCCCGAAACCAGTGAATGGGCATATAAATATTGTTTCAGCATATGCCGCTATAGATTTTTTTTAGAGGAAGATGTTTGTCATCTAATGAGAATTGTATTATATTTTTTTAATTAAATGTAGCTATATTTGTCTTCGGATTTGTTTGCGCCCATAGTACACTTTTACCAGTACTATGTTTTGGATTCCTGGATTCAGGTGGAGGAGCGTCGCCCCACTACTCTTCAACAGTTAAGAAAGGAAAAAATAAAATGATAATAACTTATTGTTATTATCATTTTATTTTGTCCTCCTACTGCGGCGGTTTTGCATGAGGGGGCGGGGCTGCAGAGCAGGGGAGGAGTGGTCTGCCCACTCCTAAGTGCGCAATGACTGTTTGGTCGGCCCTCTCAGGCCGCTGAAAACAGTCATGCGCATTTCCCTGTTCTCCATGCTGGCTGCATTACTGCCTGTAGGGAGAACATGCCCACCCTCCAGCCCCTGGCTGATCGCTGTGTCACGGCAAAAAGTTGTCCTCTTTCCCCAATATGTCAATCATGCCATGAAATCACAATGTGCCCGTTGCCCCCTATATTCCGCTAGGCCATGATATGCACGTTTACCCCACCTGCCAGTGATTCTATGATATCTTTTCCCCAAATGCCCGGCATGTCATGATGTGCCCAATCCTCCCACTTCACAAACATTCTGTGATGTGTCTGTCTTTGCACATATGCAAGCAAGCCATGGAATGGTGTGAAAACTTGGTTCTTTGGGTCCCAGCAGTCAGATTTGACTGGGCTGCCATTGTAACTATTGGAGTTGTTTACCACTGTGTCCTCGGGCTACAGCACTTTTGAACCTCAGACTGGATGACCAGTTTTAACACGACTCTCTCAGGGTAGAGAGATAGAGTAGTCAAAGACCAACTCAAGGAGGTTGCATAGGTTTACCCTCTGTTGGGGCTATTCACAAAGGTAACTTATACTCATGAGTTTACTCTTACACTTTTGAGTAACTTTACTACTTTTGGCTATTCATCATTTATGAGTGTAAAGTTACTCCAAAGTGTAAATTTACATGGTTCCACCCCCTGACACAAATGTGGAGGCTAATTTATGAGTTCAAGTTACTACTGCCAAAAAGGAGCAGTAGTAAGTCCAGCACCACATATGGCAATCCAATGATACTGCAACACCCTCCCATAGAAAATAGTGGAGAGCTGATGGAAGGGAAGAAGTGGTGACTTTTGCCTCTTGGGTGCTCCCTGGAGAAGAATCAACATATTAAACAATTGAGAAGAAGATGTGTAGGTGTACTCCCTCATGAGATTTCCTCTCGGCCCTTACGGCACTGGGAGAGGGCTCTTTCTCATTTCTGCCGGTAGTGTGATAGAAAGAAGATGTGGGGCCTGAATCACAGAACTAACTTACGTCAAAATCCTAAACTTACAACAATTTTGGTATTCACAGAATGAACTTACACATTTGGGTATTCACAGAATGAACTTACACATTTGGGTATTCACAGAATGAACTTACAACAATTTTGGTATTCACAGAATGAACTTACACATTTGGGTATTCACAGAATGAACTTACACATTTGGGTATTCACAGAATGAACTTACTACCATTTTGGTATTCACAGAATGAACTTACTCATTTTGGTATTCACAGAAGGCACTTACTCATCAATGAGTAAGTGCCTTCTGTGAATACCAAAATGTGTAAGTTCAACAAAATGAGTAAGTTACACAAAATGTGTAAGTTACACAAAATGTGTAAGTGCCTTCTGTGAATACCAAAATGAGTAAGTTCATTCTGTGAATACCAAAATGAGTAAGTTCATTCTGTGAATACCAAAATGAGTAAGTTCATTCTGTGAATACCAAAATGGTAGTAAGTTTAGGATTTTGTCGTAAGTTAGTTCTGTGAATCGGGCCAGTTAACTTTATGGTGCGGGACGCGCTTTTCCTTACCGGATTCTGCCGTGAGGGGAACGGCTTCACTCTTCTCCCTCCCAGCAGCCATGAGGGCAACGGCTTCACTTGCCTGAATCTCCCGCCGTGAGGGGAATGGCTTCTGGCACCAGGCACTACATCTCCCAGCAGGCGTGGGCAGGCGCCTGCTGAGTTCGTCAGTTTGGTGTGCCAAGAGGCGCGATAAAAGCTTGCCGGCCACCCCGCAGCGCGGGACGCGCGCGGGCCAAGGGCGGGCCCGTCCTTTCCCGTCATTGCCAGGTCGTGGGCTCTTGCTCTCGGAGTTCGCTTGCAGGTACAGTTTGTTTTGTTGATACCATCGTCCGAGCTGTTGATAATAGTGGTGTTCCCTTGCCAGCAGCATAACCCCTATGTGTCATGCTCTAATGGACTAGGTGTCATTAAATCCCTACATCGATTTTGGCCCTACTGGACATATGGACATATGGACCTAGACTTTGGACTTTGAATCAGGGGCCCTGTTCCGCATGTTGCACTTTAATGCTACTACACTGTTTTAATGTCTTTTTATTATTAGTATTGCCAAACAACATATATGCTTTTTAACTTAAACATAAGGTCTTGTTGAGTTTTAACTGGTTTGTGTCCTAGTACTGTATTGCATTTTCCACATTGCACATTGCACCTTGTCTTATAACTGGTCTGTAACTGGATAGGGATCTGAGTAAATAATATAGTGCGAATAGAGATAGTCATCATGAATAAGCGGAAGGCAAATCTGGGGAAAAGTGTGGCCGGGACCTTAGACGCCTTCATATTAAGGCCAGAATCAGCCCTCATTAATGAAATAAAACTTACAGAACGTAGACTGTCTCTTGAGCCTAAACCTCCACAAGGTAGACTCTCTCTATCCCCCGCAATCTCCGATCCTATGGTGGTATTTAACCAGGATGTATCTCCATCCCGGCTGAGTCAGTCTCCACTTGTTGCCCCAGACTCAGTGTTAAACTCCGTCTCTTGCTCATCCCCTGAGCTAGAACTTAGCCCTGTTAAAACTAAAACTATAACTAGAGGGCAGAAAGCAAAATTGAAGCCGACCCGTACTAACGAACCCATGCCCACAAAAAGGAAGACCCGGGGTTTGCCGAAATCTAATAAACCCGCCCTGGGCGCACCTGGCAGGAAAACATTAGCTGTTCCTATAGAAGGTTCCCCCATTTCTATGAATCAGACAATGATGGGGCAGGTCACTGATAGCACGCAGGAGGGGAACTTCTGGGGCAGGCTCGAAACTATGATGACCACCTTGTTGGATCCTATTTTTCAAAAAATAAGCTCAGTAGAAGCTAGATTACTGAAATTAGAAGGGCTGGTCAGTTGTAAACCATTGGTTACACCGACAGTCAGCACAAACATTAGCAGAGACCACACAGTTATCGGGGGTATAGGAGCAGGGGTGGGTTCATCTGTGAGGTCTGCAGCAAATAGTGAGGTGCTGGATAAGAGCAGTCCCAATAACATCAGCCCCAGGAGAGCAGATATTCCAGCACTCCCACGTAAACCCCCCATAAGAGCAGGGGCCTCTGTGTCTCATAGGGTAACAAGGCCAGAAGGATGGGACTCACAGTTAATGAGTCTTCCAGTTATTGACCTCCCTCCTGAATCCACCCCATACGTAGTACTTCTGGTGAGTGTTCCCTCCCTCCCTAAAGGGGCTAAAGAAGATCATGGACAATTGACAAACAAACTAACTCACTGGTTCACACAGAATACCACTCTGGGTGCCCACGTGGCCAAGATCATCCTCATGGCACGCAGGGTCAGTTGGATTGGGAGCTCACGTAAAATGGGCTCCGGTGATTGTGTCATTGTAAATTTTGACAACCCCTATACTGCGGGCAGTATCTTATCTGGGGAGATCGGACTTACGCCCTTAATGGGTTCTGTTATTAGGGCTTTACCTCTGGGCTTTTTCTATAAGCCGGCCCCGTATAGGGATATGTCTGATAATGCCCCCAGGGTACCTCTCCGAGGGGGGTGGTTAAATAGATTAGCACCTAGACGACACCCTATTCCTATGGCCCACTCATCTTCCGAATTAGATGGGCAGTTTGGCACAGATCCCTCACTGATGCTAAACAATAGATTTGCTGCTCTAACTGGTTTGGAGGAGTGTGACTGACTAAGGGCTCCTACACCAGCGGAGCTAGAGCTCGCCGTCCTTAAAGAGGCACCAGTGGAGGAAGCTGTGGAGCCCCCTGAGGGGAGACTTAACAACTTCTTATCATGGAATATTGCAGGGTTGGCTAACAAGCTTCAAGATCCATTGTGGGTGCAATATGTGAAGCAATTTTTGGTAATCAGCTTCCAAGAAACATGGTCACTGGATTGTGACCTATTCCTGGAGGGTTACAAGGCTTTTTTTGTCCCGGCAACCCCGTCGGTGAGTGGAAGACCAAAGGGTGGTTTAGCCGTATACATTTCCGTGGCTGTCGACTGCCAGATTCAGGTGATGCCAACTACAAACCCTGGCATTCTGGCATTGTCTGCCAAAAGGGGGGACACTAGGTGGGGAATCATACATTTTTACAATTCTATGATTTGTCCACACGAGCTCTGTAACATTACTGATCTGGGAGCGATCATAAAACAATATTTTAGGCCCATTATACATAATCTTGTGGTCTCTGGGGATTTTAATATTCACCCCTGTGGTAACCCAATAACATCCTGCATTTCCGAGTTGGGCTGTCCCCGTAGGAGGGGCTTTCATTTTGAACACCACACCCAGGGGGAAATACTGAACAATATGATAAATGAACTGGATATGGTGGCTCTGATGTCTTTAACCGCCCCGCAAACTAAGTTCCCCGTGCCAACTTTTAAAGGGCACAGTAAGGGGTCATTTATTGACTTTATTTTAATCTCTTCTTCTTTGCAGTCTTTTTTTCAAAGTTTTAGTATTGTGGAGAGTGAATTTAGTGACCATAATCCACTAGCAGCTCATATGATGGGCCCACTAACAGTAAAAATTGGCGAGGTTTCAAACAGGGGTGTCCTGAGGCCGACGGATGGTAATCACAGATTAAAATGGTCTCAGGTGTCCCCAGTTAAATTTTATAACAAAGTAAAAGCATCCTGTGCCCTCGAGTTAGCACTATGTACAACTATGGGCTCTTCCCCAAATGAGATTCTTGACGCATATGCATCAATAGCGTGTAAAGTGAGTGAAATTTTAAGTGTCCCAGCTAGTAGAAATGCCTCAGATGGCCCCAGATGGTTTGACTCCCACTGCTCTAAAGTAGCAAAGAGGTTGAGGGAAGCACTTTCAGTTAAACCAAGAATTCAATCTGAGGTATGTGCTTGTCGAAAGGAATACAAGTCTGTTTTGGCCAAACGGAAGGGTGCACTGAAGGAAGAGGCTTGGAGGGAGCTGATTGACTCAAGCACCCTCAGGAATAGCTCGAGGTTCTGGAGTGTTGTGAACAGGCCCCTTTTTGATCAGGAAGGGGGTGGAGCCTTAGATTCACATATCAAAGAGGAGGAGTGGGTGCTTCATTTTAAATCTATGTTTGATTGCCCCCGGAGCTTAATTCTCAAGAAAGCCGGGTCACAGATGATTCTGTGATAACATTTGAAAGGGGTGAGGTCAGGGCTGGTATTTTAGGGCTAACCATTAATAAAGCACCGGGCCCAGATGGGATCCCTCCAGACTTATTTAAGTCGGACCCTCCATTCTGGGCCCCGATACTGGAGGCAGTATTTAATGCAACGGCCAAAAATGGCTGCCCCCAGTCTTGGGCCTCTTCCACAATAGTCCCGGTCTTCAAGAAGGGCAATCGAAATAGTACCTATTGCTATAGACCGATTTCGCTAATTGATTCAGTGGTTAAAGTGGTAGGACGGATCCTTTTACAGAGACTTTCAACATGGGCAGAGGAGAATGAGATTATGTCGGATGTCCAGTATGGTTTCCGGCCGGGACGCTCTACTGTCGCTCAGTGTCTTAATTTATCTATGATACTGAGCAAATATACTGTTGCTCGCCCCAGAACCATCCATCTTGCCTTCATGGACCTGTCATCCGCGTTTGACTGTGTCAATAGGACCAAACTGTGGCAGTCCATGAGGGCAATGGGGGTGGAGATCAGTATTGTTAATTTTCTTGAGGACCTGCATAAATCAACCAAAGCTAATGTCAGGTTCTCACAGGACTTGCGGGTCACTAGGGATTTCGAGATCAAGAGGGGAGTCCGGCAAGGCTGCATTCTGGCGCCTTTTTTATTTAATTTTTATATTAACGAACTGGATAGTGTACTAAGAGCAACTGGAGTTGATTTTCCCTATGTAGGGCGGCGTGGCATCCCGGTCCTGTTATATGCGGACGATGCCGTCCTCATATCCAGGACAGAGCTGGGTCTGCAATCCCTTTTAACTACATTTGCCAGATTCATGATTGACCGGGACCTGGCAATTAATAATACCAAATCCTACGTCATGAGAGTAGGACAACAATCAAAGAAGAGCTTTCATTTTAGTGTTGGCCCCGCTAAAATCCCCCGCACGAATGTATTCTCCTACCTAGGGGTCCTTTTCGATGACCAACTTAAATGGGGTCCTCTGCTTATGAGGAAAAAAGGGGATCTGGCTAGGGCAAACACAGCTATTTTTAAATTTGCCTCTAAAACAGGAAAGAAACCAACAGGGGCTATGCTGAAGGTTTATCAAGCCAAAAGTTTGGCTATAGCTACCTATGGTAGTGAAATATGGGGACATATTGCCGCAGATTCCCTTCAGGTAGTGGAGAATGATTTCCTGAAACGCTTATTATGTGTTCCACGGGGAACCTCTAATTTAGCGGTTCATGAGGAACTGGGGGTTCCCTATCTAAGTGATGCTCTTGCTCTGCGACCCCTGATCTCCTGGTTAAGGTGTTGGCTGAACAAAGATTTAACTCTTACTCATTTGATCTTAAGAGAGTGTATGTCCCTCGACAACGCATCTCGTATCCCCTGGCTTAGGTATATTAAAAGTAGTTTTGAAGGGCTAGGGAGGGGCGAGTTATTTCTTAAACCCGATCTTATTGTCAAGAAGGACGTGGAATTAACTAAAATAGCCTTCCTGACCTCAAGGAAAGTGGACAGGGAAGCTGATGAGTTTCTAAAACCTAGTGTTCATATGTTTTTAATGTTAAAAACAACTCCGAATACGGAACCTTATCTTATGGGGTCCCTGTCATCATACGAGAAGTTTTTATTAACCAGGTTTCGGATGAATCTCTTCCACCTTTTGTTAGCTAGACCCAAAGGTTATAGTAGAGGTCAAGTGCTAGCTTCCTGCGGGTGCGACGGACAGTCTTCGCAGGATTTGCTGCACTTCCTGTTTTTATGCAAATTATATGAAATGCCCGTAGGCACTTTTTGGTTCCCATTTTAATAAGAATGAATTTTAGACAGGCTCGACCTGCCCTTGTGTACCTTCAACTGCTGAAAGAGGACTGTATTTTTTTTATAGTAGGGTTTTTAAAGGCTTCAGTGAAATCCAGGACCTGTATGGACGAGTAAAGTTAGTTAATCTAGGCATTTTAGTTCATTGGATTTTAACTTGCGGAACAGGATAATTTTTTAATTCATGTTTTAACATTCAGGGGCATATTTACGTTCCCTGGCGCATCCCTGCATATCAGCAGGGATGCGCCAGAGAAAATGCGTCACGCAAGTTTACCCTTGCGCCACATCCGATGCGCCGCATTTACAATGCGGCGCATCGTGGCGCAAGGATAAGCAGATGCGTGACGCATCTGCCGGCGGAAGGTTGGCGCAGTGCTGAAGTTGTGTCGCAAGCGCGACGCAACTCCAGCACTGTTCCAACCTTCCCTATCCCTAACATGGTGCGTCAATGCTTACGCCTGCTTAAAGCAGGCGTAAGGATTTGACGCACCAGCGTCGGAAAAGTGACTGCGTGAAATCTTGTAGATTTCACTACGTCACTTTTCCGAGGCGTTCCTGCGCCGGAACGCCCCCCCCTGCGCCGGTACGCCCACATGAAACCTGACGCAGGTTTCATGTGGCGCAGGGGTTTACTACGTGACGCATCTCCCTAGATGCGTCACGTTGTAAATATAGCGCAACGCGGCGCAAAAGTGGCGCAAGGGGCTTGTAAATATGCCCCTCTGTGCTTATGTATTTGCATTGGTGTAACTTTTATGGTTTTACTAACAAAAACCGAATAAAGTTTATTTGAATTGATGGTGCGGGACAGCATTTCAGAACTTATATTTGGGGTGCTCCATTTATTCTTCGGACAAACCACATGCCCATGGTTAGCTTATTCAGCGCTTGGGGTAGCGGGAAATCCACACCCAGAATAGCAAAGTGTCAATTCTGTCTGCAAAAGTACAATTACAATATTAAGTATATGCCTGGGAAGAGAAATGTGGTGGCAGATTTCCTATCAAGAATGCCTCTGATTGACTCATGTGAGGATACATGCGATAGTGATGAAATAGAATGCATGACCATTCTTCTCAAGGGATTGTTGAGGGAGCACTATGGAAGGAAGAATGCAGAAGCTGTCTGGACGAGGATCTAGAATGCCAACAGATAATGTCATGGGTGGCAAATGGATGGCTGAATACGAGGGGCTTGAGGGCTGAAGTGGCACCATATGTGCAGATTGTGCAAGAGTTAACTTGTGAGGCAGGTCTACTGCAATGTATAGGGCAGTTGGTGGTCCTAGTCAATTTGAGAAGGAAGGTATGTGAGTTTGCTGACAAAAAGGTATGTGGGAATCTGTGCAATGAAATGTAGGGTACGGGAAGACTTCTGGTGGGCAGGTCTAGAGAAAGCTGGGAGGTTTCCTTGAGTGATAGTGGGTCGTACATTTTGGGTGACAAGTTGCAGGTGACCAAGTCTTGACCCATAACCATTGTCAAAATGCTGATGGTGTTTTGGGCAAAGATGGCTGTGGATATCTCAAACCCATTCAAGGTGTTGGGTGAAACTTCAAAGTATGCTATTGTGCTTATTGATTATTTGACAAAGTGCCCTGGAGTTACCTTCATGACACAAATGATAATCCACTTTTTGCAAGATGTGTTTAGGAGAATGTGTTGTCCAATGAACTAATTACAGACAATGTAACTCAGTTGGTCTTGGACTATATAAACACACTTTTGGAGGTGCATGGCATCAAGCATGTAAGAATAGCTTTATATCATCCCAGGAGCAATTGGCTGGTTGAAAGATCAGTTGCAGTTGGTGTTGGTGAACAGACTCAACTGGAAGTGTGTGACTGATGATATGCTTTGGTCTATTAGGATGACTCCCAATGTCAGTACTGGAGTGTCAGTTTGTGTTGTTCTTTATTTCATATAATTTCAAAATGTATTTCATTTCATATCAACTTCTTACTCATTAAATCCAAAGACACCTGCAGAATAAGCCCACTTTTACTATATATGCAGGTTTTAGTGTTAAAATAAAATGCATGGCTTAAAGCAAAAGCGCTGCAACATAAGCAACCCTACCCAAAGAGGTAAATTAAGGTAAAAAAGTAAAAGACTAAAAACACCCAAAAATACTTAGGGCCTGATTTATATTTTGGCAGATGGGTTACTCTGTCACAAGGATGACGGATATCCCGCTCGCCGAAATATAAATACCAAAGAATATAATGGAATTTTTATTTCAGCTAGTGGGATATCCGTCACCGTTGTGATGATGTAACCGTCCTCTGAAACATTAATCAGGCCCTTAGCTTTAAGTAGAGAATAAATGGGGTGGTCTTCAATTGATGTTTCACATTTGCAATAAATGGTGGATGTAAAGAAACATATACAGAGGAAAACTGAATGTTGGGAGTTGGATTAAAATAAAAATGTTATAGAAATTAGTTTTTTTACAAAAGATTCTATAACTTTAGGTGTGAAGTGCTGATGGTCACGGTTTAGAGTCTCTGCTTCAACAAAGCCACCTACTGCTTCCTTTCTGCAGCCCTTCATCCCATCAGACACAATTAAGAATTCACACTAGGCGTATATCTTATGATTTTATTAACATTAAAAACCTATCCTACTGCAGACAATGGGCTTAAATGATAAAGGTAACGTGCTCTTTTGAGTAAGTTTACTCTTTTGAGTAAGTTTACTACTTTTCGGTATTTTCAAACTACACTTTGATAGTAACTTACACTTTTGTGAGGGTGTGGCCACGCAAGATGGCTGACAGGAGGCGTTCCTAGGAGGCTACCCGTCGGCCTGACCGAATCCTCCATAATCCAGCCATCTGTTGCTATACAAATGGACCAGAGGCTTCAAGATTTGTTCCCAGTGCACTCCTGCACCCCTGGACCGTGTTTTGGCCCAGCGCCATCGCCTCTGGAGTGGAGATTGCCTCGGCATGCAGGAGGCCTGTAGGTTGTTGGATGGGGCCTGGCCGGGCTTGCGGAGCTCTTGTCGGCTGGGAGAGGGCTGGGTGGGTGATGCAGCCTGTAGCCGCAATCGGGGGCCGCTGATTTTCTTGCCAGGTGTAGATGGGCAGTCTGGGGGTGCGGCCATGCTAGGACTCTGACATCGGGAGGTGGCGTTCAGTTCCTCCCCCCTCCTGCCTCACAGACTAGCGCACTGCTAGAGGATGCAGACTGAATCGCGGGGGCTCCCATGCATCGAAGCCAGGCCGCCTGACATCAGTGCTGTGGGGCCAGCCTGGAGATGTCCATGCGGGGGCCATCAACTGAGACGATCTGGGAGGTTTGGAGAGCCTCCTTCTCCCCGCTCATGTCCAGGGTGGCCATCTGTATTGCCGGCAGCAGCTCTGGACTCATGGTGAGTGCCAGCCCATGGGGAACCTAACTGATGTCATTGGGGGGGCTGCGATCCATGTGACTGAGGCTTGGCGCTCCCCTCTCCTCTCTCCTTCCCCCTTGAACTACTGCACATCTTGGACAGCGCTTCTTGTGGGGGCCCTCCAACCTGCTGCTTATCTCTAATCTGTGGGCGTGCCTCACATTCCAAGGTGCCCCTGTATATTCTGCACTTTTGCCTGGCCCTGGTCCCCTGCTCACACCCTCTGTGGGTGATTGGAAGATTCTGGGGGTCCTCGCTGCTCGCGGGTGAAATGCAGGTGAGCCTTAGCGGGGCCCCGGAGGCTTCCGGGGAGAGTCTACATCAGCGAGCCCAGTGACTGCGACGTGTGGGGTCTGTCTGGCTCCCCACATGGGGAGGAACAAACAGTCTGGCCCCCCACAAGGGAACACTATGGAACACTATACTACGCAGGTGCTCTCCTCGTAGTTGAAGACACAGCAAGGTGATGCCCGGGGTGACCCAGTGCTGGACTGGCCCAATAAGGAGCCCTCATGGGTGGAGATCCTTGCAGCAGCCATTCAGGGCTCTTGAATGACCCTAGAAGGTAAAATTGAAACAGTGGCACTTGAGGTGAATCTACTCCGCACGGATCTTCGAAAAATATCGGATAAGGTTCGGGTCGCTAAGGGGTCCATGGCTGAACGTCATTTGGAGGTGGCTTCGCTCAGAAAGCAAGTGGCTACTGTCACATCCAAAACTGGAGCCATGGAGGCACGGGCCGAGGATGCAGAAGGGAGGTCCTGCCACAATTAATGTCCACCTCCTCGGGTTCCCTGAGCGGGCCGAGGGGGACGCGCCGGAGAGTTTTGTTGAACGTTGGGTCCAGGGCACGCCAAAGCCTACAGGGTTGTCTTCATTCTCTGTCATCGAGAGGGTGCATCGGGCGCTGGTGGCCCCCTACCCTCAGCCAGGGCACCGCCGCGGGCCATCATAGCACATATTCTGAACTATAAGGATAGAGACTGTATCCTACCCCCGGCCCGGGAGATGGATAATGCACAATTCGAGAATCACAAGATCTCTGTTTACCCAGGCTATACCCAATAAGTACAGGGGAATCGGAAAAGCTTCTTGGAGGTTAAAAGTAAGCTGAGAACCATAAGCCTCAGGTATATGCCTCTATATCCTGGCAAACTGCGGTTGCTTTCGGAGGGCAAGTCTCATTTCTTCGACTTTCTAGAGGACATCTGGAGGTGGCTGAAGACATGGGACAAGGTCCCACAAGACAAAGCAGGCCCATGGAGAGCTGGTTCCCGTAATGTCAGAGCATCACACAGCCCGAACTGGAGATCATGCAAAGGGCCTGTGTGTGGTGAGACCCGGGGCCCCGGCAGTCTGAGTCCTATGAGGATTGTCATTCAGGGTGATGGCACCATGGCACTGGCTTCCCCTGAGGATGCATTAAGACCAGAGGGAGACCTGCCTACCCCAGCGGCGGCCGTGGTGATGTGTGACTCTGTTACCTAATTCGGGATTCTGTATTGCTTTTATGTTTACTCCTTTCCCCTTTTTTTACCTTCTAGGGGGGTGGAGGCATCCTGCCAGGGGTGCAGATGGAGCTGTATCAGACTACTACTTATATTACAATCTGGTTTTGTTCTTAATGTGTCAATTGGTATGGCATTGCACCTTGTCTGGGGATTCGGGAAATCCTTTCCACAAGTAGTGGTAGGCCATGGTTATGGTTTACTGTTGTTTTACCTACTCTGGCTTTAAATCCGTGGTCAGCAAAGCAATTAAACAGACTTCCTTATTAATAGACAAAACTGCCTTTGCAAAAAAATCTCACGCCTGGGCAGTGATGCAGGCATACCAGAGGCTGCAACCTCAACCGTATTTGTAAGATCACTTCCCTCACCAGAAAAAGCACTTCTTTACGCTACTGAGGCTTGGGTCATTCCCATCAAAGGACCTGACTCCGAAATGGAAACATTCCTGGCAATCAAACGAATGCCGCTTATGCGGAGCAGGGGACGAGTCTTTACTGCATCTAATATGTATCTGCCCCTTCCTAGCAGAAACCCGGAATACGGTCCTTCGGGAAGCCTTTAGGAAGGAACAAATAAGAACTTGCAGAGCAGCAGTTATCCAATGTCTCGGAGGTCCATCAATCCAACTGTCTTGCAGTGCCATAAACTTTTTGAAAATCGCGGCAAAAGTACTGGACAAAAAAGAAACTACCTACTTACCCAAGTAGTTTTAGAACAATCAGCCCCGACACTTCTCTATTGTATTGACTGCATGTTTTAATACTTTTGACTTAAACCACCGCCACTTGCCTGCCGATTGACTTCCTCGTGCTTCTCTACATTTTATAAGTTTTAAAAATATACATTTCATGTATTCCTTACTAACGGTTGTTTTCCCACCCTTTTATGATTTTTTTAATGAAATCAAATAAAAGTATATTTGACTTGACTGTTGTTTTACTGTTTATCCATGGTGGGGGGAGTTGGGCATGTTGTTTTGATTTGCACTGTGTTTCTCGTGAAGGGTGCAGTGCGAATGAAGCGCCACATTGCTAAGTTTCTTTTGATGGGCTCTATGGGTTGGCCAAACCTGTGGGTGGGGATGAAGACAGATTCTGGGGGATGGGCTACCTTTCCTGATGGCTGAGTGTACGAATATTATCATGTGGACTGTCGGAGGATTGAAGAGCTACTCCAAGCGGTATAGGATATACTTGTATCTTGGGTGTAACAAGGTACAGGTAGCCGGCCTTCAGGAAACCCAACTTATGGGCAGTGAACCTCAAATGCTAGGGAAGAAGTGGAGGGGGCAGGTCTTCTCGGTGACTTACTCCTCATATGCCAGGGGGATGGCCATTTGGATAGCACCTGGGGTTCCCTTTCATAACACATACAGTGAAGCAGATGTTGAGGGGCGTTGTCTCCTGCTCCAAGGCACACTAGATGGTAAGGCTATCACGATTCTAAACACTTACGCCCCTAATGTTGATAACAGGAACTTCCATGAGGGGATGCAGGAATTACTAGAGGGCAGTATGGGGTCTGAGCGGGAGACTTTAATTGTGCCCTGGATGGCAGAAGGGATCGGCACCCACCAAAACAGGGGACCAAGCCACTGATAAATAGATTGCTTGCCTTGGTTATGCAGAATCTGTGATTTCTGGATAGGTGGTGCATTTCCGCACCCAGAGGGCATTGAATACACTTGCCATTCCTTGACACACAACACTTAATAAAGTTTTTTAAAAAACACTTAGGCCGCCTCTCCTCTGTCCTCTTCTTCCTGACTCCAGTCCCGCAGCAGGATGCAGGAAGCCCCGGCCTCCGATAGCCAATCACAACACTGCAATGCAGTGTTGTGATTGGTCTGAGCACCGTGGATCGGCACTCAGCCAGGGAATGGGGGCCTGGGCATGTTTTCCACGCAGGCTGTAATGCAGCCTGCATGGAGAAGATGCAAAGTGCGCATGAATGTTTGGCCGGCCCCGCTCCAAACGCAAAGCTGCAGCAGAAGGAAACTAGAAATGATAATAACACGAGTTATTATCATTTTATGTTTCCTTTACTTCACTGCTGCGAAGCAGTGGGGCGACGCTTCTCCGCCTTAGCGGAGGAGCTTCCACTGCTTGCAATTGAACCTTTGGTGTTACTGTTACACAAGCAGCTGGAACCCTGGGGCATTTGGGTGGGTGGCTTCAACCATATCATCTTGCTATATGTGGATGATGTGCTGATTTACCTTCATTCCCCTGGAGAGACAGTACTGCTCCTGATGAGGCTGCTGACCTACTTTGGCGCAGTTTCTGGTTTGAAGGTCAGTGTCCGGAAGACGCTGTTATTTCCCCTGGGAAGGCTGGTGAGGAAACCTCATAAGCAGCTTCCAGACCTGGGGATTCGTTGGGAGACAGAGAGTTTCCGATACGTGGGCATCATGGTCATGCACACAGAGGCTGCTCACTGGAGCTTGGGTGTGGATAGGATCCTGGAGGGCCTCACGGGATCTATCGTGTTTTGGAATAAATTGCCCCTGTCGGTGAATGGCAGGGCAGCGGTCGCCCACATTTTGTTTCTTCCATGCTGTCTCTATCTGGTAAACAATTTGCTGTTCCCGCTTGGTCCACGAGTTGTCCACAAGCTAAACAGCCTGTTAGTTTCCGTGATTTGGGCCGGACGATGGAGCAGGGTGGCTCTGTCAGTCCTTAAAAGGGACACAGAGGACGGCGGCTTGGCTCTCCCGGACATGCAACTCTATTGGTTCACTGCATGCTGCATGGTGGCTTGCAGAGCCTGACAATTGGGAAATGAGACTTTTCTGAGACATGGTTGGGAAAGACACACTGGCACGTTTACTAATGTGAGGGGGCAGATTGTAGTGTTCAGTCCCATATCTAGTCCAGCACACAGCTGCGACATGGTAAATGGTGAGGAAAACTTCTGGAATCTGTGGGGAGCCACAAATTTACTCCCACCAAGCATTTCCCCAAGTTTCCCAATAAAAATAGTACCTCACTTGTCTGGCTGGGCCTAGTGCCTGCGGCAGGAAAGGATCCAAAACACAACATAGAATTTGTTTCACTGATAACCAACCCTTTATTTTTAATTTGGGTAGCTGTGGATTTCGGGCCCTAGCTCAGCCGGCACTCAGGGAAACCTACCAAACCCATACATTTCTGAAAACTAGATACCTGGGGGAGTCCAGGGTTGCATGACTTGTGAGGTTCTCACCAGGTTTTTTTACCCAGAAGGACTCAAACTTTGGCTAAATCCACATTTTCCTCACATTTCTGTGAGGGAAACTTCAGGAATCTGTGGGGAGCCACACATTTCCTACCACCCAGTGTTCCTCCAAGCTTCCTGATAAAAATAGTACCTCACTTGTGTGGCTGGGCCTAGTGCCTGCAACAGGAAAAAGCCCAAAATACAACATGGGCACCATTTTTCCACTGAAAACCAATGTTTTGTGGGGAATTTGGGTAGGCATGGATTGTGGGTGCTCAGATGGCACCCAGGGAAACCTACTAAACTCGGACATTTCTGAAATCTAGACACCCAGAGGAGTCCTACGTGATGTGCCTCATGTGGATCCCACAATGTTTTCTTATCCACAATGCCCTGCAAGCCCCAAAATATATCTAAAAATATTGCATTTTCCTTGCATTTCTGTGACGTAAACTTCCTCAGTCTGCAGGGATCCACACAATTCTGGCCACCCACTGTTGCTCCACTTGTCCCTATAAAAACGCTAACCCAGTTGTGTGGCTGGGCCTAGTGCCCCTGACAAGAACTGATCAAACTAGGGTCAATAGGAGTTGCCTCCCGAGGACTCCCATTGGCACAGGGTGAGTGAAATGTTCAAAATGTAAATTTTCTTAAAAAATGAATTCACAAAAATGAAAATGCAGAAATAACTCTTGATAGGATCATTGAAATTTTAGAAAACTGAATCTGTGAGTCACAGCTCGTGAGCTGTAAAGCCCTGACAAGACACCAACTGCTTTATAGGCCAGTCACAGACAGAAAACCGTTCTCACTGGCAACCTCTTGCCCAACAAGTTACATCAACAAATGCCACCATTCAAGGGCCCCTCACTTTCATATGCCCACAAGACTGTCACTTCACCAATCACCCAGATATCAACTAACTTACAAACTCGCCAGTAACAAGTCACTACACACACACACTGCCAGCCAGTCACCACTACACGCACCGTCAGTCAACTACCACTACAGACACACTGCCAGAAAACCGCCACTACACACACTGCCAGCCAAATGCCAGTCCACACACACCACCAGCCAAATGCCAGTCCACGCATATCGCCAGCCAAATGTCTGTCCACACACAGCCAGCAAAATGCCAGTCTGCACACACGGCCTGCCAAATGTCAGTCCACACACACCACCAGCCAAACGCCACTCAGACATCACCATGAAACGCCATGCGACTTTCATTTCTAAAACACTCTCAGAATGAACATGTTACACATACAAAGCACATACAGAAAAAATAAAACATCCAACAAAAAATAGCACACTATTTTCAGTATTTTTTCTCCAAATTTAAAATAACCCACCTATTGGTAGAATATGAAAAGCCATCTATGATTGCATGCATGACAGGTGTAACTAAACACATCAACTTATTGGCAACCTGGGGTCTAAACAGAATATTTATAGCAATTCTTGAGTTGGTATAATACAGTTTAAAACATGTGGACACACTTAAGCCATGATTAGGACACTCGGGGCAGTACATACAGCACTCTTTTCGTACTCCTCTTTGGACACAGACTCTACACCTCCGTCAAGAAAAGTCTTTTGTGGGTGTTGGAGGAACGTATTCTGGGAAGTGACGATCCTTCAATCTAGCTACATCCACAACCACTCCAATTCCAGGAACACTTGCAACAAGGCTGCCTATTACAGACTACTGAAACTGTTATCTTGGAATCTGGAGAATGATCTTTGAAAACAATGTATGCATTGAATAACACCAAATGAAACAGAGGGAGAGCCAACTTCTTATACCAGATGTATGGCTTTGGAGCAGCATTGTAAGGCTGCAACCTTTGAACTACTCTATCTACACTGCCCATGTGCTTGTTAGAGTCAGAAATGCACACAGGTTTGCGCACGTCTGCTACCTGAGCCCAAACATTCACAGGCGAAGTGCTTTCATCATGAACAGTTGTTAGCATGTGGATATCTCTTCTGTCTGAACATTTCAACGCTGTTATTTCATTACTATGCAATGCACTGCTTTGTCCCCTTTGAAGTTTATACACAACCTCTTTATCGTAACCTTTACGTTGGAGCGGATAATGCCACATGCCACAGTGCCCAAACAATTCTTTAAATAATTGCACACTTGTGAATAAATTGTCCACATATAAATGGTGATCTTTGTGAAAAAGTGCTCTGGAAAGTTCCCACATGATTTTTTCACTGACTCCATAAGTGGAAGGACAACCAGGGGAGAATCCTCTACCGGGGGACATGTACACCATGCATGAAGTTATATGCATATCTAGTGGCACTTTCACAGAACATATACACCTTAGTACCATAATGTGCCCTCTTCCTGGCTGAAAACCAAACAGCCCTTAAACAGGACCAGAGCTCGTCCACAGATATATCTTGCCCTGAAACATAGATTTCTGAGAAACAATCAGCTAAGGACAGGCCAAATCTGGAATAGACGGTCACAATCAGGGTGTTCTTGTGGCAAAGCTGTAGCATTATCCACAAAATACAGCATCCTCTGCAGAAGCAAATACCTATCTTGGCTCATGGTTAATTGAAAAAAAGCAGTTGCCATAAAGGGACTAGTAGACCAATATAAAGACAGTGATGGCTTCCTTAGTAATCCCATCAAAAACGTTCAACCCAGAACTGCTTCACTTAATGGAGATTTGTGGGAGTCGACCGGGTAGCTCTAGAGTAAGGTCTTAAGTGGGGCACTGTTGCCCCTCAATTACTGTTCTGGATACAAATTGGTCTGTTCAACAATATCATCCAAAAACGCATCATCAATAAAGAGCTAGAAGAAACTGATGGGCAAAACGTTCTCTGGAATAGCTCCACAACCTGCAACACCACTAAAGGTAGCTAAAACAGGCTGCACCATGTTAGGGGCAACCCTGGGTTCAGCAATTCCAATGGGAAGCTTTGCAGCCTCTGGCTCCAATCCAGCTCACTCATGCTGCACTACAGGCACATCAATGTCCTCATCTAAATGAGATACTTCATCAGCACTAATAGTGGATTTATCATCAGATGATTCCTCTCGGACAGAAAATTCACTGCTAGAATCTTGCACTTGGTCTGCTGCCTCAGATGCAGAGTCGTTCTCAGAGCCTTGTTCAGAGGCAGTTTAAAAAAGCAAGCGTACGACCTGCTGGGCAGTCAACTTGCGGGCAGGCAAAATGCTTACTAGAAAAACTGTCACACAAAAACAGACAACTATAAACAACAGTGCGTCAAATTAGAACTCAACAAACTGTGGCTGTATCAAACAGCAAACACAACTATTGAAATATGACGATTTGGAAAGAAACTATTAAAACAAACCAAACAATGGACTTTGTCCTACAAACGGATACCTTGATACCTCTCAATGTTCACAGACAGCTAGACGTAGGAGGGCCCTAAGGGGGGCACAAACTGCACACAAATAATTTGCACCTTAGAATGGAATCAACCCTTACCCCAGGGGCAGCTCCCCTCCACATACAGAAACATATTCTATGGTGTCTTATGGGTTTCCATGCCCCAGAGGGGAAAATCGGCCTAGAAAATGGCCAATCTGCCCCCAGGTGTGGCGGAAGTAAAAGAAAATGTCCCCTTAGAGGAGATGGACCCTTGCCAAAGTGGTTGCTCCCCATAATCATAATTGCATTAAATATCCCTGGTGTCTAATGGGTTTTCCTCCTCTCCCCTCCAGCCTGGGGGGTAAGTTTGCCTAAAAAATGGCAGATCTGCCCCCAGGGAACCGAAAATGGCCCAAACATATGGAAGCCATATTGGGAAGCAACCTTTACCCAAACGACTGCTCCCCCGCCCCCTAAAAAAACTGGTGGCCTAGTGGCTACATTCTTGCTGTGCAATCACGGTCCCACCCACGATCCCTTAGCAGGAATACACTCAAGAGGGACACCAGGGGGAAGAAAAAACTCTTACCTTTCCCCAAGTGTCTCTCTGCTCTCCCGATCCTGCCCTCCCGTAGATGACTTACCTTGCACGTCCTCTTCCGCAAACGTACTGAAAAAAAATGGCTTCCAGCACATCCCGAGGCCTCTTGATGGCGCTGGCTCACCGTGTGTATGCTGAAGTCATCATATCACCGGGGGATTCGTCGCGGTGGCAATGGAAGCGCTTCTGCTGCCATTCCCCGTGAAGGCATGTTGTGGGGGCACCAGCGCTTCCCCCACGAGTGGGTGCTAGGACATGCTAGCACTTGAGCATCTCCAGCATGTTCTTAGCAGCCAACCGGTTAAAAGCCTCACTCTGACCAAGCATTGGGGGAACATGCTCTCCTGTATAGGTACAGCAACAAATGGAAGCCTCTCAGGTATCTGCACATGAGTCTGCAAGGGGGCCGATGGAGTGTGGGTAGAGTTGGGTGAGCCAACAAATTAACAGGGAGAACCAAGCCAGAGTGGAACCAAGTTTCTGGCTGGGCTATAAGAACCCACGCATGAGCCGAGCCCTGAAAATAGTTAGCATCTAAATCATGCCTTAAATGTCACGTAAAAATATAATAATTTCTTTAAAATAAAAAAAGTATTTCTTTAACATGCAGAAGCTTTCACCTTAATACATCAGATTATTTTTGCATAGTTAACACCCTGAACTCACGTATTGGAAGGTGCTCTCATATATGCTAACAAAGAAAAAAGGAAGCTCTGAAAAAATAAAATATTTGCCTAGGATCACACAATTTGGTCAAGCACAGAAGCCAAGATTGGTCTCAGATTTTCTGGTTCCCCAATATCCAATTCACGCACTAGGTGGATTCCTCTTTCTATCTTTTTTAACACCAAATGTTTATGCATTTCCTTTTCGGCGCAAGATGGCTGATCATGGGTTGCAGGCAGAAGTCACATTAAAGCTCTGCTTGTTTTGGGCTCAAGAGTCCAAGATGACTTCGAGCTGAGCCAGAGCCGGCCCTCTGGCTCAAGCCTGGCTCGAGCCTTAAGTGGTTCGCCCACCTCTAGGTGTGAGCACGGTGATGGGTCATCGCAGGTATAGGAGATGCCATTGGGGAGTGAGGAACTTCTTTAGACCTGCTCTTTGGTAAGGAATGGTTTTAGGATACATTCTGCTAGTACAAGTGGGTCATGAGGCAGCATAGGGCACAGTCCCTGACATCATGCACACAGACCTCACATTCAACCACCCACATACACAATGATATACATACATATGTACATGTTCCAGACATGATAGCAATAAGGGACTCCGGTTAGGCGAGACTGAATGGATCATTTACTCAGGGAAGTACTGGTAAAAAATACTACTCATATCTCATATCCTGGCAGATTGGGTAGTAGCCATTCTCAAAAAGAAAGGTGCTGTTTTTATGTCCTCTGACCTCATAGCCTGGCTCTGGAGTCACATGGTCAGTAAAACGGGAGTCACTTCAAAAAGTGGTGTGCCATTCTGCTATGAGACAAAGGAGTTAACTTGTGCTTGGGTACATCAATATGCACAGATCTCCGGGGATCCTTATTTTAAGGATGCTAAAGCCCTCACCCATCTTGGTGGCATGGATTATCATTGGGCCTGCTTCTCGCTGGGTGGGCGCTGCAAAACCCAGCGAGCTCCCAGAGACTTGGGCTCTTTATCGGAGATCTTTTCTCTCTCACCCTGTCCCAGTCAATAGCCTGAGCTCAGGATACTGCCTTGATTTGGGTGTTTTGAAAGAATAAATGGTAGACTGGGTGAATGAGGAGTTTACATTGGCTACGGACACTCTCTTTATAGTGTTTATTCCTGGCGGGTGGCCATGTCAAGATTAAAAACAAAACATGAACCAATAGTGGCATAATTATGAGCCCTGGGTTTATGTTCAGTAGGGTCAACGTGTTTCAGGCCCAAAATTGCCACAGGGGTTTAGGCATTTTGTGAGGACCGAGAGTGGACCCTAATCTACTCACTAAAGGATGTTCTCTGTGAATAAGTGTAACAGTAAAAAGTCAAAAATTTCCTGGAGCCCATTGACCAATTTAGCCCACTCGTGAGGACCCCTTCAGGTGAACTCACAGCAGCGGCTCCTCACCAATGTTAGCTTTTGAGGAGGCGTGGTGGTAATTCTACCTCACTTCCATGGTCTGTCACCAGATTTGTCAGTCTGGGGAGGACATGTGCTGGCCGCGTTAAACATTCCCTCTCCTTTCTCCTAAACTGGGGTTCATATAGTAAAATGGGAGTGGCATTAGACTCTCATTACGAGTTGGCTGATGAATTTTAATGTGTGCAATAACTCCTGTTACTGCACATATTGGAATTATGAGTTTTGTGCTAAATACTGGCAGGTCAAACCTGACCACAGATGTCTCAATGTGGGTGTCCTCCCCAATATGACATGACACAATGTGCCCTGTTCTCTCATATATGCAAGCTCGGCCATGATGTATTGTATTTTAGTAGCATTAAATAATGCTTTCTACTAGTGATAAGGCACTGAACCACTTTGTGGGGGAGGGGGGGTAACAAGTTACTCCGTGGGACGCTTCCAACATAGAGACATTGTCATGCACATGGAGTTACAGCTGACATGCTATTTATCACACAGTTCGTAGGAAGTATCTGCTGTGTAAAAGTGTCACAAAACTATAATGTAGTATGTCCTGAAGTGATATGCAATCAGCCATGCACGAGGTCATGAGGGTTATCACACATTCAATTCCATAGTGGTCATGCAGTTGGTCAGGCATGTGGGCATGGTGGCTCTTCAGGTATGCAAGGGTCATACCTGTATGAATATATAACTCCATGACCATATATGCATTATATTCGTGGATAAGTACCACCTGACATCACAGTCTATGAGACTGTTACAGCTGTATTGAGCTGAGAACATAGGCAGGTTTTTACAAACCATAGGCAATTTAATAACATTTAATATCTAGGTAATTTAGGGCCAGATGTACACAGAATCGGGCCGTTTGCAACCGATTTTTTTTTAATTTTAATGTACAAAAGGCAAATTGCGATTCAGTAACCTATTACCGAATCACAATTTGCATTTGTGATTCAGTATTTGGAAGGGGCGTATTTAGGGTGTCCCTTCTAAAAACCGAATTGCAGTAGTATGTATTAAAGTTTACTTTCGTACCAATTCACAAGTGGTGGTAACTCATTCCCCTTTGAGAATGTAAGAAGATATTTTGACCACTTCCTACTCTTAAAAAGCAAAACTCAAGCATTTTATTTTCTGTTTTTTAAAATCATCCCGTCTATGTCATGAATATTAATGAGGTAGGTCGCACTTTGTGACCAATTTCGAATCGCAGCCATCACAGCAGGGATGGTGGCCAGTTGGGGTCAGCAGACCATCATGTCTGTTATTGCTTTTTAATAAAGTATTTTTTTTCAAATGCTGCCCTTTTTCCTTAAAGGAAAATGAAATGCGTTTGAAAAGCAAAAAATGAAACTTTGAAGTTTAATTTTTTGAGAGTAGGCAGTGATCTGTGGGGCCACTGCCTGCTCTTAAAAAATATTTTTTTAAATTCTCAAACCTCCGAACGTCACCCTCGCTGGCGGAATTCAAGAAGAGACTCAAGACCTGACTTTTCAACTGAGCCCAGCAACCTAGCGCCTGAATACCCTCACGAATGATTAGCTGCACTTAACAAATACTGATTAATTGATTTATTGATTGATCAAAGGGGCAGGGGTTTCCAGAGGACCCCTTTCCCTTTGCGAATGGGTTACCACCACTTTTAAACTGGTGGTAAAGTATAACTGTTTTGCGACTGGAATTCAGTTGCAAAACAGTAATACATACTATACTGATTCGGCATTTGGAAGGGACTCCCAAAATACGCCCCTTCCGAATACCGAATCACAAATGCAAATTATGATTCGGTGACAAGTTACCAAATTGCATTTTGTATTTTGTAGATTTAAAAAAGCATTTTTGCTGTCACAAACGGCCTGACATCTGGCCCTCGGGTATGTACATTTCATAGGTTAAAGCTTTTCAACCATTTTGATGATACAAACAGTTTTAATTTCATTCTTGCATTATTGGGCATATTATGGCAATACAGTGGGAATTATTATTGAAGGAATTGCCTGTTGTGACCTCTTTAGTCCTGGGTGCGTTGGTACAAAGACAGCATGAGACGTGATGCTTTTCAAGCAAGCACCCCAGACACCCACCCTGAAGCCACGCCCCTGCAGAGGCTTCTGCTCACATTGTAGCTCCTGGAAGGCTCTTCTGTCATTCCTTGCTGAGTATTTGCAGGACTTGGTGACTTCTGGAGACTGGCCTTCACAGGTCTGTGATGGCGGATCCCAACAGTTGTCAGGGCGTTTGCTTCTTTGCTTCTTATGTTTGTTTTAGGTCTGTGCCAGAGATGCAGGATCCCAGCACATTAGGCCCCACTTATTCCACATAGTCCTTAAGTGGAGAAGAGCATCCAGGTCATTAGCAATGGGAGAAGGGCAAGAAGAAGGAATGGTTTCTGGCAGAGACACTGTCAGACAGGGACCCAATTTGAGGCTTTCTGGCTAACAGGTATGCAGGGGCTTTACATGGCTTTGCAAACATTTCAACTAAAAATGTAGAGCTGCAAAGCACAAGGAATTGTGATGAATATTGTGTGAGGTGTATCTTTTTTATCTTATCTTTATTTGCTGAGGCATTCATTATTATTATGCCAATTCCTACATGACTTGCCAAAGAAGAATCATTATAAAAAAACAATGTTTGTGTCTGAACTGATTTTGTGGTTTGGGGGAGGAGCTCACTTATCTTCCAATCACAAGAGATTTAAGAGATTCTTTGACAGGCTTCTCGTATTCTAAGCACCCTAACTCTCATACGCGTAGCTCAGGAGGGGTGAGGACCACCTGCCTGGTTTTCTTTTGTCTGCAAAGACCATAGGGGCATATTAGCAAGGAGTTGCGATATTTATCGCAAAACTCGCTTAGCGCGTTTTTTGTTAACGCCGCCTATCGCTGGAAATTATCGCTGAGATAACACCCTATTAGTAAGGTTTATCTCCATAGCGATAATATTTCCAGCGATAGCGGCAAAATGTGAGAATATCGCTGGAAAAGCAGCGATATTCTCGCATTATCGCTAAGGTGGATTCAGCATTAGAATCAACCTCCTATACTTTAAACAGGTAAGTCATCCTCACTAGCAGGTGATAAAATATAGCGATAAACGCGCTTAGCGCGAATTATTTTATCGCTTCGCCTGCCTTGCTAATAGGGGGTAGTGGTGTTAGCGACTGTTTTCAGTCGCTTTTAGTAGGGAACGCCTTCCTTGCATGTCATTAGCGATAATTATCGCTGACATGCAAGGCGATGGAAAAAGCGGCCTCTAACGCCTGAAAGCTGTCGCTAACGCCTGTTAGCGACAGCTTGCTAATAGGGCGATAAAATTATCGCCGCTTTAGCGGCAAAAAGTGCCGCTAAAGCGGCGATTAAGCCCTTGATAATATGCCCCATAGTTCCATAAGATTGTTAAGGAAGTCTATTTGGGTGACAACCTCAGATTTTTGGATTCTCACAGCACCAGTAGAAGTAATGATGCCACCCCATTCCGGTCCACCATAGTTTTCAAATCGTCCCTAATTGAGATCGGGCAGATTTTGTATTTCTCCCCTGGTAGAAGGAGCATGCTTTCGTTGAAGACGTGAGTGAAGAAGGCAATTTCTACCAGTTGTCCATGGAAAGGTCCATTTGAAATTGGCCTTTAGCAGGTCACATCTTACACATCGAGATTGTTTTTCTTGATGAGTGGTCTTTAGCTCTATATGTATACATGTGTGTCTGTATGTGATATTTGTCTTACCTGATTTTAGTTGAAAGGCAGTGGAGTGCTGTAGAGCATCAAAGGAAAAAATACAGTCCACAAGTGGTTAAGGGTAACTGAGAGCGAAGTGGATTGTTATTTTGTCATAATGTAGTGTTCTTTGAGAGTTGTGTCTTCAGCTGGCTTCTAAATTGGAGCAGGTTTGGACAATCCTCATGGTTGTGGGAAAGCCGTTCCAGGTCTTGGGCGCAAGGATAGAAAGGGTCTGTTGTCCAGCTCTGCTGCAAATATATATCTTTGGTTAAGGAATTGTTGTTTATGTAAATTGCAAATATTGCAACTGCAGTTGATAGCAAGATATTATTAAAGGTGCAGGGGTCTGATGGTGAAATAGAAGGTCCACTGCCACTCACCAGGTCATGGAATTTCAAGCGTGACAGTGGCTTAAATAATGCGAATAGAAGGTGGTCGTTATTTGGAGTGATCCAGCTTGCCCTGGACTCGTATTAAGAGCTTAATGTCTTTTTTTTTAGCAAGATAGAGTTGTAGCATCTTAGCTTTGGCAATGAAGTGGCCTGCCATGGATTTACAGGAGTCTTGTGACTGGGGAATAGTTGCAGAGGAGCATTCAGAGTTGGCAAATTCAGAGATCCTCAGAGGGACATTTTTGGTACTGGAGATTGTGTTGAACTAATTAGCTTTTTTTGCTTTCTTGATACTAGATTTGTAGAACCTGCTGAGTATTTGGAAGTGGATTTTTTCAAATGGGCTTGCTTGATGTGTTCCATTGATACTAATTTATTGATTAACCTATTAATCGTCTGTCAATGTTTTGGGTGTACTGCAGTTTGGAGGGGAATCTTCTTGTCAGAAACTTTTGTAAGCCAGTTGAAGAGTTGCTTAACACTCATATTTCGATCCGGAGTACAGTGCACGATCACGTAACACTCGAGTTCTGCGATGTTGAGTGACTTCCATTGCATGTTCCATATCTGTGTTCTCTGGCTTTCCCACAGTGGTTTTGACATATTCGTTTGATATCCCATTAGCGTTGCCTACCAGTTGAACAGTGTACTGCATCTCAAAGCCATGTTTTGGTGATCAAAGCCTGTCTGGTTTTGAATCTGTTATCAGGTGAAAGATATTTTGTCTATTCTTGCTCATTGATCTTGCGCTGATCGTCAATCAGCTTAAGCGGGTTGTGCTCAGTAGAAAGAGAGCTCGGTAATGTTGGTAGTTGGGGTGGGATTCGGCCAGAGAGTGCAATGCGTGATGAGTCAGGAGGGGGAAGTATGAGGTTGGTGAGAGAAAAGATGAGAAAGTTATAAAGCAGCCAGTGGCTCAAGAAGACTGAGAAGAAATGGAATTGGGTTTATTGGGGTTTGGCAGTTGTGGATTTTGGCAAATAAGCAACATGGAAGAGAAGGAGAGGATTGATGAGGGTGAAGTACCATGGGAACATAGCGGCATATTTATAAGGGAATATCGCCACCAGAACGTCACTTTTAGCGACGTTCTGGTGGCGATATCCCCTTCTTCTTATTCCGCCTTGTAAATAGGGCCCCTTTTCATGCTTCCCTTAGTGTGAAAGGGACGTGCAATGGGTGTTGCAGTGGGCATTCCACCGCAATACCGATTGCGTTTTCACGCTGTCCCATATTTACAAGGATGGGGCAGCGCCAAAAACTAAGACCAGGTAAAATGTGTCCTCAGGAAATCATCAATTTCTCCTCTTATTTTGCTCTTTTTATGTGTGCTGAAACAGAAAATGTCCTTTCAAGATTGTTTATGTGCAGGAAGGTGTCCCTTGTGTCCTCTCCTGCACATAAACAATCGCCCCTGTAGCACAGGCAGCCTTGCAACATGGTGCTAGGCAGCTTTTTTTGCGCAAGCGTTAGGAGAAGCGCAGGGGGTGCCATATTTTTGTAAATACTGCATATCCCTGCGTTTAAAAAATGTCGGAGTGCGAGGTTACAAATTTTGGCGTAACACCGCGCTCCGACATTTTATTGTAAATATTCCCCATAGTTTGTTCCTTCTCTGTTGTCCATCAGTGGTTGAAATGCGCTTTAGGGGAAGAGAGAGGGAGTAAGAATGTAGCTTGAGAGCCTGAACGCTAAGATCGATGTCAGTCATGTGCTTGACTTTGCTTTTGGCCTGCTAAGGAAGAGGGGCATGGTCGCTGGTAGGTGCGGTTTAATAATGATTTATAGACTTTGGAACAGGATGTGAAAGGGGAGGTATAGAGTTGTCTTTGCCAGTAATGTGCAAGTGGTATTAGGGAGTAGCTTGTTTACTGTGAAAGCTCCAGTTGTCAAAAAGGTGGAGCTCAAGTGATAGTGCAAGGAAACAACAAATCTGTGGTGGAAAGTGCTGTATAAACAAGCATTTTCAAAGCCAAGAAGTCAGGGCTTGGCAAGAGTGCAATTAAAAAAATATATAATCTTTTTGCAAATGTGCGCAATGAGCATTCAAAGTTTCAAAGTACTAAAAAGTAAAAATGTTGCGCCAAAATGTGGTGTCAATATGCTTGCAAAAAAAAAGTAATAAGCATTAGCAGTGCCAATAGGTCTGACTTATAACTGAAAATGCCTCTGGCGAGATTAAGCGGCCAATAACTCATCACACATTCATCTTATCACTCATCATTAAACTCATGCATCCATTCATACACTCACTGGCCCATTACTGAATTCATCCAATTACCCATCCACAATAAAACAGACACACAAACTCAACAAGCTTATGCAAGATAAAGTACAAGAATAAATGTAGAAAGAGAAAAATGCTGCTGAATAAACGTTTCAGGAAGTGCTTGAATTGAATTGAATACACACTTATATAGCGCATGGCTACCCATGGGCATCCCAGCGCTTATTGTGACACTTTGCAGACATGGACTGATCACGGAAAGAGGAAGGTTTTTAACCGCTTCCTAAATTTAAGGTAGCTAGATTCCAGTCGTAGATCATCTGGAAGCTGGTTCCAGAATTTAGCTGCATTAAGGGAAAACCGCCGACCTCCAGTTCGTGACCGCTTGATCCTAGGAACTGTAAGTAGTCGTTTGTTATTGGATCTCAGGGTTCTATTGGGGCGATATAATTGCACCATTGATTGGAACAGCGTAGGACCCTTCCCAGAAATAGATTTATGAACAATACACATAGCCTTAAACCTAGTTCTTTCCTGGATAGGGAGCCAATGCAATAAACTAAGGGCAGGTCTGGCTGAGACACGTTTGGGAATGTTCATTAGAAGACGGGCTGCACAATTCTGAACAACCTGCAGGATCTTAGTAGTTCCTTGTGGAGCACCCAAGTAGACTGCATTCGCATAGTCGAGGCGGGACAGTATAAGTGCCTGGACTAAAATACGTCTGGCTTGCAGTAAAGAAAAAGTCAGAAATTAAACACCCCAGTGGCACTGTGCTTCCTATGTCATTGCTGTACTGATCTAAGAAGGCTGATATGATGTGTCTAAGTGCGGTGACCATGTTTGAATGGTAAAACATTGATACGCCATAGACAATACCATTCCAAGAAGGCCATCCATTTTATAAGAAGTGTGTGCACAGGATGCAGTGCACTTTAGATGAAATGAACAGCAAGTGAGCAGCCGTTTAGCACTGTATAGGGAGCGGCCAGGCATGCCAAACAAAAACATAAGAAAGAGAAGGGAAGGGAAGAAATAACAGGGGTATTATAAAAGGTGAAAATGTAAAAAATAGAGGACTTATGCAAAAGCCCTGGCACTGAAGCACCCTCAATTTTAGATGGATGTACACATGTGATCAGGCAAAATTCTGTCCTCACGTACCCAAACTGACAGGCTGAAGTGGGCTGATCCATTGCATCCTGCTATATGATGTCATGGGTGGAACTGAATGTGACTGACACTTGAATAGACAACTAGCTGAAGCGGGCTAGCCCAAAGTCCCTCTATGTATGTTTATTACAAGAGCCTGGCAGATAGCTAAAACTTTCAGACCAGATCTAAAACATACTTTATTACGCATAAAACCAAATAATTCTCTTAAAATTACAACTATGTACAAAATTACAGCTGGCAAAATAAGCGCCTTTCTAGACCCTCTTACAACTTTAGAGGGTCTAGCATGGATTATCTAATAATAAATGTTCTACCTACATGGTTTGTCAGAGGAGGTAACCAATAACAGAACGCTTGCTACTTCAGTAAAGTGTGAGATTCAGTGTCACAAAATACGCGTTAGTTCTTGCGAGCATTGGGCCAGAGGAAAAAGCAATGTCTTCAACTTTCTTCTAAAACTCAGTCATCCCAGAGCAAATTCCATTCTTGTGCAGCCACAGATGAGAAAGCCCGACGTCCCATCGTCTTGCGTTTCAATCTACGGTCTACAAAAAACGATTTGGAGGCTGATCTTAGTGAGTGGGAGGGGCACTTTAATTTGAAATGCTGTCTAAGCGGTGTACAGTTTGGTTGATATATCGCCTCATGCAGCAGACACGATGATGTGCAGCAGACACAATACTGTGCAACAGACACAATGATGTGCAACAGACACAATGATGTGCATCAGACACAATGATGTGCAGCAGACACAATACTGTGCAACAGACACAATGATGTGCAACAAACACAATACTGTGCAACAGACACAATGATGTGCAACAGACGCAAAGATGTGATCAAGACTCATTCCTTCAGTGGAAGGAAGTGAAGTGTAGCCAAGACCAGAGCAATGTGGAAGCAATGTTGTTCACCGGTGGTTAGTCTTGCTGCAATGTTCTGAATCAATTGTAATTTCTTTATTAAATAACCTGGATGATCCAAATAACCAGAGTTTCAGTAATCCAGGCATGATGCAAATGCATGTAAGATTGCTACCTTTTGCAAAAGTAAAAAAAAAAATGCAGCACTCACTTAAGGGTGGGCATTTGAAATAAGCCGTTGTTGGTCACCATTTGTACATGGTCTACAAGGGACAGTGTAGCGTCAGTGTTAATCCCTAGGCTCTTTACAGCTGAAACTAAGAAGGGAGTTGATTCTAGACTATCCGGCCAAAAACTCATGGAAGTGGCATCCTAGGTTTAGCCATACCTAGGATCTCTAGGAAGCATTTATCCACGTCTGTTCTTTCTATAATCAATCTTTTAGACTTGCGATCGGATCACTTTCATTAAAACTGGCTATGATCTGTGTGCCATGTGCCTATATGTAGAATTTCAACCTGCAGGTTTCAATCAGTCGAGCCAACGGAATTAAGCACAAATTAAACAATAAAGGTGATAAAATGAAGCTCTGCAGGACCCTTCATGTGTAATGTCTCAACGACGGCTCATGTGATGATATTTTTACACAGAAAGATTGATGAAATAAAAAATTACGTACAGGCTAGATCTACACCAGCTGGAAGTCAGAGGGAAGAGGGTAAGTAAGGGTCCAGCCGGAAACCAGCAATGTAGCACAGATGGGATTATGCTTACAGGTTCTAGCAGCTGGTAGGGCTGTTTATGAGCCTGAAGCTGACCAGGAAATCCCGAACGGACAAGTGGAAGTCCCCGGGAAGCTGCAGCAATTATCAAGTTAGACCCGACAGAGAATAGGACAAAGACGGCACAAAACAAAGCAAGAAAAAGCTGCGATAAGCAGGGGAAACTAGGGGAACCCAAAAGGGAAGGAAAACAACAAATGTGAAAGAATGTATCAAAGGGTGTGAATTAATACATCAGCAAAAAGCAATTGCAACAAAGGGCCACATGTACATAGGTTTCATTTTGCGATTACCCAATAGCGAATTTTTGCATTTCGCTATTAGGTAATCTCAAACACCTATGTACTAATGCGTCTTTGACACATTTAGCGATTCCTAAGGGCATTGCAATTGATCTACCTCATTAATATTCATGAGATAGGTCGCAATTTGCGACCCATTGGGAATCGCTAAAAATACAGGGATGGTGGCCAGCTGGAGACAGCAGACCACCATGTCAGTGTTTTCTTTTAAATAAAGCAATGTTTTTTTTATTTTTTTTTAAGTGCAGCCCGTTTTCCTTAAAGGAAAATGGGATGCATTTTGAAAACAAACATGAAAAGTTTTCTTGTCATTTTTTGAGAGTAGGCACTGGTCCATGCATGCTTTTAAAAAACGTTTTTGCATGCATTCACAAAGGGGAAGGGGTTCCCAAGGGACCCCTTCCCGTTTACGAATGGGTTACCACCAACTTCAAACAAGTTGGTGGCAAAGCGCAAATGTTTTGTGACCGTATTTTGGTAGCAAAACATTTTTACATACCACTGCGAGTCGCTATTAGGAAGGGATGCCCTTAAGACGACCTTTCCTAATACTGAATTGCTAACCCATTTTGCTATTCGGTAATAGGTTACCAAATCGCAAAATGGGCTTTTTTACACATAAAAATGGCTTTTCCTGGTTGCAAATGTTTGTGACATGTAAAAAAATACATACATGTGGCCCTATGTAACACGTGGGCGGTTGAAGCCTAACAGTTTATTTCCAGTGGATCTAAATAGTGCTTTGCTTCTCTTCACCTAGAAGTGATCCCAAACCAGGAAGAGAGTACCTATTGTTATACTAAAGTTAGTGGTCTAGTGACCCCGTCCTTCGTACTCTGCACTGACTTGTTCTCCAGCATTTCCATCCTCTCTGCACTTGCCACTTCCTCCGAATCCTGACAGGATGTGGGGATGCAGAGCACACATGCTTACATTCTGCAAAGGCAACACAGATATATTTGCTGGAATTTAGTCAGTTGGCATCCAAAATAACTGCAAGAAACTGCTCCTAATTCTTGTATAATCACAGGGCCAAGGGTCACCCGGAAAACCAAACAAAGCATACTAAATTGCTCTTCTCAAATAAATCATGCAAAAGAAGGGAAATCTTGTAAGAATGTGATTCACGTGCAAAGCACACTAAATTACTAAATTAGAGATGCTTAAAAAAAGGCACGTGCGAGCAATGGAAAGAAAAAAGGCAATCTATTAGGATAAAAATAGCAGCCAGTTAGTTATAATTGGTATATCATAGAAAGACTCTCTGGGGCATAAGTACGAGGAAATGGTGGAGTGAGGCGTTAGCCGTCATGGCTTAACGCCTCACTCCGCCATTTCAGAAACGCAAGACTGCACCATATTTACAAGGATATGGTGCAGCCTTGCGTTTCCCCCTGCTCTGGCGCAACACTTAACAGTGTAGTGCCAAGGCAGGCACCCTTGTACCATAGTGCAAGGGTGTCTGCGTGCAGGGGAGGATTGTTTATGTGTAGGAAGTTGTCCCTTCCTGCACATAAACAATCCTGCAATGCCATTTTGTCACTTCTATGTGTGCTGCTTAATGCAGCACACATGGAAGTTACAAAATGTTATTTTTTTAAGGATTGTTTATGTGCAGGAGGGGTCACCTTCCTATACATACACAATCTAACGCTTTTTGCTTTTTCCATGTGTGCTGCACAAGGCAGCACACATGGAAAAAGCATAAACGAGGAGAAATAAAGCATTTCTCCTCGTTTCGCCAACAGAAGACCCGGTTTTCCCTGGTCTTAATTTTGGCGCTGCCTCCTAGTTACGCTGCCCTTGTAAATAGGGGGCAGCGTCAAAATCAATGGGTGTTGCAGTGGAACGCCCACCGCAACACCCACTGCCCACCCCTTTCACCCTAAGCAAAGCGTGAAAGGGGGCCTTATTTACAAGGCAGCGTAAAGCCACGTTAAGTGGCTTAACACTGCCTTGTAAATAAGGCAAGGCCCCTATCGCCGCAGGAACGTCACAAAAAGTGACGTTCCAATGGCGATAGGGGCTTGTACATATGCCCCTCAATGCTGTATTATCAAAAATTAGCAGGCGCAGCCCTGGCGCCACAGAAAGTTCTTCCTGACTTTGAACAAACTGCTGGAGTGAATCAGAGTAGGCAGGATCTGCTGTGTGACCTTCACTATAAGGTCATTCAGCTAGAACGGCGCACGCAGGACCAATGCCAGCAATTCAAGATGGCTCCCACGCTTCAGCTGTCTGAGGAGGGTGCGCCCTGATAGGCCCAATGTTCAAATGTCCAGAGACCTAGAAGTATTATTTTGAATTATTGTGCGTGCCGAACTAAAAGAAAATCCATTAGATCTAGCCTTAGCAAGCTAGTGCATTGGTTAATATTTTAAATATTGTAGGGGAACATGGCGGCCGGAAGCTAACGGTCGCGGTCGAGCTCCCCTGGCGTGCATTGTCAGGTCTCTCCGGGAAGCACAGCGAGCACAGCGAGCATTATAATTATGGCATTTTAGTTAAATAAGCAGTGCTGGATCCCCTTGTTCTCGTGGTTTCATGGTTTTTCAGCCTGGAACATATAGAGGAGAAGCACTTACGGTTTATTTTCATTTTGTGTGGCGCTTTCTCCCTGCCGGATGGTGTCTGGGGATCAAGGTGGCGCGGCGTCCCTGGAGCTCTCGTTGCTGCGGTTTATTGGCGCGGCACGAGAGTGGAGGCGGCGGACTCCCGGCCTACAGTTCCGGGTCTTCTCCGGCAGAGTCAGCACTTTCGAGTACTCTCCAAAGAGGTTTGGTAAACTGACGCGAGGGAGCGTCTCGGAGAGCGAGTGTGAGGCAGGAGTTTGCGCGCTCTTCCCCTTCAAGCGCGTTATCAGCTCAAGCGAAGGTGAAGGTGGAGGTAAGATTTTGGAATTTTCCCTCAAGGATTTACCGGATTTACCGGATGTTTGGACTGCCTCTAAGGGTTGTAGTAAGGCTAATGTAGTACGGAAGCCTGCAAAAGGGACAGCCGGCGCTGGTGCTATTAGTTCAAGTGAAACTGAAGGTGAAGGTGTTTTTTTTTTACTTTTCCACAAGGACTCACCGGCTGGTTGGTCTGCCTCTAAGTTTTACAGCAAGGCCCATGTAGCACAGAGTTGTGCAGAAGGGTTGGTTGGGACCGTTTTTTCACGGGTGGGCTCCTGGTACTGCATGGAGAACGGTGGGAGTAGTGCCCCCCGTACAGTCCCCCCCAGTGCTACTACGAATCAAACTGCTAAGCCAGCTATCTGTCGCTACAACTTGCATAATAGGGCTCCTAATCTTGTTTTAGACTCTGTTAAATCCACTTCCATTCCTCCTCCGGGCATAGAAATAAGGGCTACTGCCAGGCAGGGCAAAGTGAGAGCCACCACGGAGAGTACCCCTCCACTGTGTGGTAGGGGGAAAGGGAAAGTCAAGAAAGTCCTGTCTTCTAAACTTAGAATAACTCCATCTTTGAAGACATACTACAAGGTGTTATCTACCACACCAGATAAGGGGCAGAATAAAAAAACCGTTATGGCTTTTACTGGTATTCAGGTTGGCCCCCCTCCGCCTAAGGAAAATTTTCAGCCCTCTGTTATGTCTTCTCTTGGGGTGACGAATGAAGTGGACACACTGATGGGACAACAGGTGGCTATCCATTCTTCTGTGGAAGTTTCAAATAGATTTTCGGCTTTGGATAGCCAGGAAATTGTTTTAGGCACTCCTCCAGTAGCGGAGAAGGGGGATGTTTCTGAACCATCGTCGGTCACTTTGTTAGCCAGACCGCTTGACTCAACCACAGGCCTACCCCCTAACACGGTGTCGTCCGGATCATTAGCTGATATTCTATTAAGTCTAAAGGAAGACATCGGGAGAAGGTTTTCAATTTCAGAGTCTAACCAAGCTGCAATTCAGGCCTCATGTGAGGTATTGGCACAAAAAATTGAAGAGGTTTCGCAGAGAACGGATGCTCTTGAGTCTGAGATTCCTATAATCAAGGAAGCCTTACATTCTTCTTCAGTTGAGATGGATAAATTAGCCCACCAAAACAGGGAACTGAAAGATGACAGAGCACCTTGAAAACCACTCAAGAAAAAACTATTTGAAAATATTCAATGTCCCGGAAGACTTGGAGGGGGGAGATATTAAAAATGTTGTGATTTCACTCTTAAAAGAGACAATTCGTAAAGATTCCCCGGAACTGGACTTGGTTTCAGATATTCAGCGAGTACATCGAGACCCATATAGGAGGAATCTAGAAAAACAAAAGCCAAGAAAATTTTTTGTAAACTTTCTCACATACTCCGTAAAGGAGAACATTTTATTGTTGGCTTTGAAAGCAGGTCAGGTTAAGAGTAACTCCTTTTCTAGTTCATTTTCCTTTTCTATTAGGTCTGATGTCTCCCACATTACAGCAACAAAACAGTGGGAGTTAGGCAAAAGAATGGTAATTTTAAATTCATTGGGGGCCAAGACACAATTGAGGTTTCCCGCATCCCTCCGGATTATGTGGAATAACCACATGCATAATCTGCGCCAAATTGAGGAAGTAGACGCCTTAATAGATAAAATAAGGAATGGGAGCGGGGTATAAGTGGAATGGGGTGAGAGTACCCATCTGATTTTTTTTTCTTTTTTCTTCTGTATAGTCTGTGTCGCTGGGCTCCCTCGGAGAGACTGGTCTAGTATTAAACTGAATTGTTCTGGAATTGTCACGTCCAGGGGTCCTCGCCATAGGGCTTATGCCCAGAGGAGAAGGGGGGCTTCCCCAGGGTAGTGAGGGGTCGTTGGGGTCACTCGGGGGGGGAGGGGAAGAGGGGGTTTGGGGGAGCACGGGTGGGGTTGCAGTGGGAAAAAATATAAAAAATATCCTCAATCTCAGCTGTGTCTTAAGATTTAAGCCATTCTTAGAACGTTTGAATAAAGCCCTGTCTGTAGATAGATGTTGTAAGCCCTAATGAGTACTAAAATTAAATTTATTTCGTGGAATATCAACGGGCTTAGATGTCTACGCAGACAAAGATTAGTCATGAACCTCCTTGAACAATCATCCGCACAGGTTTGTCTCCTACAAGAGACACACCTGAGCTATCTGGAATGTAGGGCCTTTTTTGGTAAATATCACTGGGTTGAGCATTTTTGTTCATCTGAACAGACAGTCCATAACAAGGGGGTGGCGATTTTAATTAGGTTAGGTGCTAGAGGCATTATTAAATCGGTATTATCAGATCAATCTGGGCGATGGATAATAGCTCAGCTGGAAATTGGGGGGATCGAGCTGACCGTAGTTTCATTCTATGGCCCCAATGTTGATGATCCAGCTTATATTTATAAAATACAGGCCAAATTGATAGGAATCACTACTCCAATGATAATCGGTGGTGATTTTAATGTTCTTCTTAATCCCTTACGGGACAGATCTAACTATAGTCACTATGTTGGTGCCCCTCGTATTCGTCGGGCAATGATCAATATGATTCATGATCTTGGACTCGCTGACGCATGGAGGGCAAAAAAGGTGCAGTATCAGGTTTTACCTTTTTCAGTAAGAAATGTGGTCATTCTTCTAGAATTGACTATATTCTTACTGATAGGCTGGGCCTAGAGAATGTGTTAGACATCTCCATTCTTCCAAGTATTCTTTCGGACCATGCCCCCATCTCTTTTTCATACTTAGGGAAAAAGCAAAGTCTTAGTCCTAGATGGACATTTAAAAGGGCAATGCTGTCTAATACTGAGATAATCAGTGCTCTTAAAGCCTCTACAATGGATTATTTTGCAGTCAATATAGGTTCGACTTCTTTAGATTTTGTCTGGGACGCATTTAAAGCGCATCTGCGTGGACAGTCTCATAGTTTGATATGCTCTAAGAACAGGGAAGAGGCTCTAGAATTCCAGAATCTGGAAAGGGAGATTTCTAAGTTGGAAGGAGAAAGAACGAGTTGCTCTCAGACTCATCCCGAAAACCTGACACAAGTTCTTAACGATCTTGAACGTTTGCGTCAGGAATATAGGGGAGGCTGGATCAAAAGGTAAAAGCCCAGTGGTCAGCCTGTAATATGCAAAATTACGAGTATGGTGAAAAGGCGGGCGCCCTTTTGGCTTGGAAAGCCAGGGTGGATCGAGCCAAAAATAACATAAGCAAATTGGTTATCGATGAGAGTGGGGCAACATCTTGTAAACAGGAGGATATGCAAAAGTGCCTCCTCTCCTTGTTCTCTGATTTATACAAAGAAGAGATAACACCCAGCCCAGGGAGTATTCAAAAGTGGCTTCAGAATAAGGCACTACCGGTATTATCAGAGGGCAGCCGAATTGCTCTTGATGCCCCCATCTCTGAGAGCGAGATAAAACTTTATATAAATAAGATTAAGAGCAACAAGGCAGCGGGGACTGACGCCCTCCCTGGGGAGATTTATAAAATCCTCCAGGATGAGCTAGCTCCTAGATTGTGTGAATTATTTAATTACATTTACAGTTCGGAAGGTAGAGTCCCTAAATCCTGGAAGGGGGCTACGATTGTGCTTATTTTGAAGCCAGGGAAAGATCCCCTTAAAACCGATTCATATAGACCAATCTCCCTGCTTAATGCTGATTATAAGATCTTTATGAGTATTTTAGTGGGGAGATTGGTCAAGATAGCTCCGCAGTTGATAAATATGGACCAAAAGGGCTTTATTCCAGGGAGGTTTATTCAGGATCAAACGCTGCAATTAATAGGCAGTATAGATCTAGCGGTGGCGCGGTCGGAGCCCTTGGCAGTGGCAGCATTCGACACAGCCAAGGCATTCGACCGGGTCTGTTGGGTTTTCCTTTGGGAAGCCCTAAAGACAATGGGATTTGGTTCAACCTTTATACAGACCCTGATTAGATGCTATGAGGGCGCCTCTGCAGTTATCCTGTTAAATGGTATGCTAACATCAAGCTTTAATATAACAAGGGGAACAAGGCTGGGCTGTCCTATCTCGCCCTTATTGTTTGACATTTACATCGAGCCTCTCGCTCAAGCCCTAAGATTGGATGATTTAATCACTCCTTTTCAAGTCCATCATTATAGCAGTAAGTTAGCTCTATATGCGGACGATTTGCTGGTATATACCAACAACCCAGTGGAGGTACTCCCAAGGGTGGAAGCCCTCTTGGAGGAATTTGGCCTGTATTCAGGGTACCTTGTTAATTCCTCTAAGACACAGGTAATGTGCTGGAACATCAACAATTGGGCCGGTAGGATGAGCAAGGAATTTAGATACCTAGGGATAATCATAGTTAAAGATCTAGATGATATTCCTCAGATTAACCTGAGGAAGGTATCTAAAGAAATCGACCACCTTTTTGCAAGATGGCAGAATTTGCCTCTGACTATCTATGGCCGGGTCAATCTTGTAAAGATGGTTGTTCTGCCAAAGTTTACATATTTGTTTAGCACCATCCCCCTTGATTTTCCCAGTAAGGCTGTGAGTGAAATCCAAGGCAAAATAGGAAGCTTTATCTGGTCTAATAAAAGTGCTAGGCTATCCTGGAAGAAGTTAAGATGTAAGCTTCTGAAGGGCGGTTTAGCTCTCCCGGATTTGCTTTGGTATTCTTTCGCTTTTCAGTTTAAAAATATACTGGCATTGCTTACTATTTCCGCCAATACTAATTGGGGGAAGATTCTGAGCGAGATGGTCACTTTTGAAGGGGGAGGATTGGGCTTCCTATATAAGTTTGGGGCTCCAAGGTTTTTTAAAAATGTCCGTTTGAAAATTTTAAGGACAGCACTTAAAGTGTGGTACGGGGTTAGAAGGAAATTGGGGATTGGCTATTATTCTGATTTTGCTCCCATTTGAGATTCTCCTGGGTTACCTACGTGGTTGGAAGATAGCCTTGCGTTGCCTATTAAAAAGGCTGGCATTGCGATTTGGTCCGATCTTATTTCATTAGACGGAGTTTACCCATGGGAGGTTTTAAGATCAAAAATAGGAAGCTCCTTTTCAAAATTTAAATATTTACAACTGTCCTCCTGGTATACAGCCGAGAAAGAGTATATAGGTGGAAATTGGGAAATTGAGCATCGTCTTCAAAATCCAAAACCCATAAAGAAGGAGGTCGGGTACTGGTATAAGAATTTATTGGACGCTGACGTTGCTGACCTCCCTCCACATTATTCTGTTTGGAATTTATCAGTCTTGGATGGTATAGCTGTGGATTTGTATGGTCTATCTCTTCAAATACTATATAAGTATGTTAAGCCAGCATCCCTCAAAAAGAATCACTTTTATGTCATCAACAGACTATACTATACCCCCATGAAAATAGTAAGATTTGCCCCTCTCTCTTCCTCGAAGTGCCCAAGATGTGACTTCACCGCGGCGGATGATATTCACATATTTTTTGAATGTGCTATCTTAAGAGGATTCTGGAAGAACGTGGAGTGTGCTCTTGGAGAATTTTTTTTTTTTTTTTTTAAGTTAAGTTTAATTTGAATCTTGCACTAGTCATATTCGGTATAGATAATGTTCTGACAAATTTGTTGTTGTCAACTCAAAAAGGCCTGTTACTCTACTTGATCCTTATTGCCCGGAGGGAGATCTGTAAACTGTGGAAAGATTCCAGGCCTCCTTTGTATGAGAACTGGCTGAGTGCTGCATTTGGTATGGCTCGTTTGGAATAGGAACACTTGAATGATAATAATTTTAACATCTGGGCATTGTTACTATCATGGGGTAATGAAATGAGGTTAGTTCAATGCCCCTTGGTCCAATGATTACACCAAGCTTTATACAAAGAAGCTGGCCTGGTTAGGCCTACAGCCAATGCAGTAGCAGAAGCCCGGCGTGCCCAGGTCGGAAGGTTGCCTTTTGCTCGTTTTTGCAGACGCTATATGGTGAGATGAGGACAAAAAAAAATTAAAAAAAATAAAAATATTTTAAATATTGTTTATTGCGAGCATATGCCACAAGGATAAAGGGAAGAAAAAAAAATTGAGCCATCACATGTGCTAGTAACATAGGGTGAGGACTTCCACTGACATAGTGGTATTTGGAACACGAATAAAAAACATTTTTACTTGTCATGCACATCAACAGGAAAATATCATTTTTACTGGTGCAAAGAAAATGCATTATTGATTTTAAACTATTGTAACTTGAAGATATAGTTTAAATGCACAAGGGTGACAAAAAAGATTAAAGGAGGGAAATAAAAAAGCATTGGCAAAGTAAAGAACTGATACATTAGCTCTAGCATTGTGATGCACTTCTCTTTAGGGGATGTTCACATGATGAGGCAAAATTCCACCACTATACTACGAAAACAAACCCTTAGAACTTAGAGGGAAGGGACAAGGTATGGGGGTCCACGCCCTTCAACGCAGCTTCACAAAAACAAAAAATAGAACCCGATTAAATGATGAGCCCAATCATGGACAATTCGCCCCATGGATGAGAAAAAATACTGCCTTCATCAGGACCAGGATCCCTTACTTATTATGGATACTTTCCATGCAACCACCCATACATCATGCAGCCAGTGTTTCTAAATACTTTCTGATGATCCGTTTAAATGTTTTCACTTGAAAGAGGGCCCTAAATGAGGGACAGTTTTACCCCATAAAGGCAGTGGCGGCTCCTCCGCTAAGATGGAGGAGCGTCGCCCAACTGCTGTGGGACCAGTGTAAAAAGGAAAACTAAAATGATGATAGCTAATGTTATTATCATTTTAGTTTTCCTTTCTGCTCGGGTGCGGGGTGGGGTGGAGTGGGCCAGGCTGGCCAGTGCATGGGGCAGGGGAGGAGTGTAGAGCACACTCTAAAGTGTGCATGATGGTTTGACCGGCCCAAAAGGGCCGGTCAAACTGTCATGCACGCCCAAGAGGGCCGGTCAAACTGTCATGCGCACTTTGCATCTTCCCCACCAGGCTGCATTAGACAACCTGATGAGGAACATGCTAAGCCTCCAAGCCCCTGTCTGAGAACTGAACCACGGTGCTCAGACCAATCACAATGCTGCTTAAGGCAATGTTGTGATTAGACAGGGGATTCTGGGAGGCTAGGAGCTTCCGGCGTGGTTGAGACGGAACAGAGGCGGCAGCACCCAGCGGCACCCAGGTAAGTCAGTTTAAAAAAAAAAATGTATTCACCCCCGCTGCCCACCCCTGCACCCTTGCCCCACCCCCCACGCTTAGTAGCGGCCACTACTGTACAAAGGAGACACCAGGAGGCCACCTTTTATTCACACATTCATCAAAGGGTTGTCTCCACAGAATACCTATGGCATGGTATGTCATGTGAATCAGATCTGATAAATGCCGCGGACCCTGTTGCAGGGCCACTTGGCAGAAACATGTTAACCACTGTGGTGCAGAAACATGTTAACTACTGTGGTGCAGGTGACTCTCCTTTGGCACCATACACTTGTTTTCAACCATCCCCCTAATACTCGAGGTATAAAAGACTCATTTTTGAGGAATTCAGGAGATTTTTAGTCACATCTTGTGGGATCCTTCTAGCTCCTACAACTTACTGAAGGTTCTTTAAAGCGCTTTCCTTGTTCAAGGAAGACCACTCACAATAAGAACCATTTTTGGTGAGCGAGGAAGCCCGATGATAAAGCATGACACCTAGGTGTGTGAGGGCTTACTTAACATTTTTTAAATGCTCACCATTTACTGACACAGACGGCACACAGTATTTGTTCCTTTCCCAGGTAGGAATTGTACGCGGTTGGGCTCATAATTTTTCAGCCGGGTTCCACTTTTTGTTTTTGGGAAAATGCTGTCAAGAGAGCCAGCGGTTGAAATTAGCTGACCCATCATCACATGCAGTATCCTGTGGCTGGTGAAAGAAAATGTGAATAAAATTTGAACAACCAAAGAAGGAGGTTGGCTCAGCCAAAGCCCTCTTGTATGTGACATTAGTCCAGTCTCGATTGGGGTACCTCAAGGATCCACACTCTCACTTACGCTATTCAACTTGTTCATGGATAGCTTACTGAAATTCTTACACACTCAAATATACAATGCCACATGTACGCGTATGACACACAATTATACGTGAAAATGTCTGAAGATATCCAAACTCTTAACTGCGCCCCACTGAAAACCCAGCAATGGTTAACCCGCAATCACCTTATGCTAAATAAGCTCAAGACGAAATTTCTCCTGTTCACCCCATACAGTCTCTCTACTCACATAGATGAATGGCTCAAACAGCTTACTGCGCACAACTCTGCCACTCATGTTGTTGATTCTACTAGATCTTTAGGCATTACATTGGACAAATACCTCAATATGCAAGATCACATCAGTGCAACTACCAGAGGAGCTAATTACCATTTGAGCACTCTAAGGAAAATCAAACTCTTCTTACCCCCAGATGACTTTCAGTTAGCAGTCCAATCCCTAGTCAGCTCCTGGTTAGACTATGGGTGAGTCACTCTTGCAGGTCCACCCAAAGCCAGGCTGGCTCCATTAAGGGCTATTCTAAACTCAGCTGCTAGGCTCATCACAAGATCCAGTAAAAGCGTCCACATTACACCGGACCTGAAATATCTCAAATGGCTTCCGTTTGAAGCCAGAATCCAGTATCCAGTTTAAGATAGCCTGCATGACCCATAAGGCTCTTCATCACAACATTCCCATCTACCTAGCAAAATAACTTGGACTATTGGGTGGGTGTCGCTCTCTAAGAAGTTCTAACTCTCCATTGTTCAAGCCACTGAAGTTCAACAAAAAGAAAACATATATTTGTTTCTTTTCTGGTCTTGCTCCTAGAATTTGGAATGCAATTCCTCCTGAAACGAGATCCTATCCTTCGACTTCCTCCTTCAAAAAAGAATTAAAAAGTTGTTACTGAATAGATACCTTCAGCAGTAGTCCTGAACTCACGGAGTTTCGAACTATCTTGCCTATATACATTTCTGTATCCTGAGTACTCTAAGTCGCCTGCTGTTCATTGCATATTTTTTGTTTCTTGCCTGTCCTTTTTTTGCTTTTGCTGTTTACAACCTATTTGCTATTTGTACAAGATGCCGCTAACTGTATTTTAACTGTTTATTGCATGTGTTTTTCTATGTTTAACTTGTTTTGCTATTTGTACATCGCTCTGATACCCTTACTGGTCACGTTTGCTCTATAGAAAACTCTTTAAATAAAAAAAGTGAAAAATAAAATGAATGTTTATATGTTTGGAGATTTTATCTATTAATGGTTTTGATTGCATGAGTCTGGGGATCAAGCTAAAGCTGCTGTTTCTAGCCCAGACCTAATTATGGGCACAAACATTTACAGGTGGTCCAGTAGTCTTTCTTCTACAAAAATAGGAGAAAGACTATTGCAGAATTATTACAATAATTGTGGAGATACTGTTTTGATATGTAGACATAAATTACTTTGGCAATTGTGTTAAATTCAAATGCTAATTTACATCATAATTATGTTTTTAGACATTACATAATATTATCTTCCATTTTTGTTGTTCATTGTTGTAAATTGTGAAACTCTCAGCCAACGTACTTAATGCAAGAGATTGCTGATTTTTCAGATGGTTAGTTTACACCTTCCTATTCTGACGTATCTCATCCTGTTCATATCGCACTAGCACTTGGATGTCACCAGTGTGCTTTTTGGGCCAGATGTGGTCGCAAATTGCACAGTATTAGCGAACTGCCTTCATTTTGAGATGTGCCATTTGTACTAACATGGTGTGTCATAAATTAATCAGTCTTTGGGGGTCACAGAACAAACTGCCTATTGAATATTAAGTTGCCAGGTCACTATTAATGACCCACTGAGATTTATTGCAAACACAGAGATGGTGCCCTGCATGGAGCAGCAGACCACCATTCCAGTTAGTGCAGTCTTAAACAAGAATTTATTTTTTAAGCAGCCAATGTTCCCTAAAGCAATCAGCACAGCTTTTAAGCAACAATATCAGGGGAGTCGACAGTGTTCCCCGGGACTACTATCTGCTCCCACAAGGCTGACGAGACCACTCTCAAAGTGAAAGGTGTGCCAATTGCAGTAGCGTCCCGTTCCCTGCCAAAGGGACAGGGGGGGGCTAGAGGAGGGTGGTGGGTCAGGGACAAAAACTAAATAAATAAAAACGTATCTTAATGCTGCCGCCGTCTCTCGCCGCATTGCGCTCTTCCTGATTCTGGGCACAGGCTCCCAGGAATGCACTGCGGCCACTCCCCCACCAGCAGTGTCATTCCCTGGACCCACCCCCAAGACTCCTCAGAGTCCTGGGGGCGGGTCCAGGGGATTAAAATAAAACAATAATAAAATGGGTTTTAAACCCTTTTTATTATTGTTTTATTTGCTGGTGGTGGCGGGGTCCGCTGCCCAAGTGGACACATTTCGCTTTGCAAATTAGTTACCACCTCCTTTGAGGTGTTGGTAACTGATCAATGGTTGTAACCACTATTGTGGTCATAAACTGTTGATACATTCAGTACCGAAGTGTAATTTGGAAAGAATGCCCCTGTCACGCTTCTTCCTAACTGTGAGTTGGTATGGGTCAGTACACTCATTTTGAGAGTTGGAAAGGCTTTTCTGACTCACAATATGGGTTTCATACATACCAAATAGCCAGTTTGCTGGCTTTCGGGAATCTCAGGATTTGCAAATGAAAATTGGCTTTATATATCTGGTCCTAAATGCTTTACAAGAACAAACTGAGGATGATTAAAAATGTTTATTCTTTTGTGCGCATTTTACTGATGTTCATTCTTGTAATGGCCTTTCCTGTCATGTTATTGCTGGTGATGTCACCACAGGTGCAAATGAGAGGTAGGGCTGTAGGTATGTCTGTGGCCAGGGCAATAGAACCCCTATGCTCAGGCAAAATACAGAATGATAGAGCTCCCCCACCTTCATAATGTGGTGGGGGGGTGGCTGAGACTAACCCATTGCACAGCTATTCATAGGCCTTGTGCTGAATGGGGGTGCTTCAGAAGGGTGGGGACTCCCTCCAGTGGCAGATTCTGCAGGAGCATGTGGAACATCCCTTGTTCAGCCGACTAGTCATTCTTCATGACTTACAATGTCCTCTACTTACACTAAAACCTCCGGTCAGCCAAAGAAGGAGAAAATGTGGTTCAGAGATACAAGTAACCTCGACTTCGAAGCCCTTACTAACTTGGCCTCCCAAACTTCACCTCGATAGTGCCTCAACTGGACATCTACGAGGCCTCAGACAGATTCAACATCTGCATGAAATCCATGATTCAGGGAACCCCACCTCATGGGCAATTGCAGCAGACCCAAACCAACTCTGCCTTGTTACTCGAAGGACCTCTATAAAGAAAGAATGCATCTCAGAAAGCTCGAAAAAGAATAGTGACAACCACCTTCCTCACTAGATCTAACTAAGCTACAATCTGCGAAGAAAAACTACAAAGACAGCATACTTTGAGCTAAGTCATCCCACAGACGATCCCTCCTGGACACTGCCAAGAAAAGACCTAACCTTCTATTTGAGGTGATAAAACAGATTAACAAAACTCCTCCCAACACCTCACCCAAGTCATTTGAGGCTTTATACAACTACTTTTTGGAGTTCTTTGACAAGAATGTCAGACAGTAACCTTCTGAACACCATCAACAATAAAGCTGAGGAGACTCTACCATACAAGGCTCTGCAGCTATGGTCCTCGTTCTCCCCAATCTGAGAGGCAGATCTACTGTTGACTATATCCAAGGTGAAACCCTCAAACCATTTATGCAACTCCATTCCTGGCTCCATAAGTAAGTCTCTCGCCAAACAACTACTCCCTGTGTGGACCAACCTGCTCAACTCCGCCCTCAAACCTTTTTGTTCTTAGACCGTCCAATGGTGGGTCAAGTCTCTTCTCTTCTTAAAAAGCAATCATTGGATACCAATGACTTAAACAACTTCCGCCCTGTCTGTACCCTCCCATTCTTAGGTAAGGTGATTGAAAGAAGCATACTCTCTCAATTGTCACCTCACATCCCTGCAAATAACCACTTTGACATCCTCCAATTAGATTTCCGTCTGGACCTCAGCACAGAGACTGCAGTTCTGCAGATTGTGGACATCGCCCTTAGCATCCTCCACTCAGGAAACCCATGCCGTCTTGTTTTCCTTGACCTCTCGACTACATTTGACACATTCAACCACCAAGCTCTACTAAACACTCTGTAGCATCGAATGGGATTTGAAGGTGTAGTCTTTAACTGGTTCACATTCTACCTAATGAGCCGCTCTAAAATATTGAAAATCTGTAAATCAGTTTCTAGGTCAGATAGCCTGCAGCAAGAGCTATCCCAAGGCTCAATCCTCTCTCCAACCCTTTTCAATCTCTATCTCAAATCCCTCTGTGTGATCCTTAGGAACTCTGGAATCCTCTTCCACCTTTACACTAACAATACCCAAATCTACCTGAAGGTCGCATCCCTGGATGGCATCATCCTCTTATCCAACACCTTGACCTGAGTTTAATCATGAATTTCAAATCACCACCTCAAAACAAACCCTGTCAAAACAGAATTTCTTCATACATCTCTGAAAAAAGCAAATCCTTCTAGCCAAGACTGGACTCTTCCACACCCTGGAGGGCTGTCCCTCAAAAGACCGCCCTGTTCCAGCTAAGGCTTCTATGGGGAATCAGGCTACTGAACCCAGAACAAAACCTAAAATCTGTTGTACAGGCGATAATTCTTTACAGACTTGACTATGGGAGTGCACTCCTCTCAGTTATTCCCTGAGTTGATGCTGCACTGGAGGTGGTGCTGTACTGATGCTGATGTGTTGCAGTGGTGGTGCTCAGGTGATGCTGATTGATACTGAGGGGGTGCTGAGTGATGCTGAGGTGGTGCTGAGTCATGCTGAGGTAGTGCTGAGTCATGCTGAGGTGGTGGTGCTGCGCTGGTGCTTAGGTGTTGCTGCCCTGGTGCTGAGGTGGCGCTGAGTGATGCCATGGTGGCGCTAAGTGATGCTGTGCTGATGCTGAGGTGTTGATGCTGCACTGATGCTGAGGTAGTGCTGCACTGGTAGTGAGGTGGTGCTGCACTGGTGCAGAGGTGGTGCTGTGCTGATGCTGACATGGTACGGTGGTGCTGTGCTGGGGCTGAGGTGGTGCTACGCTGGAGCTGAGTGATGCTGAGGTGGTACTGTGCGGGTGCTGTGGTATTGCTCAAGTGCTGCCGAGTGATGCTCAGGCGCTGCTGTAGTGGTGCTGCTGAAGTGGTGCGGAGTGGCACTGACTGGTGCTAAAGTGGTGCGACGCTGATGTTGAGGTGGTGCTACGGTGGTACTGAGGTGGTGCTGTGGTTGTTCTGAGGTGGTGCTGAGGTGGTGTTGCACTGTCTACTTGCAAGATATATTGTTAAATAATCTCACATTACATGCCACGTTTGGAGAGCACAAAGAGGCATCCCATAATATTGGTTTTATTTCACCAACGATGGAAATCTAAAAGAAAGCATCAAAAGTTGAAAGGGCGCAACTTAAAGCTCCTTCCTTTTTCATAAAACAGAGCAATAACAGCATGTTTACCTCTTTAATCCTATCCAAATAATTACACTGTCAAAAGCACAATGTAAATAGGTTGATCCTACTGTCGGCCGTTTTCTCAAACTACACTTCCATTAAGTAAGTATATTATTTAAGGTTTGGACATTTGAGCTAATGAAACCAAAAATGTTATACGATGAAAAACAACATAGCCTCCGGCTGAAAAAGCGCTTGTGAAACCAAAGACAGTGGAAAACAAGATAAATGCATCATTTACAGCCCTCGGCTGAGCGTGTTCGGAAAGCCAAAACAAGCCCAGGCAAAAGAAAAAGTAGTGCGCCAAAACTAACTTATATTGATGATAGTGAAGGGATTCATGTAACAGGGCCAGTCTCCAGGACGTGGCCAAAACAGCAAAAGGAGGGACAAATGTACACTATTCACCAATAAAAACAAAGGAATTTTGAAATGCAAATGAAGGAACAAATCGAAATGGATGGGCATGCTGAATGCCCATACAGTAGATACAGCATGTCTCGAGAGACAGCGCATGCGCTGCCAAGGCGAGACCTAAAAAACAAAGCAACGTAGGTTGAAATAAACAGTGAAGAAAGACTCCAGTTCCTTCCCTTTCAGGATTTAAAGCCGGAAGAGAGAGAAATAGAGAGAGAGGAGGAACAGGGAGCGAGTGGCCAGTGGTTCCTGCCAGGAGCACGACACAGGGTGGAGGACCCAGACTGACAGAGAAGTTGAGGACAGGACCAGAGAGGATTACGGAGATTGGCACGAGGAGACAGTCTCCCTTTCTGTCCTTGGACAAGGCAAAGCGACGCAACTGAAGGAGAAGCGAACAGCTGCAATGGCTCCCAGTCAACAGACAGGAGCTGCTACCAGCTCCCGCCATGCTTAAGTTGGGGCTTGGCTATTTCATGTGAGTTGCCACGTTCGAAATTGGACGTGAGAGGCAGGCGGGGCAAAGAATAGAGCTGAGGATAAAAATCAGCTGTAAATGAAGTCAAGGAAGGAAACACTACGAAAGTGGAAACGTGTTTCTTTAAAGGAGGCACTTTCTGTTAAAAACTACTGATAGGATAAAGGAGAGGGATTACTAATTTAGTTGTGTTTAATACAGCGCAAAGTCCTCACGACAAATGCTTAAAAGGAAAGATGAAATAACCCTAAGGCAAAGGGGAAATGGAGAAAGAAGCAAGAGTTTTTCTTAAAAGAGAGACAATGGCGCGTGGCTTGAGCACCAAAACAAGATGGCGGCGCTTCCTTGAGCTCCGCTTTCCACAGAGCTACTTTTGTCTCTTCTTGCCGCATTTAGACCTCCTCTAGAGCTCACAAGGCGGGTCCCTGATGCCTAATGACTACGGCGTGCTACTGTAAGAAATTGGGACCCGCGGAGCCCTTTATTCATCTTTTCACGCCGTGATATTGGATCTCCTCACTCGCGAGCGGCCGCCATTTTGAGTGGCGCTTCGTGCGAGTCTCTACTACGTGCTCTTCATGCCGCCAATATCTTTTGGGTGAGCCTCCTCTGTAATTTCGTTTTTCCTCACCATTTTTTCTGCACCTTTGCCTTAAGCCATGGATTTCCTCCAAACCTGTGCTTTGGTGCTTGTTTTGCTTGACTTTCTTACTGTATTTGCACCAGTTGGTCCTTAATATATTTTCTTATATTATTAAGGTGAAAGGAATTTGCTACCTACTATGTCTACACACCTCTTGGAATTTGTGTTCATGTGGTGCATTCAGTTTATGTGACCTGGAGCATGTTTTAGTCATAAACTGTCGCTGAGTCAGCTTTATTTGCACCTCTTTTGATGGTTTTTGAGGAGTGGTGTACCTGATACACGCGTTGTGAGGTGCTCCCTACAGGTTTCTTAATCAGCTGATTCCCTTCTACGCCTCCTCACCTCTTAGTGGTGCTTGTTCTACTATTGCTATTTATACAATCATACCACTCATTGTATGGGCAGGCTTGTTACCATTCCAAGGATCTCTCAACGCCAGTCATGTTCTATTAAAATGTCTAACGACTCGCTTAATCCTTCTAAGGCATCTGCTTCTGGCACCAAACCTAAAAGGGCTAAAAATGATCCTCCGTCTCCAGTCCACTCATCTTTAAATCCTGTCCTGGATGCAATTTTGGACGAACTATGTGCTCTCAAACCTTTCATGAATGCCACCAATGAAAAACGTCAATTAATTGAGGATCGATGGATTAATATGGAAGGCAAAATAACTGAAATGGAACAACGTGTGGGCCAGATTCAGGACGTAGCAACCAAAATTCCTCTGCTGGAACAAGAAATTCAAAAGCTTAAACTCCACACAGAGGACCTTGAAAATCGCAACAGGAGGAATAACCTATGTCTTTATGGTTTACCAGAGAATATTGAAGGCCCTGACTTACTCTCATTTTGAAAGAAATTTTTGCCTGACCTTCTGAATCTTCAGTCCTCTACAACTTTAAACATTCAACGAGCACATCGTCTTGGTCGTCCTCAACTTCACTCTACCAGACCACGTGGTATCATAATGCTCTTTTTAGAATTCACGGATCTGATACATGTTCTGAAGTGCGCCAGAGAGAAATGCCGTCTTGTTTGGTCTAGTCACAATATCTTTATATCTCAGGACCTTTCAAATGCAACCAATGCTAGACGTAAGGAATTTCTGTCACTTCGTCCTCAAATGAGATCCCTGAATATTCGTTATGGCATTCTTCATCCTTGTCTCTGTAAGATTACTTATGAAGGTGTCACCCGCTCATTTGATGATCCGGCTAAGTTAAGACTGTTCTTGCAATCCATCACTAGAACACCTACGGACACAAATGCTCATTCTTCAAGCTGTTATATTACTGTTTCTGTTACATGGCTTGTTGTTTCTAATGTTTATTTCCTAGTTTTGCTCTTCAAACATGGGCTACGTGGAAGAATTAACTTCTATTTTATAATTGTTTCTCTTCTCTCCGCTGTTGTTCTTGTTTCTAGGTGCCGACATGCCCGTTTCTCATTGTATTCTCTTTTTGCTTCAGATCTGGCTTTTTGTTCTTGATCTGTCTCTTTTTTCCTCTATCTGTCTCATTTTTCTCGTGTTCCCTTTTTTGTTATCCTTTTCTATCCTTTTCCTTTTATCACTTTCTTCTTCCTCTTTCTTTTTTCACAACTTCATATGGGTTTCTTTCCTTCACCTTTTCATGTTCTTTATAATTCTTTTGTGTTACTTTGTTATTGACATATGGTGTCTTTTTATTTCCATTGTTGTCTCTGCAGTGTGTCATCATTGTTCATGTACCCTTGTCTTTAAAGTGATATATGCTTAATGTTGTGTCGTGGAACGTCCGTGGTCTGGGTCACTCTGTCAAGCGTCAAATGGTACTCTCTCATTTATCGAAATTAAATTGTCAAATTGCTTTTTTGCAGGAAACCCACTGTAATGATATTGAATCTCTTAAACTCAAACGCCAATGGGTGGGCCAAGTTGTTTTTTCACATGCGGTCAACGGTAAGGGTGGGGTTGCAATCCTATGTCACAAATCCCTAAAGATTCAAATTTTGTCTACTGAATGTGACACAAATGGACGATGGGCAATACTTCAAGCCAAGGTCCATAATAAAACGATCACTTTTTTAAACATTTATGGACCAGTCAAATCTGACCCTGATTTTTGGAATATGATCAAATTAAAATTATCCTCCATTACCAATCCCAACATTATTGTTGCTGGAGATTTTAACAATTGGCTAGACCCTTTTTGGACAGAAAATCAAATTGCAAATTCAAACCTGATAAGTCGCATAAAGTATTTCAGTCTGCTATTGCCTCTCGTCCACTTTTTGATGTATGGAAGACCTGCAATCCTGATAAATATGAATTTACATTTTTCTCAAATGTTCACCATACTATGTCACGTATTGATTATATCTTGGTTTCAAAATCCCTACTACCCTCTGTTCAATCTTTGGAAATTGGATCCATCTTTATTTCTGACCATGCCCCTGTATCTTCATCATTTGATCTATCTCTTACTACCTCCAAACATGCCCGATGGAGATTTAACAACTCACTCCTATCTGATCAATCCTATATTTCTGAGGCTACTTCTTTCATAAATGAGTTTTTTCTGTTTAATAAGCCTAGCAATACTTCTATTCACAACAACTGGGATGCCTTTAAGGCATCCTTTAGAGCCTTCACCATTGCCTACACTGCCAAAAAGAAGAAAATATTGAACTCTCAGTATCTCTCTACCCTCAAACATATTAAATCTCTTGAACACGCTTTCTTTACATCTTATTGCCCCACACATCTCCAAGACCTTATTAAGGCGAAATCAGACTTAAATAAATTAGCTACAACTGATGCTTGCAATATTCTACTTAAAATAAAATCCAAATATCATGGGGGTCAAAATAAAGCGGGTAAAATGTTGGCCAACTATTTAAAAATCAAAACGGAAAAAAAATCCATTGGCCCTATTCGTAACACTACTACTAATAATTTACTTCACTCTGATTCAGATATTGTTAATGCTTTCCAATCCTATTATCACTCACTATATATGGATGATACACATCCTTCTGATAGTGACACTCAGTCTTTCTTCGATGATCTTCCCTCGCCCCCCTCTGTGCCGGATGCTATGACTCTCCTTGAAAAGGATATATCTCTTCAAGAGATCCTTGATGCCATTAAATCTTTAAGGAGGGCCAGGGCTCCTGGTCCTGATGGTTCTTCTATTGAACTGATTTCTTCTTTCTCCTCTGTTTTTGCTCCTCATTTACTAGAACTCTTTAATTCCTTTATATCAAAATCAAAACCTGAAGGATCTTTTTTAGGTGCTCTTATTGTGATCATCCCTAAACCAGACAAGGATCATACCCTATGCCAAAATTATCGCCCAATCTCATTAATTAATTATGATTGAAAAATGTTTGCGAAAATTCTTGCTTCTAGGTTATATGATGTTATACCCTCACTAATTAAACCAGATCAGTCCGGCTTTATTAGAGGTAGACTTACTTCTGATAACGCTAGGATGTTTTCTAATATTCTTACGTTGGGAAAAAAGTATCCTGATCCTCTAGCTGCATTTTCCCTTGATGCAGAAAAAGCATTTGATCGTATAAACTGGCCATTTATGTTCAAAACTCTTCAGTGGTTTGGTTTCAGTCCCAAATTTATTTCATTTATTAAATTATTATACTCAGAACCACGAGCTTCTGTTTCTGTTAATGGACTTTTGTCCCCATATTTTAATCTGCACAGAGGTACCAGACAAGGTTGCCCCCTTTCCCCTCTCTTATTTCTTTTGTGCCTTGAAGCTTTTCTTGAACGCATCCGTCACAACCCCCTAATAACAGGTTTTCAACACAAATCTCACGAAATCAAATGATCTGCCTATGCAGATGATATCTTGATATATCTCTCTAAACCTACTTCTTCTCTGCCTCCTTTCTTACAGAAAATTGATTTATACTCTAAAGTATCTGGCTATAAACTAAACTTTTCCAAAACTGAGGTCTTACCTTTAAACTCCATATGCTATCAATTCATGTTTTCCGACACCAACTTCAAATGGTGTCCATCTAAAATCAAATATCTGGGTGTATGGTTTTCCCCTACTATCACCCATACTCTTCTACACAACTTCAATGCACTAAAACTTAAGATTCAAAATTCACTTAATTCTTGGTCCCCTCTCTTTCTATCTTGGTGGGGCAGATTGGACACTATTAAAATGATGATTGTTCCTCTCATTCTCTATTTGCTTTCTATGTTGCCCCTTAGAATTCCCAATTACTATTTTAAACAACTCGACTCTCTCTGTATTAAATTCATGTGGAAGAATAAACCCTCCCGTATTGCCTTATCTAAATTAATTAAACCAAAAACTGAAGGTGGTGTGCGTTTCCCTAATTTTAAATTACATCATTCTGCTTTTTTAGTCAGACAATTTTATGCTGTAAATGAGCAATATCAAGATTCACCGATACCTAGGTGGATTACTTTTGAACGCTCTTTACTACATGAATTCTCCTTTTCTGACATATGCTCTATGACCAATTGTACCTTTATTTCTCAATACCCCATTTTAAAATATTCCCAACATTTAATACATTTACTGTTTACAGATGGTGCTAATTTTCCACAAGCATTTCTTGTCTCTTCCATTAGGTACAATAAATTCATTAAGTTTCGCTACAAATCATTCTACTTCAAACATTGGAAAGAAAAGGGTATTTTTTATGTTCATCAATTAGTATCCCATAACTCCGTCATACCCTTCACCACATTACAAGAACATTATAACTTACCTCTATCCTATTTTCCCCAATACTCACAAATATCAAATGCACTACAGTCATTCCTGTTATCCAAAAATGTTCCTGATGACTCCACTCCATTCATATCCCTGACCCCTTTGCACACAATCCTACCTGACTCTACTCCCAAAGCTTCTGTTATATATAAGCTTCTGTCTACTCCTATATTTGATAGACCAAAATCCTCCATAGAAATAGCCTGGGAACAAGACCTCTCACTATCCCTTTCTACTCACAGATGGAACAAACTATGGCAAAAAAATTTTACCACCTCAAGAGCCGCTAACATCACTCAATCTCTATTTTTTCTATATAACAGAGCGGTTTACACTCCTGTTCTTATTCAAAAGATTAGTCCCTCCTCCTCTCCCCTTTGTTGGTCTTGTCTTTCCTCGGATGGCACACTATTACACTTAATATATTATTGTCCCAATGTTTTTACATTTTGGAAATCCATTTGGTCTACGTCCTCTAAGATATTTAATTGCCATATTCCATTATCAATTCAAAATGTATTTCTTGGATCCATGTCTGATGATTTTTCCGACACCTGACCAAAGTTGAAACTGTTTGATCTTTTTATTTCTCTTGCATTTAAAGTTATTTTAACTTGTTGGAAAGAGAACTCTAAAGTATGTACCTCAACATGGTGGAATCTTATCTGCAATGAACACAGAATTTCTACTGTCTCATCATCAACGTTATCTCAGAAAATCAAATCTGACTTACTCTGGATTCCTCTTACTACTTTCCTATCCTCACACCCGTCTTTACCTTAGTCATTCTATCTTATATCCTCCCCTTCCCCTCTCCTCTCCTTTTCTCTTCATGTTCTCTTTCCTTCATTTTCGCTATTTTTCTTTCTTTTCATTTCTTATTCTCAAATATTTATTCCACTATCACCTGATTCGATATGTACCCTTAGTTTCGCTCGCTTATTTTCTTGCATACGATGGTTTTTTTACCCATTTTATTATTATCATTGCAATAGATTGTTTCTTACTATAACACTTTTTAATAATATATGCTTTATTATTCTACTGTTTCATCTTATGCTATATTGTAACTTTGGCACTTTATTGTTATATTAATAAAAATTACTTAACAAAAAAAAAGAGAGACAGAAAAAAATCTAGCCAAAGGAAAGGCTGAACAGTTTATTATAGTTGAATTTTTTTTTCTTTTCAATACACTTTGTGCTTATGCTTTTTATGTCGAGTCACTCTTTTGACCGGTGGGAAAAGATGACAAGAATTAAAGGCCATTCTGCTTCCGAAAACTCCACCTGAGGGGCCTGACTATTGAAGTGCATGAAGAAAATACTTATTAAGATAAACTTTTAAAAGACAGTTCACCGAAACAAAGTAAAATAAATACTTTACAGTTAATCTGAGAGTCAGAGGAGTGAATTTCTCTAAAACCGCTCAGTCCCTTTTCCTTGAGCCTTCCACCTTCAATTGAAAGCAATTCATAAACCAATCATTCTACGTAAGCGCCACAAGAATTTGTACTCACTCCCTCTGAACTTTCTCTTGACCACATGCCATGCTAGCTTCAAAAAAGATCTCTTCGCTTCGAAAGACACTTGGTTTAAATTCCTCTTGCCTTCACTCGCTCTCCTATGTATGCTTTCACTTGTCTGTTACATCTCTAAGTTTCTCATTCACTGACTGTTAGGGAACTTTACCTATGTTTTTCCCACTTACTCCTTCCGTTCCTTCCTCCCAGGTTGCATCCCTACTGTATTCTCGATATGATTGTTTGGTAACTGTTTTCTCGTAAGGCGCTCTGATGCCCCAGGCCAAATTAGCGCTGTATAGAATCACAAAAATAAAATAAATAAATAAAACATAATGAATATGTGCATCCCTTAGTATCAAGCAGAACTGTACCGGAAACTTGCAGTAGTCCCATATACAGCCACAACGGGGCAGCATTGCCCTACAAATGGTCCCCATTGAAAGCTCCCGAGCAGTAATCACACTGGTAATGCTGGTTTCTATCTCGAATGAGGTGCGGACTGGACTCTGACATTTCAGCAGAAGAAATGGAGATGTCACAATTTAACGTCTGCGGCAAATACACTTTTCTTGTCCGGGCTTTAATGTAAGAAATACATTACCAGATAAAAAAAAATCGTGTACTCGTAAAAAAATGCTGCAGGCTTTTTTGGGTGAGATAAATGTAAGAAGTTCGTATTATTTTAGCTCATGGGGCAATACAATTGTCATATGGTCTACGTGATGTACAGGTGGAGGCTTGGTGGTTTACTTTTCTCAGGACCGTATGTTAAGTGCCCTAAAGTTGAGTAATAAGAAACACATGTTATTTATACAATATATTTATCAATATTATATTTATTTATTTATTTGGCGCAGACATAGCCACAAGGGCAGGAGAGCGCTTTACAGAGAACATGTACATACTCTATTGGTGCATGATCATGTGCAGTAGGACCCTTGTGGTCCTCTGCAGACTACTTACAAAGTTACGTAATCAGTTGGCAAGTATCTGGCTGTGTCTGTGTGTGGTAAATAAAGTTTATGACGTAGTGCATTCAGTTAACGGTTGCATGCCAAGGAATAAAGATGTATGTTAGAGAGCTCTGTGTGTGGCGTGCTACAGAGTTAGGAAGAACGCAACTACTGTTGTTGAACAGGGGATACATTCCCTTTAGGAACAAGACTGTTCTCCCTGAGAGTTTGCCGTGGTCCAGCAAACTACTCATATGTGCCACGTGCGCCCCTAGAAGAAGGTGAAGGCCCTAAGAGGAGCAAAATTAGAAAGCCCACTAGAAGCCTACTGAAAAGGCTGAAAGAAAAGATCCTGCGCCAGAGAGCCATCGTCCTTACGAAGAAGCGCTAAAGGCAGAGACAGCTAGGAGCAAGAAAGCGCTAAAGGCAGTGACAACCAGGTACAGAGAGTTCAAGTGCACTTACCAGCGCAGATGAAGGAATGGCCACCCAATCTGGCCTGGTCGGAGGCCGGTGCATCCAAGTAGCTGGGGACATCTAATCTGATGAAAAGCTAGTCGGAATAGTGAAAGTTTTCAATGGCTACAGAAAGGAGAACCAAATACGCCACAGTTCCTGAAACCACCACTTCCCTTCCAGACCGCCAAAAAGCACAATATTGGCACCAGATGGACTGCATGGATCGAAACGTTGAATGACTTCCTAGATGCTCTAGAAGAAGTAAATGACAAAAAGATCATCAAAGAATTAATAGTATTAAGAAATACTTAAAGAACCTTGCAGGTGATGGGGTGAAAGAGGTGATAAAGAAAATGATACAAGCTGATGCACTATTGTACTGTCAAATCAAAGAGACGTTGGAAGCCAAGTTCAATCCAATGCCGAATGTAGACTATAAATGGTGTATTTTCAACCAGGCAAGACAGAAAGCTGGTGAAACAATGGATGAGTTTGTCGAAAGATTTTATACCCTCATCTAGCACTGTAAGTTCAGTAAATTCAATAACAAAGAAACCATGCATCTCAGAGTCATCGATGGTTGCCTCTCTGATTCATTCAGACGACGCATGCTGAGAGATACACTCGGGGAGATTTTCAAAAAAGTCACGCAGCACAGCCCCACGCGAGGCTGTGCCGCGTTGCGCGACAGGGAGGGAGCATGAGAGCGCCATATCTTCAGAGATATGGCTCTCTCCTCCCCTTTCCATTGCGCCTGCGCTGATTTCAGCTGCCGTGCGCCATGCACACACCTTAGCGCTGCAGCGCTAGGGTGTGTGCATGAGTGTAGCATAGGTTTTGTACAGGAAGGGTACCCTTCCTGTACAAAATAGTATGCAAGGCATGATGCAAAGCTTTTCCCACTTTGCATACGTGCTGCACAGTGCAGCACGCATGGTAAGTCGGAAAAGCATGGAGAAATGAAAGCATTTCTCCTGCTAGCACCTCCTTAGAAGGGGCGTCAACTTTTGGCGCAAAACCATGTTTACAAATATTTGTAAATATGGTTTTGCGTCAAAAGGCATGGGTGGTTGCATGGGAACGCCCATGTACCACCCATGTAATGCTCCCTCGGAGCAAAGTAACGCAAAGCAGTGCTTCACGCTGCTTTGCGCTACTTAAAGAGTGCTTTCCAGCGCAAAACTTGTTTTGCGCTGGAAAGAAAATAGCAAAAAAAATATTTGCGCTGGTTAGCGTCACTTTTGTGACGCTAAACCAGCGCAAAAGTTTTGAAAATCTGCCCCTCAGTCTAGAAAAGGTACTCATGGCTGCGAGAGCTAAGGAACATGCAGATCGACAGGCTGCTGATATAGAAGCTGGAACAGCCCAGAATGAATCAGCATTGATCATGAAAAGTAAGCAGGAACAGAAAGTGGACGCCCATAACACGATGTCTCAGAAGAAAAAGAAATTGTGTTTCCGACGTGAATTCTCATTTGCACATGGAGGTAAATGTTCCACGTAGAAGCCTTTATCAAACAGCGAGCGGGCGCGAAGGAGGGAGCATTGTTAATGCATGCAGACGGTACCCCACTGACCAGGTTCCAATTCCAACGAGTACTGTCGATGACAATGGACAGGGCTGGTTTCAATCCAAAGGATTTTGGGACGCATTCCTTCAGGATAGGTGCGGCCACCGAGGCGACTGCTAGAGGATTGCATGCGAGCAGCGTAAAAGGATTGGGAGATGGTCTTCCAACTGTTACAAACGTTATGTGCGGATGCACATGCTGTGAGGTGACAAGTAAGTTACGCTGACGCCTGTCTTGTTGTTTGCTTCTATTTCAGTTTCTCGAACCTGTCACGCAGGGCGGAAACTGTTGCCGGGTCACCAACAGCAAGTACCTTCAGCACGGCGGACACAGGAACGGAGGAAGGAGACACAAGGGGTATGGGTGGTTGGTCACTCATTTGTAAAGCGCGTTAAATCTGTTTTCTTTTCAGGTAGCTATAGACAGAGGGCGGAACAAGGATGTTTCGAAGTTTCCTTTCATGGTAGGGGGGGCCTATGCCTCAGTCAGTTTAGGGGTTCTTTACAGAGTTGCTCAATAGACACACCCCGCCGCCCGCAGTAGTTATCCTACACCTGGGGGCAACGATCTGGTGAAATTGGGCAGGAGGGTCCTGATGGAGGAGATAATTTCGGAAGTAAACTGGCTAGCTAAAACATGCCAAGGCTGCACCATAGTGTGGTCTCAGATGATTCCCAGGCTCAAATGGAGGGGGGACTCGGTCAGGGCGTTGAATCACTCGGTAAAGAGGATCAACAACAAGATAGAGAAATTATTTCGGTCACCTCAACTACAGAATATACCACATGGGTGTATCTGGGGGAACAGTTCTTCTTGCAGGACGGGGTCCATCTGACTGGGGCAGGTAACCAACTTTTTCTGGAGAACATTTTGGCATGGCTGGGAGGTTCTAAGTAGGCATGACCTTTCGGAAGAGGAGGATAGGGGGGCCAGATAGTCGGTCAACTATGCTGGCCTGTGGCGGTAAGGTCATGATCGGTGAGCAGTCAATTTAAGGTCCTTAGGGGGCGTCACCATTCTTGAATGGGGTCGCCCAGGGGAGAGGCAAGTGGTCTCTCCCAGAACTCCAGGGGTGGTACATCCGCTTGGTTGGATGGGTGCGGGGGAGGGGGAGTCACGCTTTCTTTGGGCTGGTTAGCCACCCCGCACGTGCACGATGACGTCATTAAACGGCGCAGAGTGCAAGGGCCCCCTTTTGGGTAATGGAGTTCATGGAGCGTACGGGGGTAACCGGGAGGGGGAAGTACCCTCTCGGTAAACGGGCCCTCTGCGCATGCGCACTCATACGTGAGGGCGTAGCTGGTTAATAAGGATTTGACACCGGTTAGCGACCTTGCCGTAGGCCCAAAACTAGGATATGCAGAAAAGTAATAAGTATGATGTTAGATTTGGTTAGGAAACACGCTGTATTAGACATTTGTTAAGGTTAGCCATTGATACCTGTCTACATTGATTGTAACCTAATGTCTAATTTTCTGCATAAAAATGCTTGTGTAAATATTGTTTATTTCAAATTTTAATTTGTTTTCATGTTTTAATAAATACGGCCGGGGGGTCGCGAGACCCCCCGCCTTCCAAAGAAAACTCCTCTCATGTCCAATTGCTTTAATTGTTTAACTGTGGTAAGGCGCAGGACAGGGAGGGGGATTGTCGGTAGTCCCTGACCATAAGGAAAGGGGGGGCCGCTCGGCCCCCCCGCACGTATGGCGGGGCGCCGGCCCCCTCCTCCCCCTGCACTCTCGGTGGTGGGGCGTGCCACTCCGCCGCGTCTTGATGACACGGCGGGCGCGCCCCACCGCCGATTGGTGCTGGCTCCTGCATTGACCCGGAAGCAATCTAATTGCTTCCGGGTCAAAGGAGGGGAGCCAGAGTGGGCGGACCAGTTGTAACTGGTCTGCCCCCAGAGGGGTTAAAAGGCCGGGGGAGCGCGGGAGGCGCCCTCTTGTTCCCGCACTCCCCAGGCTTGCCCCGCGCCTCGTCAAGGCGCAGAATAATCTTTCCCACCCACCAGCCCCTGAAGCAGACTCTTTCGTTTGTATGTTGATTGTATCATTTTAGGTTCGTTTTCACTGTAGTTGTGAGTTGGTGTGAGTTTTTCCTTAGGCCTTTTTTCCCGTTTACAGGCTCAACTATCAAGCTATGGTTGCACAGTAAGGTTTTGTGTAAACTTTGTCCTTAGGCCTTTTTCCCGTTTGCAGGTAACATAATTGTCGTATTTATTGATAGTCCTTGGTCAGGCGGTAAGGTTATGATCGGTGAGCAGTCAATTTAAGGTCCTTAGGGGCGTCACCATTCTTGAATGGGGTCGCCCAGGGAGGGGCAAGTGGTCTCTCCCAGAACTCCAGGGGCGGTACATACGCTTGGTTGGATGGGTGCGGGGGAGGGGAGTCACGCTTTCTTTGGGCTGGTTAGCCACCCCGCACGTGCACGATGACGTCATTAAACGGCGCAGAGTGCAAGGGCCCCCTTTTGGGTAATGGAGTTCATGGAGCGTACGGGGGTAACCGGGAGGGGGAAGTACCCTCTCGGTAAACGGGCCCTCTGCGCATGCGCACTCATACGTGAGGGCGTAGCTGGTTAATAAGGATTTGACACCGGTTAGCGACCTTGCCGTAGGCCCAAAACTAGGATATGCAGAAAAGTAATAAGTATGATGTTAGATTCGGTTAGGAAACACGCTGTATTAGACATTTGTTAAGGTTAGCCATTGATACCTGTCTACATTGATTGTAACCTAATGTCTAATTTTCTGCATAAAAATGCTTGTGTAAATATTGTTTATTTCAAATTTTAATTTGTTTTCATGTTTTAATAAATACGGCCGGGGGGTCGCGAGACCCCCCGCCTTCCAAAGAAAACTCCTCTCATGTCCAATTGCTTTAATTGTTTAACTGTGGTAAGGCGCAGGACAGGGAGGGGGATTGTCGGTAGTCCCTGACCATATGCCTGATGACCTCATGGAATGTTGGAGTGCCTGGCTTGTGTGTGGAGTGTCAGTTGATGGCAGGCAGGCTGAGCGGCAGGGAGGCTGCTCCTGGTGGGGTTACTTTCCATCTACCTATCTTTTTCTAATGAACTTACCTTGTAACTAAGCTTCAATAAATCCAGCCTGTTTTATATACCTGGCTCATGGACTTTCTATCTACAACATTTTGACGACGATTTAAGAACCTACAGTGTTGAGAAAAGAGACTGTGTTTAAAGGAGTTAAGGAACTACTGGAACTAAAGACTATACTTAAGAGATTGCATAAAGGAAAAGGAAACGTAACGGAAACGCCCTGGTCAGCCCCACCAGTGTCCCTCATCATCTGGACAGCCTGCAATCTGGGCGTTTGACCTTCTACTGTCGGTCTTCGTGCAGCTTCTGTGGTGATTGCTGCCATCCTACTGCCTTGGAGGAGTTGCTCTTGCCCAGCGGTCCTTGCTACAGTCGTGGGACAGACTGCTAATTTGGTTTGGTGCTCAGGAATTGGCAGCAGCTAACTGTTCTGGGAAAACCGACAGACACCCCTAGTGAGCCGTTTTGAAGTGAATGCTGAGGATAATGAATTGTTTACTCCTCGGCACTCCAGAGGAAAGCAGCAACGTGTGCTGGGAATTGGCAGTAGCGAACTGTGTGCTGAGGAAAACCGACACCCCTGGTGAGCAGTTACGCTGAAGTGTGCTGAGGAAAACCGACACCTCTGGTGAGCAGTTACGCTGATTTAGGGATCCAGAGGCTGGTGATGCCTCTGAACCTGCGGCCTGTGTGAGGATGGAGGTGTCCCAAGATTGAAGTGTGCAGGGACTTCCGAGTGCTATGGTTTGTCACTTTGTCGTCTTGAGAGAGAGCCAACACTGAAGTTTCCCAGTGTCAACGGTGAGGCAACTTTGGTCCGTGGTTTATTTTTGTAAGATGGGACTGGTCGGGTGTGTGGCCATTGTTAGCGCGTGCTCTCTTTTGAACTCATCCTGCTGAGACGTTACAGCGCGAGCAACCTTACCTGTTGCTGTCCACGCGTTACTCCTCGGGGATGTTTTGTGACGTTGCACTCTACGCATCTCAGGGCTGCAGAGGGACGCCCTGCAGCATGGTCATGCCGTGAGCCATCCGATGCAGCGTACGCTGCGTGCCGCCATCTTGCGTTTGGCGGTGTACTCCGAAATTCTTCACTGTTTCCAGCCTCGTACACCTTGTGCACCCTTTTGCCAACCGCGTGCCCGATAAAGTTCCGTGAATGACTGAAGGTGGTGTCCTCGGGGAATGACTAGGGTGGATCTTCGAATCTTCGAACTGTGGGTGGTGGAGTTGCTGTGACCTTTCATTGTTGATGGAGATCGGCTAGAACACATTGAAGAGACTCAATTGCCTTCTCTTTCCTACTTCGCATTGGATGCTGCAGCCGCCTGGAGTTTTGAGTGGTGACCTCGGGTGAGAGATCGCTCACCGGAGTGAAAGACTTTTTCTTTGTTTTTTTATTTTGCTAAAATACTGTTTTGTGGAGGAAACATGTACCCTTTTACGTTGTCCTTTTTCGGGTATTACGTGAGGTTGTGGGGCGGTTAGGGCCCCAGTGCTATTGTTGGTGGTTGTAGCATGTGCTTGATTTGGTTTGAAGGGAGATTTTTCCCTATTACGTGGAAGTTGTGGGGTGGTAACTCGTTTCATTGAGTGGTGAATATCGGTGGGCTAGTGAGTGGCCTAGTCCTGTTGTCAATGGGTGGTGAGTGAAATGTTATGTTGACGTTGTGGGGTAGTGTGTGCCTCAGTTCTGCTTCAAGGGTGTTGTGTACAATTTTACGGTGAGGTTGTGGGGCGGGTAGTGCTCCAATTCTGTTTTCATGGGTGGTGAGTACCCATTACTTTGGTATGGTTGTGGGAGCTTAGTGCCCCAGTTCTGTTTTCAAGGGTGGTTAGTACCCTATTAAGTTGAGGTTGTGGGGCGGTGAGTGCCCCAGTTCTGTTCCACAGGGTGGTGTGTACCCTGTTACGTGTAGGTTGTGGGGTGTTAAGTGCTCCAGTTCTTTTCCACAGGGTTCCACAGGGTGGTGTGTGCCTGTGTAGGTTGTGGGGCGGTGAGTGTCCCAGTGCTGTTACACAGGGTGGTGTGTACCCTGTTACGTGTAGGTTGTGGGGCGGTGAGTGTCCCAGTGCTGTTCCACAGGGTGGTGTGTACCCTGTTACATGTTGGTTATGGGGCGGTGTGTGCCCCAGTTCTGTTCCACCGCTCTGGGCGGTCTTGTGTGTTGTGGGTTTTTCCCAAGGGAGGGAGATGGGGTTAATATCAATGTCTTTATTTTTGAGACTGCAATGTAAACGATTTCCTTTGCAATGTAAATGCTTTTCTTTCAGAATGCATTGTATATATTGTTGTTTGTGTTTGCTTCCTTCACTTCTGCATTTTGTTTCCCTAAGGAAGGGGGATATGTTATAATTGACTTGTGTCTTCCCTGCTGCTCAGCTAGTATGAGTGTTAGAATACCTGATGACCTCATGGAATGTTTGATGTGCCTGGCTTGTGTGTGGAGTGTCAGTTGATGGCAGGCAGGCTGAGCGGCAGGGAGGCTGCTCCTGGTGGGGTTACTTTCCATCTACCTATCTTTTTCTAATGAACTTACCTTGTAACTAAGCTTCAATAAATCCAGCCTGTTTTATATACCTGGCTCATGGACTTTCTATCTACAACACATGTGCACTTAATGTATGAAGCGTGGCTATGTTAGTACTGATGCAACATTGAGCATCAACTAGCTTATGGCAATTGCTGTCCCCAGCTAAATGTATTCCAGGGTACTGTCAGTGGTGTGCACACTTTTTCTCTGCGCATTGTTCTTATATCTTTAGCCGATAGGTAATTTCATATTAGGGAACCTATACAATTGGTAAATCCATCTCCTCCTTTCTTGGAATTCCTGGCGATCCCCCTGTTAATTGGAGGAATTGGTTTGATGCATTCTAAACTTACCTGGGTGCCATTGCCGCATCTAGATTCTGTCCTGAAAGGAAAAATTACCTACTGTTACACTGTATTGGCTTTGAGGGTGATTCAATTTAAAAATACTTACCTAACGTGTCAAGAGTAGATTGTGAGGTCATCGATGAATACATGGAGTCCATAAAGAAGTTGGAGACAAGGTTTGATGTTCAACTGAGCATTGTGGTACTACGCCATAAATGTTTTTGGAGAAAACAGCTTACATGTCAAAATATAGATACCTTTGTGTGCACTTAGAAGACTGGTTATGAAAGGTTGGCCCAATGAAAAATCTGTTGAGGGTGCAAGGTGGCAGATGAGCTGTCAGCAGAGGACGGCCTGTTGCTTAGAGTTGAGAAATTTGTACCACCTGCAGGGTTGTGGTACAAGCTGATCAAGATGACTCATGAGGGACACTTAGGGGGTACTTTTACCAAACGCTGCCTAAGGCAAACTTTTTGGTGGCCTTCGATGGATAGAGAAGTGGATGAATTTGTGAGCAAATGTGCCATTGTGTCACCTCAGACAAACGTTTTGTCGTAAGGAAGCCCCCATTCCAACTGATTGAGTGCCCGTCCCGTGCATGGGAAAAGTTCCGAATTGACCTTATTGGCCCTTTTTATGCCCTTCCATGCCAGTGGCGTTATGCGTTGGTTGATCTGTATTGAAAATGGCCAGAGGTGAAGTTTGTGTTAGAACTCAATGTAAAAGCGGCGATTGAGTTTTTGAAGAGTATTTTCATGCCGGAAGGTTTTCAAGAGTTTTTACTTTCAGATAACGATGTCCAATTTATTAATGAAGAAGTGAGGGTTTTTTAAGAACAGGGGATGTTAGGCACTTGAAAACGTCACTATACCATCCCCAATGGTCAAGTTGACCATTTGAATCGGGTGGTGGTACAGTGTGTTCGGTGGGCCATTGCAAATAGGTGTATTGTCATGAATGCTGTGAGTTCCATGTTATGGTTCTATTGCACCAGCCTTCAGAGTTCAACTTTAGTATCTCCTTTTGAATTGTTAAGGGGAAGGAAGCTCTTTACCAAGGTATGCCCAAGTTGGATAGGGAAATGGGAAAAATTCAGGGTGTCACTGGACGAATGGGATATGAGACTCAAGAAGAATACTGCTGAGGCAAAGGCTAAGCGAGGTTAGTTTATGAGAGTCGGGCCGAGTGAGTGAGATTAAGTTTAAAATAGGTGTTGTGGTTCGTATCAGGAAGGGAATGAATGTCAAAAAAGGAGTTGAGAAGTTCAGTGGTCTAGTTGTTGTGGACAAGGTTTGTGGCAATGCGGTCAGAGTAAATGGATGTAATAGGTGGAATGTGGGAAAAGTGGTGAAGTGTGGAGGCGATCAGGGTGAGATTGCGCCCCAGGGATACGCGATGATGAAGCCAAAGGATGGTGGTGAGACTAGTTCCTCTAGTCCATGAGGGGGTTTGTAGGAGCGACCGTGTCAGAGGGTTACCTAGCAGGTTTAGATAATTCTGTTAAAGGAAAATGATAAAATGTATTTAAATGTCCAAGTCATCACACATAGGGGCTGGTTACAATGCGGCATGGAAAGGCTCCGACCGGTGATCGGAGCCTTTCCAGGCCGCATCTCGGTTTACTTTCCGACTGCTGCATTACAATGCTGGTGGTCGGAAACTAAACCGGCCGCCCCTTGAGCCCGTCAGCCAGTCAAAGGTCGGCCTGTATTACCAAAGGGCGGTCTTTCCACCCTTGGGATTATGATGCACGTTTTCCGGCAAGGTTTCCATGCCGGCCTTTCCAACATGGAAACTCTGTCGGAAAGCGTGCTTGGGAGGCCCCTAGCAGGGCCCCCTTGTGTGTGCGGCCTCTGGTTGGGGGCCGAGGGGGAATCATAGTGCCCCCTGTTAATCCCTGCACCCCGTGGTAGGCACGGAGCCATGGAAACAGACCATGCATTAAAACAAGGAGGTTCACCAAAGTATTTCTGCTTCTGCCTAAGCTGTGCAAGGTTTATTATTATTTACTAATGATGGAGTAATCTTTATACTGGCTGGACCCACATTAAAACAGGTCTCATTAGCTTATCCTGTTGAAGACTCACTGGATATCCCAGTCCTCCTGAAATAGATAGAATTTTTAATTTGTTCGTCCAGTGCCACTAAAAACTGAGCATCTTTGGACTGGACTCCTTTCTAGCATGCAATATCTTCTTCAGAATTATCTCTAACAAGGTACCACTTTCTGAATGAACCACCGCCGTAGCCCTTCACGGTTAGACATACACTCCCAATTCCTTCAAAACAGCACCTGTCCATCATCGGACCCAAACCCTACTCACCTACTGTGGGTGAGCGGGCTCGATGCGTTTATAAGCGGATCACTTAAACTGCTGCCTAGGGACTAAGTGTGAGTTAAAATTGCCTGCTGGATCCTAATATCTTGTTTAATCAGAAGGTCCTTTGGCAAGGTTAAAAAAAGTGAGATGCCACAGAGGTAAAATGGCCCTAGACATCTGAGGTCGACATGTTTCAGCCGTTTCAATGCCTGGTGGGTCAGTCAGCTTGCTTCAGGACCAGTAAGTGTAATAATTAAGGGTGGGCGGAGTTGCCACTATGCGGAATTCCAGGGAGTTGCCTAAAAACTCAGTGGAATTCCGCTCTGCTACGCCCTAACCTGCATGCAGGCAGCAGACCTGGAGGGTTCCTGACCCCCAGACTGCCACCTGCTTGGCTTACCTGGTGTGTTCTCCGCCGTGTCCAGGCTGTCCTCCTCCTCGTGGCTGTCTCCTCTCCTCATCGGTGCAAAACCCCTACACTGTACGTCTTGGGAGGACTGTGCATGTGCGCACACGGGCACATGCGCGGTCCTCCCAAGACGTACAGCGTAGGGATTTTGCACCGACGAGGAGAGGGGACAGCCTGAACTTAGGAGGAGGACAGCCCGGGCATGGCGGAGAATGCACAAGGTAAGCCGCGGCGGCCTCCCTCAAAGGGGGGGCGGGGGGTGGCAGGGGCAAACTCCGCCACGCCCCGGAATTGGTATTTTTGCTGAACTCCGCATTCCCAGCAGAGCACAGAGTTGGCAAAACTCCGCAAACTCTGTTGACAGAGTGGAGTTCGCCACACACACTTAGTAATAATCCCTATGTGGGGGGGTTGCTAATTTCAACCGATGATGAAGCAGGCCACAGGTGGTACCTGTGGGTGAGGACCCAGCAAAATATCCCAGAGATGTGCTGATCACACTGATTCACCTGGGTGTTGATCTCACACTCTGAAGAAATGTACATGGGCCACGCAACAATCTTGCAGAACATAACGGGATTTAAAAAGATAGGTTAACCCTCTATAGTGTAATTTCTTCAGACAGTTTGGGAGGCTGAGGGTTCTTACCTAATTATTGCTTCTCGCTCCTCCATAGTGTTGGTCTGGGATGAAAGGGGACCTGTGCACTTCAATGGTCTGCTTTGAAGTCACCCCCACTTCAAAAGCACATTTGGGTATAAGTAACTGGGGCTCTGACCCTACCATGACAGTACACTACTGGACCTGTAAAGAACTCTGTCAGGAGTAAAGACTGCTGTGCCACATGTATTGCCACTTTGCCTGACTGCATTGCCACTTTGCTCTGAAGGAACTGCTTTCTGCTTTGCTAGGCTGCCCTGCTGCATGCTGATCTCTGCCCTGCTGATAACAAGAACTGGACCCATCTCCCTTGAACCCAGACTGACTCCAAGAGCTTTCTGGCTTGGCCCCTGTTCTGAAGTCTCAGGGCCATCCAAAACTTCCTGCAACTCTGCAACAGCACCTGGACTCTGCCATCTGAGAGTCCTGCCCTGCCAAGTGGTGCCAATCCATTCCTGGGCCCTTTAAAGGTGATTTGTACTGTCCAGAACCATTCAGAATTGATACAGTGATGGCTTTGCGCTGATCAGAATTGACGAGGTGCTCTTCAATGCCGACGCAGTGCTATCCAAGGACATCCCTGTGCAGCTCACTGATAACCCAGGACCCGACTGCGAGGTTCAAGGACGACGCAGTGCCTACATCGTAAGGGGTTGGATGCCAACGTGGGACCTGACTGTGAGGCTCAATGATGATACTTCGACCAGACTGTGTGAATCGGAACTGACTCATTGAGTCTTCGACTCAGACGCTTGCTCCATCCAAGGCACTTTTTCAGCTGCCCTGCATGGGTCCTGTAGCCGGCCTGCCCTCCATCATGGTCAGCTTTAACTTTGGATTTGCCCTGGTCTAGCGCGACCTTAAGTAACCACATAGGGTTATTGACTTCTAAGCACTACTTTTTGATTTATTCTTTAAACATTTGTAACTCCAGTTCTACTTTTTGGATTTTTGTCATTTTGATCTTGTTTTGTTCATAAAAATGTGATCTATTTTTCAAACCCTGTGAGGGTATTTTTTTTTGGTGTTTTCATTGTGTTACTGTGTGTGTGTGTTGTACAAATACTTTACACATTGCCTGTTTACATAAGCCTGAGTGCTCTGTTCCAAGCTACCAAGGGTGAGCACAGGTTTTCTGATAGTGTGTATCTAGCTCACCCTGACTACAGTGTTTGTTCTTGCTTATACAGGGTGCATACTCTGACAACCACAAACCCCAGGTCTAACACCTTTCATTTAGGAACGACCTCAAGACTCACCTCTTTAAAAAGCATTTTTCAGTGTAAACGTCCATCTCTTCGGATCAACAGCCCCCTTGCTTTGAACTAATCCTACCTTCTCCTTTTCTTCCCATATCTATTGCCTTCATGTTATTTGTATGTGTTGAGCCCTCCCTAGCCCTGGAGCACGCAAATGGCCATGCAACACAAGAAGCTCTCTAAAATACATCTTTATTTTTTGGCATGTAACCGTTAACTGAACGCACTACATCATAAACTTTACTGATCACACCCAGACACACCCAGATACCTCCCAATTGATTTTGTAACTTTGTAAGGAGTCTGCTGAGGACCACAAGGGTTCTGGACATGATCACATGACACTACATATTTCCCTTTGTTAAGTAAAAATTACAGACAACATATATACATTAGAGTTCCTCAATGAGTTGTTGAGGTGCTTGCACCAATCTTCCAGGTCGCTAGGAGGTGAAGGAGTTGCACTGTCATCTGGCACTGTAGATGTAGACTCAGATGCTTGACTTAGGCACTCAGGTGAACTTGTCTCACTCTGGATGTCTAGAGTCGACAAACATTGAGGCATATGCTTGAAATGTGACAAGTCTCTTGTAATGGACTTTCCAGGATGTTGAGCAGTCACCATATGTCCTTTACTTGTCACGACTCTCAATGGATCAGCATCAAATGGAGCGCCAGTCTTGCGGTTCCATTTTTGTTTGACTTGGATCATCTCCTTTTCCAAAAACTGTACCCCGAGTGCATTTGCGCTTATCTGCATAGGTCTTCATATTGCTTTTGCAAGAAGGGTCCCTGAAACAAATCTCATCAGTGTCTATTACTGTCTATTACTCATCAATAACTACCAGGAGATGATGTCCATTGTTTAAGGGTCCAAAGAAATCAACTGCAATTGTCTTCAACGCTTGTTTAGGAAGGTCAGACTTATTTAGCGAATGCTGTGTTGTCTTGGGAGATAAGCAGTTACACAGGTGACATGCTTTCAGGTCCTTCTCGACTCGTCTATCAAGGCAAGGAAACCAGACTCAGTCTCTGAGGGCTCTCTTGGTGGCTACAATGCCACGATGCCCTTCGTGTGCCAGTTCAATGACTTGTTGCTTCAAGCTCCCAGGTATGACAATTCTGAAACCTCTTAATACAATACTTTCTTGAGTAAAAGAAAGTTCTTCCTGCATGCTTGATATATAATGTGTGCTGCGAAAGGTCAAGTATGTTTTCTCCATGATTGTGTTGCAATGATATCCTTTAGTGTGAGCATGTATCTGTCTGTGTTGGTAGCAGCAATGATCCTCTCAATGGATAGAGCTGCAGAGGTGCTGGACTTTACTATGAAATTAATATTCTCTTCAGCCGTTTTACACGTTGCACTGTGACTCTGTAACAGCACTCGTGAGAAGTAATCTGCAGGGTTTTGATTCCTGCCTGATTTATGCATGATAGTGCCATCATACTCTTGCAATCGCAACTCCCACCTCTCGATGCGAGGGCTCATCTTGGCTTTTGGATTTCCGAAAATGGCGAGCAATGCCTGGTGTTCAGTGACAAAGGTGAAATGCTTGCCGTACAGAAACACATGAAAATGTTCACAAGCCCACACTACAGCCAGGCTCTTTTTTACTGGCTGATAATAGGCATGTTCAGCCTGAGATAGACTTCTGCTGGCATAGGTCACAATGTGTCTCTGAGCATTAGGATGCCCATTGTGTTCAGCAAGGATCGTGCCCAACCCACCAGGCTTGCGTTTACTACGATCTCAGTATGTAACTTTGGATCAAAATAAGCCATTTCATTTGCATTTTGAATTGCGTGTTTGATTTTCTTGAAACTTCTGTCACATTCAGTGGACCACTGGAAGAGAATATTCTTTGTAAATTCTCTTAATGGGGCACTCACAGTGGCAAAGTCATGACTGTATCTGGAGCAATAGCTGGTCATGCCTAGGAAAGATCGCAACATGGTTACATCTTGTGGGGGAAAAGTGGATGACAATGCTTGTACTCTTTCGGGGTCGAGAGTCATTCCACATTCAGAGAAAATATGCACAAAGAATTAGAGTTTGGTTTTGTGAAACTCACTATTTTTCTGCATTTAAAGTGAGACTTGCATCAGCGAGCAGACTGCATACTTGTGTAAGAGATTTCTCCTGCTCTTTCGTGTGGCCCTACACACTAGTATATCATCACTGTGGTTGAAAGCATGTGTGACGGGTTGAATTACTCGGCGAATGGCATCCTGAAAGATTTCTGCAGCTGACGACACACCAAAGCTGAGTCTTTTGTATCTGAACAAACCAACATGAGTTGAAAAAGTAGTAATTTACCTACAGTTCTCTTCCAGCTCCAGCTGATGGTATCCTTTGTTCAAATCAAGACGGGAGAAGACTTTGGCTCCATTCAACTGTGTAATCATGTCTGCTATGTGTGGACCTGGATGTCTTTCTCTCTTGATTGCTTTGTCAGCCTGTAGCATATCAACACAAATGTGCACTGCACCTCCACTGTCCGTTTTTTGGCACTATCACTCTGAGTGAAACCCATAGCGTGGGACTAGTAGAGCGCTCTATGATGTCATGATCTAATAATGTTTCTAATTCTTTCTCAACGGCCTCTTGTAAATGAAAAGCAATCAAACAGTGTCGCTGAGCAACAGGACGAATGTCCTCATTAATGTCAAGTTGTACCTTCATTGCCTTAAGTTTCCCTAGTCCGTGAAACAACAGCGGGAATTGACTTACTATTTCAGAATGTGCATTACGGTTTTAGTTGATGGATATCAGTCCCTTGTCAGCAGCAGTGATGAAACTGAGTAGTCATGCACTCGACAAAGTACCTTGGAGGACATGAATTGGTGCTTGTACTGTCATTTTCTTATGCCTCATGGTTGCTTGACCCTTGACTTTGTAATGGCGTAGAAGCAGCCCATGTGTACACCTTTGTTTACGATGGTGTTAGACGTGGCATCAGAGACAGTTCATAGTATTTTTCTGCTGACATGATATTGATCGATGCACCACTGTCTATAATAAAAGTTGTAGGGCAGTCATTCACCTTTAACGTGATCTTGGACCACTGTCCAAATGAGGTTGGTCTCTTCATGTGGTATTCTCTCTTTGACTTGTGTATCTCTTTGCAAACAGCCAATCCTACATGTGCACGTCATTCTGCGGTCGACATCACCATTACACATCCATCTTCTTCACTGTTGCTTGATGAGGACGTTGAAAGATGAATTTGATGACGATCGACTTCATTTAGTCTCTACTTGCCTCAATTGATGTTGCCATCTGGGCGTAGCTAGATTGCTTCTGGAACTTTCTGGTGTCCATTTTCTCTTTCGTCATGACACACTTAGTTTCTCTTTCGCTTTGAAGAATGTTATGAAAGGGTTTTCTTTCCCACAGCCTCTGCATATCTGTCCAGGTGCGGGACACTGGGCAGCAAGGATTAGCCCGTGCCCGATGGAGTACCAGCCCGTCCCCCCGGGCCTCCTGGTCAGTTTTTGATTTACGTATGGTAATCAACAGCACCTCGCCCAATATTTTTGTGTGTTCCAGTCGAAGACCCCCCAGCATGTCCTGCTTGCTGCTAGCCACCAGTTCCCCTACCCGGAATGCCCCATAAAAGGCCAAAGTAAAGGCGGCTCTGAACAAGAGTACTTCCCATACGAACTGCAGGTGTCAGACAAGGCATTCAATAATGATGCCAGCCGGTCTAAACCTATCGGTTGCCTGGAATCTGCGGTGGTTGCTTGCAGGCGCCGCCACCCCTTTAGTGCCTTCCGCACGACGAAACTATTCGTGGGATCTCTGGCCCCCTGAGTTGTGCCATGAAAGACACGGTCGCCCTGTGTCTGCTAGCTGTCGCTGCTGAGCGCCCCTCCTTATGTAATGCATCTAGGTACTTAGCGAAATTCTCCTCATGCTCCCATTTCTCTGCCCAGTCCCGTCCCAAAAAGGAGCAATAAGACAAAACGCCCCTTCGTAAGCTGTCCTGGTCCTGGGCGCTAGGCTAGCTGCCACGAGGTTCTGTAGCTGGGGGCACCAATTTGCCAGAGTGTTGCTGGGAAGTGTGCAGGCGTCGCCTCTGCGGATGGTAGGTGTTCCCTGAATACCTGCATCTTAAAGCGAGAGAGTGCATCGGCTGCGTTATTGAACACCCCTGGGACATGTTTGGCCCTAAACTGTACATTGAGTTTCATGCAAACCAACACAATCTCCTTAAGTAGGCGGAGTATAAACTTACATCGTGCCGCCTGCTGGTTGATACATTCGACTACCGTCATGTTATCTGACCAGAAGATTACAGATCGATTACACAACTGATCAGGCCAAACTGTTAATGCAACCCATATTGGAAATAGCTCCAAGAAACCGATATTAGCTGTCAGGCCGCTCGCATCCCACCAAACCGGCCACCGTTGGGCCACCCACTTGTTTCCCAGTATGGCACCAAACCCCACACTGCCTGCAGCATCCGTCCATAGACCTAACTCTGCAGACGTAGTAGGGGACCGCACCACACCACTCTGCCGTTGAAGCCCTCCAGAAATGCGATCCAAATACGCATGTCCTGGCGGACCTCAGCCAGCAATCTAGTGTGATGGTGCTTCTCTCGCAGGCCCGTCATGGCCTGCGAGATTGAGCGGGAGAAGGGGCGTGCCATGGGTATGACTCTTAATGCGAAATTCAGCTGGCCCACAATCTGTTGTAGCTGCTGGAGTGTCACTCTATCTTTGACCAAACCTTGCTGGAGAGCTGCTCTAAATTTCGTGATTTTGTCTTTTGGCAACCTGAAACAGCCCTCCACTGAGTCCAATTCTATGCCTAAGAATTCCAATGTGGTTGCAGGGCCCACCGTCTTTCCGGGTACCAGCGGGACCCCAAAAGCCCACATGAGCACGCAAAATTCCTGCAATGCCCACCCACACTCCTGTGAGCCCGCCGACCCCAGAAAGAGAAAATCATCCAGGTAATGCATGACATGGAGGTGCCCTGACGTTTGCCTAAAAGCCCATTCCAAAAAGGAACTACATTTCTCAAAGTAGGCGCATGAAACCGAACAACCCATGGGCATACACATATCCATATAGAATTTGTTCTGAAAAGAGAAACCTAGCAGATGCTGATCTAGGGGATGCACTGGCAGTAGCCGAAAAGCCGATTCTATGTCCGACTTGGCCATCAAGGCTCCCGGTCCGAGAGCCCTCAACATATCCACTGCTTGGTCAAAAGACGCATACTTAACACTACAAATGTCTTCATTTATGGCGTTGTTTAATGATGCGTCCCTGGGTGCTGATAGGTTATGAATGAGCCTGTACTCGCCCTCCTCCTTTTGGGGACCACGCCGAGGGAGAGCAAACAAAATTCGGTACAGGGATGTCATTAAACGGCCCCGCTATCCTACCCAGGCGCAGCTCTTTAGCTATTTTTGCCGCCACCACATCTGGGTTGTGCTTAACTGAAAGTTGATTCCTACATTCTGGTGTTCCGGTATATCCCACCACTGGGATCCTAAAGCCCTGCCAAAATCCTTCCTTTAACATCGCCGCCGAGGCATGGTCAGGGTACCTGTTCAGCCAAGGAGTCATAGCCAGAATGTCAATGGGTGAATGAGCTACCAGACGGCCTCCTCCCTAATCCTGCTTCTTTCTTCCCCTGTTTCCTGAGGCGTTACCTTTATTGCGGCAGACTGTTTCTGGGTGGGAAGGATGGTTACAAATGGAACATGCGTGCCTGAACTTGCAAGTGCCCTGTGTCCTGGTGCATGTACGCTTGTTAAAATCCCAGCACACCCCTTTTCGCCCACCACTGCTCCCCGTCTTAGTGGCTGTGCCACCCCCTGAGGTGACCGAAAGGGCTGCTGGTGATTGGAGTGGTAGCTTTTGCTCCAGCTTGGCCCCGCACTCCCTGCCGTAAACTGGCCATACCATGAAATTGAATCCACTCTATCCCATGATAATGCGTGGTCAAACTCCTTAGCCTTCCTGAAAGTAGTGTCGTACTCCTTCCACCCATCCCCTCCATATTTCTCGCTGAAAGTTGTGATCCTACTCTGGTAACAAGCCATTTCGGCCTGCAAATTCGGGAAGCGCTCGGCTGTAATTGCCATAAACACAGAAAAGGCTCTAATCCAGTTGATCAATGTCTCCTCCACCCTGAATCTCGCCATTTCACTCGCCATCATTCGCTAGGCAACATCCAGTCTTTCTGTTTCCTAGCATACTCCATTTCTCTGTTATCAACTAGCAAGGAAAATATATTGACATATTTTCCCGCCCAGATCAAATCCTTCACTTCTTGTGTCACATGTTGAGCCAGATTTTCCCTCCTGGAGGGTATTGTCCCTTCCCCCAGCACTGGTAATGCCACCTCCTTACCACTTTCTGCGGGTCGCGTTGGTTCAACAATCTTGTCCCTTCCAGAGTCGCTGCCCGAACCTGTTGCTTGTGGAGTAAAGGGCGCGCTTTGCCCCCCCCGACACCGTGCGCAATCATGATCTTTGCTACCATTTTCTGGGCCTCCGCTGAGGGGTCCTCTCCCACCTCCCTGGCACCCACTGAAGAAGGTAACATCCCACCTATCCCTAGCCAAGGCAGTACAGCCGCTATCTGCGCTGCCAGCTCTGGAGGTACCCGACCAACCACTGGGGGTGCTGTAACTGGCATGGGGGATCCCGAGCCGGGTACCGGAATCGGCGCGGGTACCACCGGGACTACCGCTGGGACCACCTGAGGCACTATGCTTGGTACTGGCGCCGGAGAGGCCGGAGCCGGTGTCACCGGTAGATTTGTCGGGATTATGGGAGCGGGCATAGGAGCTACCGGCGGTCCAAGCCTTTCCTCAGGGACCACCCCAGAAGGCCCCCCCTCTTCGTGTGGCTTGGGGACCCGACCGCTACCCTTCTTGGCCCTGACCCGCTTGGGCAACGCATCCAAATCCCCCCTGGGCTCCGGGGGCACAATTATTCGCTTGGGTCTCCCCGATGGCCCAACCTGTTCGTCGAACCTTTGCCTGAGCTCTGCCACGCTCTTGCCTATCTGGTCAACCTTCCCCCATCTCCTGTCCATAGCTGTCATCTTGCGCATCATGCCCTACAGCATATGCTCCATGCGGGAGCGCCTAGCGCCACGACCACTAGTCATCCCTGCAACAGGTACACCACCTGCACTTACCCCCTACACTGAAAGCCCTGCTGTGTCTCAGTGCCCACTAGCGCCTGCCTGGTGTTTACCTGCTCCGAGTTGGAGGTACACAGACTGGCCGTAAGCACCACGCAACTGTGACCGCGACACACCAGCTAACCTGGGTGTTGGGCGAGCGCACTCTAGCCCGGCGGCCCAACAAAAGCAGTGAAATGCAGGCCTGCCTGTGTCCCCGGATCGCGTCGTCCACCGCGCCCCTCTCCTTTGGCTCAGTCGCGTTACCGAGATCCTAGGGTGAAAAGTAAATTAGGGTATAGCACTGCCAAATCTCTCAAAAAGGCCCTTATTTTTGTGTGCAGCCGGTCCCAACACCTCCACGTTAAATACCTTGCCCACCCCGACTTGTGCTTATTAGCAGATCACCCCTCACTAAAACAGTGCCACCACCACCTCACATCTCCTATTTATCACCATCAAATTGCTCACCTGCAATTATTTGTCTAAAATGCCCCTGTGGTCTCCCATCCATGTGCTGCCCCTGCCTACCCTGCTTCGCCCTCTGTTACCAACTGTGTCTCTGTAGCCTGCTGCAGTCAAAAGCAGAGTCTGCGCGGGCCGGGTCAGCAGGGAGCACGATCCGCTCGCTCTCCTCGTCCGCCTCGATTCACCCAAAAAACCGGGCCCACAGCTCTTGATCCGCCGATCCGGTCCCCCACGGGCCGATCCTTCCCCTAAACAGCGCCCGGATCGCTCCCAACTGCAAATAAAAGAAAAAGATTATTCTGCGCCTTGACGAGGCGCGGGGCAAGCCTGGGGAGTGCGGGAACAAGAGGGCGCCTCCCGCGCTCCCCGGCCTTTTAACCCTCTGGGGGCAGACCAGTTACAACTGGTCCGCCCACTCTGGCTCCTCTTGACCCGGAAGCAATTAGATTGCTTCCGGGTCAATGCAGGAGCCAGCACCAATCGGCGGTGGGGCGCGCCCGCCGCGTCATCAAGACGCGGCGGAGGGGCACGCCCCACCACCGAGAGTGCAGGGGGAGGAGGGGGCCGGCGCCCCACCATACGTGCGGGGGGCCGAGCGGCCCCCCCTTTCCTTTCTAACATTCATACTAGCTGAGCAGCAGGGAAGACACAAGTCAATTATAACAGCGTGTCACTGAGCTCTTTGAATGACTATTATCGATGTAAGTAGACATGAAGGTGCCTGTCATTAAATAAAATGCTAAAGCATTAACGTGCTTGTAATCAAGTGTGTGACTCACTGAGTTATTTGAATGACGACTGTCGATTTGAGTAGACATGAAAGTGCTGGTCACTAAATAAAATTCTAAAAGATTTACATGCTTGTCATCAAGTGTGCGTATCACTAACTATTGACACGCTTGTAACTGAGTGTGCGTATCACTGACTGTTTATGCCTTCCCGCTTTTAGACTATTTGCCCAACTTGTCAAACAGAAACGTGCCATGGCTCATGTTCTGAAACTGCAGTAAATTAAGACTGGACACACAGAGTCACTGTACAATCTTTGTAAATATTGCCTTTATACACCAATTTCCTTTCGCCATCTCCCAAAAGAAGCTTGTGTTCCGAAAGTCGGTGTGGCTGATCGGCACCGAGGATGCATATTCCGAGATTTGTGAACCCTCCCCAAATCAAGATGGTGCTCAAAGCGGCATTACACCGACACGTAATGGTGCCGTCCTAAATCAAAATGGTGCCCAAAGCGCACCAGATGGAGCACATCAGGGCTGTCCGTGGAATGGGAGCCTTCTACGCATTAGTTGGCACAGTATGCAGGTATGTTCACAGGACCAGATGGGTCTTTACACATAAACTACCATGTCAGCGTATCTCCTCCCCCGGGGTGACTCGAAACATACGTTGAAATGCTTATCAGTTCAGTGCGTTTTCAAGTCTGTGGCTCCTTTACTCTGGACCGTAGTGGGTTCCTCAACAGCTCCGCTCCGCTTGTCACCATCAAAATAAGGTAGCAATCTTCCTTATAAAGACGCAAGGCGGGTTCTAGTTGTTGAATTCAGATGAAGTTTATTTCGAGTGGAGCTGCAAACAGCACAGCCTCTAAGCCTCAGCGACTCAACTCAACTGTCACAAGCTTTAACACAAACATTACACCCTTAGTCTCACAGCTTTCACAGAATGCTAAGGCAGCATTCCATAGAACGCGTCAACCCATCATTTCAGAGTACTACAGCTAGTGTGTCCAGAGCATTCTGTTTGAGGTTCCCAATCCAAGCTGAAGTAGAGTCTTTTTCTGTGATTTCAGTTTCTGTTTAAATCAGTGATTCTTAACCTGTGGTCCACAGACCTCTTGGGGTTTACCATGCCTACTCAAGGGCTCTGTGACTTTCTTTTACATTTTATTGACGGGATCATGACATTTATGGATGCCTCTTTTACGCACTACAGTTCCCAAGGGCCCTAGGCATGAAGGGCCACAATTCCCGGCAAGCTGTGACAGCGCCCACGCTCTGGCACTGGTTTCTCTTTGATAAGAACCAATCAGTTACCCCAGCTGTTAACATTCTGCCACAGGACCCCAGAGTGAGGAGACGGCACCCACAGGTAAACAAAGGAATTTTAAAATACTTCTTTTTCCTTTACTGCTGACTCCACAAGCAGACAAATGCAAGCAATTTTCAATCTAGATGTGCTGCTGAGGGATAGTGAAAGCTCTAGCGTTCTAACAGTATTGCAAGTTTTTCCTCTCCACATATAGAGTGTGGATCTGAGCAAACAGACATTGTTATAAGTGCAAAAGTATCGCTGTGTTGTTTCCCTTAACTTGGAATGACAAAGAGTTAGTTCCTTTGTGGTAGATTAGATTTTACCAGGGTTGTCATGCAGTGGAGTGAATTTAAAAGCAGATGTTAATTGTTTACAATTCACAAGATATAGGATTTCCCTTGTATGCTACTCACTCCTTGCTTTTATAAATACATCTATGTAGCTCCCAAGGCGTTGGAGCTCAAACATCCTTATACTCAGGCCCATAGAGCAGCTCCCTGATACAGTGATATTAGCAACTCATCATGTCCTATCCTCATGAAGGCAGTCGATAAATCCAACACCACATAATGAACCTTGGCATGCTCTGTCACCACTCTCAACAGACTAGATATATGTGTGAAACAATCGATTTATTTACACGAGCTAGTGTTTACTTTAAATCATATATGAGGTGACATTTGCAAGTGATGGATGCATTGAAACACATCAATCCTCTTGTTTTTCCACCCACTATTTGCCCATTTGCTATTATTTTGTCCCTAACTTTTGTTTCTTCCACTTCGAACTTATATTGACTCTTCTTCTGGATGCCGCTGCTTGGCTCTTTCCTCTTCCCTGATGTTAAGAGGAGTTTGTGGTTTGCTAATAACTTCAATATTAATCTTTATCATCAATCAAGTGCTACAAGATTGCTATTTACCCTTTGTGTTTTTCCACCTCACTGGGAAGCTCTGAGGAAACTACTTGACACCTTTCACGTGCACTATTAAGTGGCACTCCGATACTGGGAGGAGTCATCATTTCTGCAGGCAGTGAAGCAGGAGACTCACTTGGCCTTCACAACATCAGGTCCTTGACAGTTCTCCTGAGCTGAAGGGAACCCGTCATCGTGCACACCACAGGCATTCAAAGAAGTGGCGTGCGGAGCACTCTCCTGAAGTGCTGACTCGCCAGGAGGGGTTGAGGACTCCTACCATTGCCATCCTACCCCTTATGAACACCCTTGGCCTCAGTTTCAGCTTCCCAGTTGCAGACGTGTATTGAGGTGCAGCGCCTTGAGACCATTACGGGTGAGTAGCCGCGCTATATAAACCGATGATTGATTAATTGAGGCAATGGTGTGTACTCTGCTGGACAAATTTATTTTATATCCCATGTCTGCTGGTAAATGGGTTGGGTGGATGAGGGTTTGCAATAAGAGGAAAGGCACTCCCATGCCCTGACAGAAGAACCAAGCTGGGGACTCCTCTAGAAAATGCATCAGAGGAGGGGAGGCGCTTGCAGAGGTCCTTCTTGTATTCTTATCAGAAACAAATTGAAGTTCCAGGAGGTTCCTTAGCCTTCAACCTCCATGATGGATGATGTTTTCAGCAAATAACAGCCCTGCCATAGATACTTATCTGCCCTTGTTGTCCAAATTCCGAGTCTCATTTCGAAGCAATTGGCGGAGCTTGAGAAAATGGTGCTTCTAATGTTCTGGCTGAAATTATACACTGTTGGGCTTCTCAGAGAAATGCTTTGAGGCTCTAAAAATCAATTTCATTGTCCAAGTTTGGCAGGACGTAATGTCAGGTCCATGAATGCTGTGGCATCAGACCTTATAGACAAAAGGTAGAAATGTCATTGAAGCAGGTGCATTCTGGTGCCATTTTTGCACTTTCCCCTGAAAGCTACGCTACTTATCCAGCACAACCCCTCCTTTGTAAGTTTCAGGCTTTTGTTGATGTCTGTGGAGCATGTTGAGGATTGTGGACCAATGCCAGAGACGGTGGTAAAAGAGCGGTAAGTGCCCTAGAATGCTGGAAGGCAGAAGTACTGGATGTATTCGTGAACGGGTCATGCAGCTCGGAGGGCAATTCTGTTGATAATGCTGTTCTTGGTTCAAAGATTGTTTAGTAAAACGTTGGGGGAGCTTGTGAAACAAATGGCAAAGGATGCTAAATTGTTTTTGCCCTTTCAACCCAAGCTTCAGGATGGCTCATGACTAGAAGTCTCTTTTGGGCAATCCCCTCTGGATCCTTTGCTCAAGCCTCTCCCAGTCAGGGATCATCTCTCTGCCTCCACCAGTGTTTGTGCAAGTTCTATTTCATATGACTGGAATGACTGGAAATAGACAGTGGCCCATGATGACTATATCATGGAGTTTACTAGCATTCCCCAGGATTTAGGGTTGAAGATGACATGTTGGCCCTCGCAGGAGATCAGGAGTACTGTTCTTCAGCTGGGATTCCGGTACCTCTTTTTCAAGGGGCATTTGTATCAGTGCCTCATTAGGAATGGGGAGGGGGTATTCTCTGTCCTGTTTTTGGTTCCAAATCTAGAAGCCTTCTTTCCCCCTTCATCATCAATCCCACAGGGATGAATGCCTTTATCAAAGATGTGTCATTCAAAATGATCTTCTTGCAGGGTATTGTTCTAAATGGTTTCTCCAGGGGATTATCTTCAAAGACCTGGGGGATGCTTACTTTGATGTGTTGGTGGCTTTGCCTCATCAGCGGTTCCTCCACTTTGCGGAATCCTTGGGACAATACTGGTTCCCTTCCTGCCCTTTGGTTTGAAATCAGCCTTAGAGTCTTCACCAAAGTTTAGGCTCCCACACTGGGGCTTCAGTATGATTGGTGACCTTCAATATGATTGGTGGTCCTTTCTCCATATCTGACCTACTGTCTTGTCCCTACCCGCCTCTCCATTTGACTGAGGAAGTCTTGTCTGATTTTCTGTCAGCATATGGAGTTTATTGGGTTTCTGCTTAACCCTATAAATTCCATATGGACTACCAATCTGAAAATAATCTTTCTCCCTCCTGAGAGAGATGCCAGACTAAGGACTCATCTGAGGGACCTCCTGAGTTGGGAATAAATCAATGATTCATTTGTGGTTATGGTCTCAAGAGAACATGACATCCTGTGTATTTCTGACTCCTTGGGCCAGGTTACACCTAAAACCCCTGGTACAGTATGCACTCATTTGTTGGAACCCCCAGAAAAGGGAGTTTTAATTCCTAGGGTCTTGAGCTTCCACGAATGGTGGTTGCATGATAATCGTTTGAGCTGTGGGATGGAAATGGACTCTGCTCCTTCATTAGTTCTCACCACCAATGCAAGCATTACGGACTGGGGTGACCTTGGGAACTCCTTGGCTCCGCGGCTGTGGCACCCATTGGCGATGCTACGCAAAGTTTGGATGACGGTTCATTTTCATAGTCAGGATAGACAATCTAGTGATCAATTGTTATATCAACCACCCGGTAGCACCAGACCTGCAGTTTTGTTCAGCCCTACTCAGACTCTACTTTTCACAGCAGAGATGTATCTTTATTTCATCAAGGCTTCTTGCAATCCTGGACTGGAGAATGTTCAGGCAGGCTCAGTGAGCTGAGTTTTCCCCTTTTCCATGCAGTTCTCTCTCAGTCCCGACCTCTTTCGGACTCTGATAGGGTTGTGGGGCCTTTCTGCATCTAGAGAAAATGCTCAGCTTCTTGTTCCTGCTCCAAGAGGCAGGCGTGGGTGGCTTGGGCAGTTGATGCCATGTCCTCTTCTCCTGAGGATCCTCCTAAAATTATTCAAGACGGGGCCTCCGTTGACTTGATTATGCTCGTTTAGCCTCACAGAGCATCTCATTTTCGGTGGGCCTGTTGTCCAGAATTCATTTGTCCCGATAGTGACTGATGGCATGTAAGCTGAACGCTAGGTCTGGGAGAATTTTGTGTGTGTCTGCAGGAGTGGCCAATGTGTTACAGCAGTCAAGACGTTCTGCATGTTCAGGGTACTGAAAGTCTTTTTATAGACTGCGTGAGGCTCATGCTTTTACCCTTTATTTTGGTATCCTTTCTTGTAGGAATTATTAGGAATGTGATGAGGAAGAGAGATGAGGAGGTAAGGTCCAGATTACTTACTGGTAATCCTATCCTGGTCTATCTCTTTCTCTTCACGGTCCTGTGAACCATCCACCCTCCCTGGGGTGTGGGTGGTACAGAATATGGTGGTACAGGATATTCTCAGTTGGACAGAGTAAGGACAGAAAAGGAGAGCCAGGGAGGGATTTTCTTTTAACGTTTGTCAGAGGCCTTTGATTGGGAGATCAAACATAAATATTAGAATTTTGACAAGAAAGAGCAGGACTCGGCGTAATGAAGCTTACCGGGCATGTTTGCTGTATACATACATTTTTAGGTCAGGGATATATCATACATGGGATACTTTAATCTCTGTGCAAAAGCCCATCTCTAATTTCCTTATTACAGGTGACTTGTGATGTCTCTATTCACCTGTAGTAAAGAAATGATGTAGCTGCTTAACTGTAATAAGTTATTATAGTTTAGTTGTGATGTCACAGTGCCTGCTGCCAGTAGCCAATGTGAAAGGCAGGTCAGTGAGTATGATTACAGCTGCAGCTTAAACGAGGAAAAACAGGGAACTGGTTTTCTGAATTCTGATGTCTTTTTCTAAAAAGATAAAGTGACCAGCAGCAAGAAGATATTTATGGCAAGATGTTTCTTTTTTCCATGCTTTAGGTTTTTACAGGGAATAAAGAATCTCTGCATGTTTCTACATATTCTGAGGTACAGCATTTTTTATATGATGTACATTAAACAGATTCTACATATTTTTGCAGATGTTACTCACTGCTTTTTGTTGTGTTTAATTTCACATTACAGATTCTGCTTTTATTCTTCTTGTGTGCAATGAACATGAAAGACCAAAATGCCAGGGGTTTAAGAATTTGATGGACGAGTGTTAGACTTGGCTTTTTCAGCAGGTTTACCCCCAGACTTTTTGCTTTTTGGCCTCCTGTTTTTGACCCTGTGTGTGTTTGTTTTAGGACTCTGGGCACTTTACCACTGCTAATCCGTGCTAAAGTGCATATGCTCTCCGTGTAAATTGTGTTATGGATTGGTGTTTCCATGATTGGCCTATTTGATTTATGTGTCAGTCCCTAGTAAAGTGCACTGCGAGTGCCAGGGCCTATAAATCAAATGCTGTTGGTGGGCTGCAGCACTGGATTGTGCCACCCACGCAAACAGCCCGTAAAGTGGAACTCTGGCCTGCCATTGCAGAGCCTGTGCGCAGCCTGGGGCTGCCATGTCGACTTGGCAAGTGCACACACTTGCCAGTCCCTAAACCTTCCCTTTTCTACATGTTAGTCACCCCTAAGGTAGGCCCAAGGTACCCCTGTGGGCAGGGTGCAGTGTATGTGAAAGGTGGGACATGCCCTGATGTGTGTGGCATGTCCTGATAGTGAATTACAGCCAATTTCGTTTTTCACTATTGCAAGGCTACTAGTTCCCCATAGGATAGAATGGGAGGTTTGTTTATAACATCTTATAAACATAACTGGCCCAGGGAATTCGGTAAGAAAATAGAATTTAGTATGCCTGAACTCAGAATCTAAAGATGCATCTTTTAGTGAAGGTGATTTTTACATTCTGTGTTTGAAAATACCACTTTTAGAAAGTAGGTATTTTCTTGCTCAGTCATCCCGTGTGCCTCTGCTGGAATGTGGATTGCCTGTCTGGGTTTTGGATGACAGAAGGCTGGGGGAGCAGGAGGGGCGCCAGATGGTCTAGGTAGGTCAGGAAAGGGCTGAAGAGACCTGGGTTACGATGGGGGAAGGGGGAGGAGATTTCCTTGCACCTCAAAGGGCCTGCTCTGCCTCTGACAAATGCCGTCTCCACCTCCTGCCAGGAATTCACACCAGAGAAGGCAGAACTGGTCCTGACCGGGCACAGGCCCTCTCTGCCTAAGAGATCAAAGGATTTTTGGACATAAATGCTGGGTCCCAGACCCCTGAACTTTAGAACTCATCTGGACAAGAAGACTGCCAAGAAGAAGAGCCGGAGAAGCTGCAAAAAGGAACGACTGCTTTGCTGGGTGCTTTGCTGGGCTGACCTGCAGTGGCTGCTTTTGTCTTGGGCAGTGAAAGGCCTGGACTGGACTTTCTGCAACCTAAATTTGTGAGTCTCTCCAAGGGCTTGAGGTAGAGCTTGCCCCTGTTCACGAAGTCTCAGGAACAGCAAAGACTTCAAGTTCTTCGACCCGCAGCACTGGGGACTGTGTGTTTTGTGCTGCAACCCGAAGAACACCAACTCGACGACGCCACTGCCGACTCCGTGTCCTGAAGGCAACGCCGCACCGCAACCCTGGTCTCACCGACGACGCCTGTTGACGCGGCCACCGAGCCGCTGCTTGCACCGCGACCTGTGGGCACTGCACTCCGCACCGCCTCGCTTCACGCCGAAGCTTTGGCACCGCAGAGGGCACCGCCGCAATGCCGCACCGCGACCCTGGTCTCACCGACGACGCCTTTTGACGCCGCCACCGAGCCGCTGCTCGTACCGCGACCTGTGGGCACCGCACTCCGCACCGCCTGGCTTCACGAGGACGCCTTGGCCTGCCTGATGCCGCCACTTCCCGCCGAGATCGACGCCGCTGCTTGCACCGTGGTTCGGGGGCACTGCTCGTAAGTTACACGACGCACCGCCCTCATCCCACACCGCAGCCTTGGCCTACCGACGCCGGCGCCATCGACTCCAGTTCGTCAGCCGACGATAGCGCTTCAGCAACGACGACTCCGCTGCTTGCACCGTGATCTGCCAGCACCGTGACGAGCACCGCCTTCATCTCGCACCGCGACCCTGGTCTCACAGACGATGCCATCTGACGCCGCCACTGAGCCGCTGCTCGCACCGCGGCCTGAGGGCACCGCACGCCGCACCACTGCACTTCGCACCGCAGCACCCGACGCCTGCCGACGCCAGCGCTCCTGACTCCATCAGAGAGGAGATCGACCTGCAACGCGTGTGACTTCGAGGGCCCCATCGCCCTGCATCTCTGAAAGGTACTGTTTGCGGGTCTTCCCGACACCGTAGCTGGCCTGCAACCCCGCGGTCAGCCAGAACTGTTTTGGATTTGTGTGTTCACGACGCCGTGGTAACCCGGACGGCGCTATCCACACAAGGAACTCTTTTTAATCAGCGTATTTTGGAACTGTGAACTTTTAAGTATAGTATTGTGGATTCTTATCGTTTTTGGTCTTGTTTTAATTATATAAAAATATTGGATATTTTTCTAAACTGGTGTGGTGTCCTTTTGTAGTGCGTACACTGTATTACTGTGGGTTATGTGCAAATGCTTTACACACTGCCTCTAAGATACGCCTGGCTGCTCGTGCCAAGCTACCAAGGGGGTGAGCAGGGGTTATTTTAGACGTGTAACTCCCTTATCCTGACTAGAGTGGTGGTTTTTGCCTGGCTTTGGCCCACGCCCTAGCCTACCAAAAATCCCATTTCTAACATTGGTTGTCAGTGGTGAGGATAGGACTTGTGTTTGCACTTGACTTACAGTGATTGGTGTGCACTACTACCATATCGCAGACCATTACGTACCACCTACAGGTTCTTTTTCTTTTTGGCCTATTTTTGATCTTGCCAATTTGAACTTGCTACTTCATCATGCCTGAATCAATTGCATCATCTGTTGCATCCCTGGAAGTTGCCTTTGAGGAGGATAGGTTGGAATCCTACAATGTGAAAGAATTGAAAGCGATTTGCAAAAACCTGAAAGTCCAAGTCAGAAGCCTCACTAGGAAAGAGGAGCTACAAAAGGCGCTGAGGGCCTGGGTAGCAGCCAGACGTGCCAGTGGGCAGTCTGGTGATCTCAGTGGAGAGGCGGAGGAGCCTACTCCTAGGGTGGATGTGCTTTTGGGAGGGGTGGACCCTCCAGGCAAGGCAGCAGTGGCTTGTCCCCAGAGGAGCTGGAGGACAGGCGGGAAGCAAGGAAGTTCGAATTAGAGAAACTCAGGATGGAAAGTGAGAGGGAAGACAAAAGAATAGCCATGGAGGAAAAAAAGATGATCTTGGATCATGAGCTTAAAATGAGAGAGCTGTAGCTGGATTGGGAAGTTGGTAGGGCTTTGTCCAGCCCAGATGGTGGCAGCAAAAGTGTTAGGTCCAGTATTGAGGATGAGGTACACACACACACAGATTTGGGGCCCTGCTTCCAGGAGTGGGTTGACATACACCAGGGGGTTCAGGATTGTGAGGTTACTCCAGTGGTGCGCAGTATCCCTGAGGTGGATTGGGGAACTGGCACAGGGGATCATTTTCCTGGTAGTGGGAGGGACACTCTACTGACTCTAGATGAGAGGTGCAGGGAGAGGGGTTCCCCCATGATAGAAGCCCTGGTAAGTGAGTATGGAGACCAGCCAGAAGAGTATGGGTTGAGAGACAGCAAATGTCAGACAATGTCTCACCGGTCTTGTGAGAATGATGTGGGGTACTTGTCTGAGGCACTGGATGGTTGGGTGAAGGGTAGTTTGGTTAACACCTGTGTGGGGCTGTGTGATTCAATTGTTGGAGAGCATATTTTAAGTCCCTGTTTTCCAGAGCTATGCCAACATCCAGTGGAGTGTGAGTTCTCTGACCCCAGGGAGCTTGCACTGGAGGCAGACCCTGTGGTGGATTCCAGAGGGTCTGGAGAAGCATCTGGGGGTGACCCGGAAGGAAGTGGCTTAGGTATTTCCCCACCAAGGGTGGTGGGAAAGGTTCGTGGTAGCCCAGATAGGTCCCGGTGTCGTGGGAAGGGTGTAGGGACTCACATCCTGTCTCCGCGGAGAAGGAGTGGGAAGGGGCTGTGGCCCACGGTGCCTGAAACCCGGTCCCAGAGCCTGGGTGGTTCCAGGAGGGAACACCAGGTGGGGAGCCTAGGCTTTACTGATAGGCCATCCGTTGAGGGGGATCTCCTAGAGTCAGGAGAACCTGGAGCATCTGTAAATGGAGCTCCAGTGGTTCTGGTGTCTGGCGGTGCCGCTCCTAAGTGGAGGGTGCAGAAGTCCAGAGTGAGGGGTGAGAGGGGGATGTGTTCCCCAGTGGGAGAACCAGTGGGTCAGGGGCCAGCCAGAAGGGCTGAGCCTCCTAGCAGTGACCATGGTGACACCACTTCTGTCGTGGGGGATCTTCGTGCACTGTCAGATGGACAGAGGTCAGGAGATCTGCGCCAGGCAGACTGTCACACAATGCATGAGTCATGTGTTACCCTCAGGGGGGACATGCGTGCTCCCAAGGAAGTCCTGGTGCGCCGGGCAGGTGCTCAGCTGCAGGGTTTAGTCCCTGGGTTGGGAAGCCAGGTTTAGGTCCTGCCTGACCTGGAGGGAAGGACGACTGTAAGCAGTGTCCTGACCGGTTTGTCTTCTAGGGGTACCACTCCAGGTGGGAGGGTGCAGAACTCTGGAAGGGGGTGCAGAGGAGGGAGTCCTCGCCTCTGACCCCGGTTCAACTTGAGGGCTTAGACCCTAGGTTGGGAGACGAGTTGCTGGAGGGAGGTCCTGAACTGGTGGGCGAGTTGGGCAGGACACCTGCCACAGGTGCCCTGACAATTTTGGAAGGACCAGTAGGTCAGGGGTTGCCCGCTCTGAGGTCAGAGCACCCCAGGACTGACCCTGGTGAGGCCACTTCTGGCCTGGGGGTCTTCATGCTCTGTCAGGTGGACAGGAGGCTGGAGACCTGCGCCAGGCGGATTCTGGCACAACTCATGAGGGGTGTGTTTCCCTTTGGGGGGGTTGGTGTACTCCCCCGGAAGTCCTGGGTTGCCAGGCACAGGTCCAGCCTAAGGGTACACGCCATGGGTTGGAGGACCAGGTTCAGGATGTCCCCCTTGACCTGGGGGAAGGGGCAACTGCTAACAGTGCCACTACCGGTTTGTCTTCTGGGGGTGCCGCTCCAGGTGGGAGGGTACAGTGCCCCAGGGAGGAGGACCGGGTGTGGGAGAGCCTACCCCAGTCCCTTGTTCAGCCTCTGGGGACAGACCCTGGGCTGGTGTACCAGTTTCAGGATAGCACCCCTGAACTGGTGGGCGAATTGTGCAAGGCACCTGCCACAGGTGCCCTGATAATTCTGGAAGGGGGTACCGCTCCAGGTGGGAGGGTACGGAGCCCCTGGGAGGAAGACCGGGGGTGGGAGAGCCTACCCCAGTCTCCTGTCCAGCCGCCGGGTACAGACCCTAGGCTGGTGGGTCAGTGCCAGGATGTCATCCCTGGCCTGACAAGAGGGAGAGTGGACGAGGGGTGCCAGGCACCTGGGGCTACCGCCCCCCACTCTCTGACGCCACAGAGGTTAGAGAGCCCTGAGAGGCATAAGGCCTGGGTCTCCCCACTGACAACTGTCGGTAGCCACTGTGGCTTACTGTCCTGGTGGACAGAGTTGCCCCTGGGAAGGGGACAGGAGTCACACCCCGGGGGTGGACGGGGCCACACCACTGTGTTGGCCATGTGGGCACTGTCGGCCTGTTGGGACACATCTGTGAGCAAAGTAAGTTTAGGCGCTGCACAGATGGGGTTCACAGGTGAAGAGAAGGGTACCCCATGGGTCAGCTTAGTGGGCCCTGAGAGTATGGATAGAGGGATCCAACTGGGTTTAGAAAGGCGTAGAACCAGAACATGCCCCCGCTGTTGTGGGCCAGGTCTATGTTCTATCGCCCCAAGCAGGGAAGTCCATCAAGGGATTGATTAGTCTACCCTGGCTTTAGGCTGGGAGGGGGTTGTGTTAGACTTGGCTTTTTCAGCGGGTTTACCCCCAGACTTTTTGCTTTTTGGCCTCCTGTTTTTGACCCTGTGTGTGTTTGTTTTAGGACTCTGGGCACTTTACCACTGCTAATCCATGCTAAAGTGCATATGCTCTCCGTGTAAATTGTGTTATGGATTGGTGTTTCCATGATTGGCCTATTTGATTTATGTGTCAGTCCCTAGTAAAGTGCACTGCGAGTGCCAGGGCCTATAAATCAAATGCTGTTGGTGGGCTGCAGCACTGGATTGTGCCACCCACGCAAACAGCCCGTAAAGTGGAACTCTGGCCTGCCATTGCAGAGCCTGTGCGCAGCCTGGAGCTGCCATGTCGACTTGGCAAGTGCACACACTTGCCAGTCCCTAAACCTTCCCTTTTCTACATGTTAGTCACCCCTAAGGTAGGCCCAAGGTACCCCTGTGGGCAGGGTGCAGTGTATGTGAAAGGTGGGACATGCCCTGGTGTGTGTGGCATGTCCTGATAGTGAATTACAGCCAATTTCGTTTTTCACTATTGCAAGGCTACCAGTTCCCCATAGGATAGAATGGGAGGTTTGTTTATAACATCTTATAAACATAACTGGCCCAGGGAATTCGGTAAGAAAATAGAATTTAGTATGCCTGAACTCAGAATCTAAAGATGCATCTTTTAGTGAAGGTGATTTTTACATTCTGTGTTTGAAAATACCACTTTTAGAGTGTAGGTATTTTCTTGCTCAGTCATCCCGTGTGCCTCTGCTGGAATGTGGATTGCCTGTCTGGGTTTTGGATGACAGAAGGCTGGGGGAGCAGGAGGGGCGCCAGATGGTCTAGGTAGGTCAGGAAAGGGCTGAAGAGACCTGGGTTACAATGGGGGAAGGGGGAGGAGATTTCCTTGCACCTCAAAGGGCCTGCTCTGCCTCTGACAAATGCCGTCTCCACCTCCTGCCAGGAATTCACACCAGAGAAGGCAGAACTGGTCCTGACCGGGCACAGGCCCTCTCTGCCTAAGAGATCAAAGGATTTTTGGACATAAATGCTGGGTCCCAGACCCCTGAACTTTAGAACTCATCTGGACAAGAAGACTGCCAAGAAGAAGAGCCGGAGAAGCTGCAAAAAGGAACGACTGCTTTGCTGGGTGCTTTGCTGGGCTGACCTGCAGTGGCTGCTTTTGTCTTGGGCAGTGAAAGGCCTGGACTGGACTTTCTGCAACCTAAATTTGTGAGTCTCTCCAAGGGCTTGAGGTAGAGCTTGCCCCCTGTTCACGAAGTCTCAGGAACAGCAAAGACTTCAAGTTCTTCGACCCGCAGCACTGGGGACTGTGTGTTTTGTGCTGCAACCCGAAGAACACCAACTCGACGACGCCACTGCCGACTCCGTGTCCTGAAGGCAACGCAGAGGGCACCGCCGCAACGCCGCACCGCAACCCTGGTCTCACCGACAACGCCTGTTTACGCGGCCACCGAGCCGCTGCTTGCACCGCGACCTGTGGGCACCGCACTCCGCACCGCCTCGCTTCACGCCGAAGCTTTGGCACCGCAGAGGGCACCGCCGCAATGCCGCACCGCGACCCTGGTCTCACCGACGATGCCTGTTGATGCCGCCACCGAGCCGCTGCTCGCACCGCGACCTGTGGGCACCGCACTCCGCACCGCCTGGCTTCACGAGGACGCCTTGGCCTGCCTGATGCCGCCACTTCCCGCCGAGATCGATGCCGCTGCTTGCACCGTGGTTCGGGGGCACCGCTCGTAAGTTACACGACGCACCGCCCTCATCTCACACCGCAGCCTTGGCCTACCGACGCCGGCGCCATCGACTCCACTTCGTCAGCCGATGACAGCGCTTCAGCAACGACGCCGCCGCTGCTTGCACCGTGATCTGCCAGCACCGCGACGAGCACCGCCTTCATCTCGCACCGCGACCCTGGTCTCACCGACGACGCCATCTGACGCCGCGACCGAGCCGCTGCTCGCACCGCGGCCTGAGGGCACCGCACGCCACACCGCTGCACTTCGCACCGCAGCACCCGACGCCTGCCGACGCCAGCGCTCCTGACTCCATCAGAGAGGAGATCGACCTGCAACGCGTGTGACTTCGAGGGCCCCATCGCCCTGCATCTCTGAAAGGTACTGTTTGCGGGTCTTCCCGACACCGTAGCTGGCCTGCAACCCCGTGGTCAGCCAGAACTGTTTTGGATTTGTGTGTTCACGATGCTGTGGTAGCCCGGACGGCGCTATCCACACAAGGAACTCTTTTTAATTAGCGTATTTTGGAACTGTGAACTTTTAAGTATAGTATTGTGGATTCTTATCGTTTTTGGTCTCGTTTTAATTATATAAAAATATTGGATATTTTTCTAAACTGGTGTGGTGTCCTTTTGTAGTGCGTACACTGTATTACTGTGGGTTATGTGCAAATGCTTTACACACTGCCTCTAAGATACGCCTGGCTGCTCGTGCCAAGCTACCAAGGGGGTGAGCAGGGGTTATTTTAGACGTGTAACTCCCTTATCCTGACTAGAGTGGTGGTTTTTGCCTGGCTTTGGCCCACGCCCTAGCCTACCAAAAATTCCATTTCTAACAACGAGTGATGGTGTGACCATGCATTAGAAAGAAGAAAATACCCTCTGCTATTTATTAAAAGGATATTGCAAGACACAGGGGGGTTCCATGACCTTCCTTTACTTGACAGAGTCTTAACATTCGGAACCATCTGAAACAAATTGGTATGCAATTATTTCCACACTAAGTAAAGGAAAATAAATACAAAATAGGCCCTGCACCACTTACCTTTAGGGGTCAAAGATAGTTAAAGATATTGTGCAACAAATGCAAAATATGATAAAAATCTCCTCAGAATTCAATAAGGTGTATTTCTTTAACACTCTGAAGCATTTCACATTAGTACATCCGATTATATCACTATATTAAGAGGCATTTATTAAAAGTGATACTTTTCAACATGAACTAAGAAACATTCATGCCTCCCCTCACACTGACAACAATGCCATTAGTGAACCAAGAGGCAGGCCAGTTGTCATGTGCACCCTTTGTGTGGCCTAGGTTGTTATTATACATGGAGCAGCATTATAGATTGTTAAATCAAACACAAGAGAAGGTTTTGTACAGCAACCATCCTGAACTTGTTTATTTCAACTTTCTTTCATATGTGATAATGAAGAAAAGGGAGGCAAAGTGAAATAAAACAATTGCCTAGGATCACACAATTTGTTCAAGCGGGGTAGACAGCATTGATCCAAAGTTTTCACATTGAGCAATTCAGCCACTTGATGGGTATCTCTTTTCCGCTCTCATTTTACATCAAAATGTAATGCTTTGTGTTTAATTCTTGGTGCATGATGTTAGTGCAAGAGTGGTAGACAGAAGACACATGAACGCTACTCGTTTTGAGCTCCAGCATCAAAGAGAAATTTGAGCTGAGTCAGAGCCAAGCATCTGGCACAAGCTTGGCCCGAGCCTTGTGAATAAAGGCACTGGAAGGACAAGATCTGACCATTGTCAAACAATTTGATGAAGCAGGAGTACCAACACTACAGTGCAGGACTCCTTGTTTCAAGATCCATAACTTTCTGACTACACCACATGTTACTGAGTGGACTACGAGACTGGGTGTTCTGCCCCATGGGTATAATCAAATGATTTTTGGTTTGAGTCCTGTTTTCTTATCACATGCATACTAGCAGGGCCCGATTCACAGAACTAACTTACGACAAAATCCTAAACTTACTACCATTTTGGTATTCACAGAATGAACTTACTCATTTTGGTATTCACAGAATGAACTTACTCATTTTGGTATTCACAGAATGAACTTACTCATTTTGGTATTCACAGAATGAACTTACTCATTTTGGTATTCACAGAAGGCACTTACACATTTTGTGTAACTTACACATTTTGTGTAACTTACTCATTTTGTGTAACTTACACATTTTGGTATTCACAGAAGGCACTTACTCATTGATGAGTAAGTGCCTTCTGTGAATACCAAAATGAGTAAGTTCATTCTGTGAATACCAAAATGGTAGTAAGTTCATTCTGTGAATACCCAAATGTGTAAGTTCATTCTGTGAATACCCAAATGTGTAAGTTCATTCTGTGAATACCCAAATGTGTAAGTTCATTCTGTGAATACCAAAATTGTTGTAAGTTTAGGATTTTGACGTAAGTTAGTTCTGTGAATCAGGCCCGCAGTGTTTAGTTTGATTCAAACTCTGCCTATCTATATTAAAAAAGGAGCAGATAAATATATTCTAAAAGTGATTACCCAAAAGCACACGATTTGTCACAAAGGGAGGCCGGGATTTATAAAAACCATGGCTTCTGGTTCCATAGTTTCCATCTTTTTTATTACACAAGAACTGAGGTGTGAGTGGCTCCAGTGGTGAAACTCAGGGACTATTCTCACCAAAGACGTGCCACTGTATAGTGGAACCTGCCCCCACTTTAAATACAAAGTTCACAAACAGTAAAGTTATAAAGCCAGGATTTACCATCAAATCTCTCAGTGCCATGTACCATGCCTAGGGGCGGTGACTGGGTATCTGTGTCTGACTACCTCAGATAAGTGCACACCTTGTTGAGGTGTGGGGTTGTCAAGGATTTTCTGGGTTGGATGTTTGTGTCTGCCAACCTCAGTGAACTGCTTACCCTGTTGAACTTGCTACCTTAACTGAGCCTGTTTCCGAGCATTGCATATGTTCACAGATTCAAGTCTAACGGCATAAGGAGATTGTGAGACTTAATATTCTATTTCATTCCAATTCAGTAATCAAGTTACTACCTTGGTTTGTCATTTGTACTTGTCAAAGGTAACGATGGCAAGCAGGCTTGCCCCAGAGTGCAGTAGAGGGATAGCGGCTCAGATGCAGCATAACACAGTGCTGTCAAATCTATGATTCTTCAAGAGACTAAGGACCAGATGTACAAAACATCCGATTTGTGATTATCAAATTGCGATTTTAAATGAATCGCATTTTGGAAATCAAAAATCGGCTTATACGGGCACCGACCGCACTCAAATTGTGACTTGCTAATGAGTCACTTCAAAATCTTGAAATCGCTAATTGTGATTCCCAAAAAGTGCAGCAAATAGAAAATGCGGTCGCAAATAGGGACCACATTGGAAAAAACAGCAAATCTGCTTCCTGGTTCAGGGAGATGACCCCTGAAACAGGAAGTGCAGGATCCCAGCAGCCAGGAAGGGGTGGCAGAGAGAGGCTGGAGAGCTGCAGAGCACAAGCAGTGATCTATCTGAGGACCCCAAACAACAGTCCCCCAACACCAGGAATGGCCAGCCAGGAGCAAGAGAAAGAGGCAGGCAGGAGGAAGTGAAAATTAAAGTCTCAGAGCAGAAACTTGAGATACTAACTGAGTAGTGCTGCAACAACCACTACCTCCTATTTGACTGGGCTTTCTATGGCTGTTCCTGAGACACAGAAGCGCAAGATATGGAAGGGTATGCAGCAGCAGATAAATGCTGTAGGTCTGGCACAGCGCTCTGTAGAAGTGATTTGCGAGATGTGATACGACTTCTGTTCATGCACCAAGGAAAAGGTCAAAACACGCCTGAGCGAGTCTCGTGCCACAGGAGGCAGATCCTCAACTGCACCCCCACCCACTACATTGGACCCAATGGTAGAGACCATCCTGGAGCCAGAGGCTGTTGTTGGTTTTGCCAAGCTGGACACGTCTGCGCCTATACCATTGCAAAGTAAGTGCAAAACTTTAAGTATGGTAACATTTCTGACCTTGAAACTGGTGTCCATAGGCATGTAAAAGAAACTTAAACAGACATATCAGTATGGGACTATTCCATGTCCAAAATAGCCCAAAATAGTCATTATGGGACTCGTAGTCATAGACAAAGACAGTGTAGTCAGTGTCACACATTTGTTGAATACATTTGTGCAACCAATGAGAATGTGTTCCTCACGTAACATTTTTAATGGTATCTCCATTATTCAATTGGATGCACCTGGGGAAGACACTGAAGGTCCAATAGATGAGGGTGAAGACAGGCACAAATGGAAGGAGAAGCAATAGTGCTGGAGAGTCTGCCCACAACACCTCATGGCCCCTCCAGTTATGTGTCCTTCTGCCCACAGCCACCATCACTAGAGGTTGATGATGCCATACAGCCATCCACTCCAACCCTGCAGCCAGTCATCAGGTCCCGACAGCAGCGCTCCACTGTGTATGCCCATAGACACCGTCAAACTTTGCAAACTTCTGGGTCTCAGGCAACTGCCGAACAACAGGCGGTGTATGATGGGCTTGAGGCGCTGATGCTGCGGGTTCGGCTGTTCTGACCGCAGAAATGCTATTTCATATGTACAAATGGCCTATTACGATTCAGTCATTTCTTATTGAATCGCAATTTGGTTTAGCAATTCAGTATTTGGCAGGTGCATGCTTAGGGTGTCGCTTCCAAATACTCAATTGCAGTGCTATGTATGAAAGTTTTGCAACCGAATTACAGTCGCAAAACGGTCCTTTTTTACGGACTACTAAAAGGTAGTAGTAGCCATTTGCAAATGGGAAGGGGTCCCTAGGGGACCACTTCCCCTCTGAGAATGTAAAAAAATATATTTTTAAAGAGCAGGCAGGGGTCCCTTGGGCCCCTGCCTACTCTTCAAAAATGGAACTTTAAAGTTTCATTTTTTCTTTTCAAACGCATCCAGTTTTCCTTTCAGGGAAACGGGCTGCATTAAAAAAAAATAGCTTGCTTTTAAAAAAACAATCACAGACACAGGGCCGTATTACATAAGGTGCCCCGGGGGCACAACGGGCGTTTGCGCCCGCTTTGCGTGCCCCCGGGGCATGTTGGTATTATAAAAGGGGGCGTAGACGCTTGTGCTTCCCTTTCTATAATACCGATAGAGCTGGTGCACTTAAAGCGGCAGCGCTATCAACAGAGGGTGTTCCCTCATTTACATAGGGGCGTGCCCCATGCAAATGAGGGAATTCCTTTGACTCTGCGCCCGCACCATATTACAGACACGGGCGCAGAGTCAAAGCAGCCCTCAGGAGGCGCACTGACAGTGCGCCATTTAAAAGGTGGCGCACTGTCAATGCGCCTCCTGACAGCAGCCCTCTGCAGGGGGCAAAGGGGGTCTCAGGGACCCCTACAGACGTCCCTTTGCAGGCGTGTGCAGTCACTGACTGCACCCACCTGCAAGGGGATCTCTAATCCCCTTTGAAAGTGTTGGCAGGTGCCGCCTGCACTGTGAAAACATGGAGCAGCTGCTCCGTGTTTTCACATGAATGCGCTGCCCCCAGGGCAGCGTGAATTTGCAGCTGCCCACAGGATAGCGCATTCACCAAAATGGGGCGCATTGGCATTGTTTGCGCCCGGCGCACCTTTTCAAAGATGCGGTGGGCGCAAACAATGCCAATACGTAATACGGCCCATGGTGGTCTACTGTCCCCCAGCAGGCCACCATCCCTGTGATGTCTTTCATTATCCTAATGGGTCGCAATTTGCGACCTACCTCAGTAATGTTCATGAGGTGGGTCGATTTGCAATCCATTCGGACTCGCTATTGAAAACTTATACGTTTTCTTACTTCACAAATTGCGATTTCCCTATTGCGATTCAGTGAAAATCAAAATTAGTAAATCTCAATTCCTAAATTGTGTGCATGTGGCCTAGGGGCCTAATTTAGAGGGCAGTATGGCATTAGATCCTCAAAATAACTCGTGACTCCCCGCCCACACCTTGAACATGCCTCGCTCCCTGACCGCCATCCCCCCTGGCATCACTTCGGTCCTCCTATACCACAGACAATACTTTTGGCGACATGGAAAATGTTTGCTAATACCCATCCTCTATATGGTCTTTTGTTTACAGTATTCTGTTCACTTGATCACAGTTTGCACAGCTGTCCACAAGGTGGCGGTCATGCCCTTGTAAGAGAAAGTAAAGTCAATTTTCGACTGTTATATTAAATAATATTTCATAATGGCTAGTTCATCGCTGTACTTAAAAGTGTGCTTCATTTAAATGGCGCGAGTGAGAGGTTAACAGTTCTGGCTGTGTCTGGGCCTTTGATAACTCTGTTTTCATTTGTATCTGTTTAGTTTACTCTGAAATTCATTATAGTCTGCTTTACCTCGATTAGAACTTCTGCTCGAGGACAGCGCTTCGAGAAGCTTCCTTCTGTCTGCTTCTGGTTGCTGTTCATTGTTTCTTACTCAGCTGCATGCATTTAAAAAAAAAAAAAAAAGTTAACAGTACTTATACCGAAATGCAATGGCAGCTTATATATAGAACACAATCACGTTTATGTACAGCAGAAGGGGCTCTTCGAAGCCACTTAAATGAGGGCCAGAAGGTTTGTGAAGTCTGCTGAGGCGGTCTTCTCTGCCAGGTCTGATGAAAGAAGTTTCTTCCCATATGGGTGAATGTGCCCAAAAAAGTGTCAAAGAAGGTGCGTGACGAGTGGGACAACCTTTCGCAGAAACTATTTTCTTAATTTAGCCGGGACCTCATAAACATTCACAAGGCACTACTGTGCACTCCTTTAACAAGCACCAAAAAATAAAGGAGGTTTGCAGGTCGGTTAAATAAAAAAAATGTTTTTTTAACCAATGTAGCTAACTTCAAAGTTGTGCTTTGGACTATCTAATATTTTTTCCAGTCATTTATTGGAATGTGGACGCATTTATATTGCCTAATTTGTTTAAAATTTTTTTTTAAAAAAATAAGAAAGTGCCTGGGCCTAGGGTTTTTCTTAGGAGACCACTGCTGGGTTGCTGAATAACAACAGACATGCCAACAGACCCGCTTCAGGCTGAAGACTCCCGATTTTTTAAGCCAAAAATGACTATATTTTAGCTGTCTCCCACCTGAAGTTTCCTCTGCTTCATTGGAAGTTAGCGAGTAAAATTCATTCCCCAGATTTGTTTTCAAAATATTCCACTTTCCTGTTCTGAAATGTTGGCATGTATGTAACACTGCTGCCTAATTCCTTCTTGTCACTCTTTGTGTCGTGCTGGGCAGGTTCGTTGTCATTCACACTTTGTCCCCTTGCCACTGATTTCCTATTGTTCGCTTCTTCCTTTCAATTCTCTATTGTACCTTCAAAGAATCCCCTCCGCTTGGCATAGACTCAACTGCAGGCGAGGTGGGCTGGCTAGGAACAGATGTTAATGGCAGGAGAAAGCCATGCTTCAGCTGCCGACACAAACAACAACATTTTGAGAATGTGCAGTTGGTGGGAAATGCTCTGAAGACATACTAGGCCTCTGCGAGCCAGCCACCACAGCTATCATTCCTTCCAAGTGTCTGCCCTCAAATGCTTAATTTCAGTCGGCGGTTTCCAGTGCTGAGCACCAGCACTGAATTGTCAACACTGGCACTTATGACAGTCTGCCACATGGTGGCACTGTTTGTACAATATAGAGATGAACACAACAACAGTTAATTATTCAACATATATTAAAAATTACTAATAACTGCCTCCCACGCCATTTTTATAGCTTTGGGGGCCTGGAATAATTTAAATTGTCACAACTGTAGGTGTCTATTGGTTAGTAGTTGCACTGGTATTGTCATTGACAGTGCTGGCAGGAACAATAGGTGGTGCAAGCTGCAGTGGCCTCTTGACGAGGACCCTGGCACCTATTTGTTTACAAATTAAGCACTGCAATGCCCTCTGCTGAAGGGTCCAAAGCGAGGCTTATGCTTTACCAGACTCAGCATTGTGTTTTCCAGCCACATAAGATATAGATGTGGCTAATGGTCCATTTGCCTTGTTCCCTGAAAACATTGGTTTCAAACTGAGTAGATTTCCTAAGACCCAAAAGGAAACTGCAGCCTTTTCAGAGAAAGGGAAACTGGCAGGAGTCTCTCATCCCTCCCACTGAGTCGTGAAGTGAAGACTGCTAGAAGTCGGAGAAAACGGTCAGAGGATCTCTTATCTGCCGATAAAAAAGGTAATGTCACACACTGGACCCCTAAACCAGTACACAGACACAAGTTTTGGTGTTTTACTTCAAGCTAATGTCTGGCCTCCTATATATATTGTGAATAGGAACTACTGACATAATTGTGCCTAACATCAAACAAAGTGAATATAAAGGGTGAACCTTAAATACACCCTAATTTTATTTCCTTACACATCCCTAACCAATGAGTCTAATCCCTGCCTATGCTATACCTTGCTGAGTTACAGCGTAGTTTAGTGTAGGATGTTTATGCAGAGCTGTGTATAGCCCTGCACATGTTTATGCCATAAGACCTGAAGTCAGATGCTCCTCTTTCAGCATCCCTCTTGCGACTGGTCCACCTGCCTCTTCTTTTCGATGGCCCCACAGTAGCCGTGCACTTCACTGAAACCAGCTCTGAAAGGGGCAGCAAGGTGCCATCTTTGTCGGGGAGCTCTTGTGCTTTGTCCCGGTGTGTTCAGATGAGCTGAGTGAGGTGTCATTTTTATCCAGTGCACTTCATCCAGTACAGTCTTTTCCTGTGATGTCACTTCCTGTTTAATCATATATGAGGAGACATTTACAAGAGATAAATGCGCCACCATTTTTCCCTGATGTTTTTTCACATGTTCTTTGCCAACTTGCTACTATTTGTGTCCCCAGGTTTTGCTTCTGGCTGTTGGTACTTCTAATAGATCTACTTCTGGATGGCGTTGCTCGTCTCTTTCCTCTGTCCTGATGTCGGTGGGAGTTTGGTGCCTTGCTATTAACTTAAGTATTAATCTTCATCTGCAAACAAGTTACATGATTGTTTATTTTTCTTCTAGCTGGAACCCTTTTAAGGAGACACCTGACACCTTTCACGTGTATCATTAAGTACATGGTGGCACCGTGGCGACTGGAAGACGGACACTCCACCAATCTGCCCTTGACTAATGGCAGTGCCAACAACTCCCTAGGTTTGTATGTGCTACGGATCCAGCCTAGGACCTAGAACAAGAGTTACAACAATTACGTCTCGAGAATTCAACATTAAAGCAGACTATGCTATTACGGTCCAGAGATATCCCAGTGGTCCCTTCCAGTGCCCTGCATTTTTCTGGGGATCTAGAGAAGTTCAGAGAATGTTTGGATCCTCTTGTGGTGCATTTTACCTTTTGCTCGGCGTAAGTTACTCAAGATCAAGTACATTTAGGTTACATGATTGGTTGTTTACTGGACCTGCATTTGTCTGGCCAACGTCTTTGGTAGCAAATCCAGATGTTAGTTTGAAGACTCATTATACTTTCCTACCAGCATTCAAGAAGACGTTTTAATGCCCTGACTTGGATTATTGTACTCAGAAAGCATTGTGAGATATTCTGCAAGGTGGCATGGAAGAAGAGACTCGTTTTCATCATTAGACATCTGAAACTACCCAGTGCGTTGAGTTATTGACGGCACCAAACACCACTGTATTCCCTTCTTTGTTTGATGTCCAGCTTCTGATTCCACACTTTCTCTCCCCATCCCTCCCAGAGCTTTTTCTCATTCTCAAAACTCTCCTGGGCACCTTCATTCTCACCTGTATGTTTTGAGAAAAACATCCCACCCACTGACAGACCTGCTCCTAGACTCCTACACCCCTCTCCCTATCCAGAAATGTCTTCACTCTCAACACCACTCTCTTCCCCTCCACCTGGACTATTCTCTCTATTTGACCATTACTCATGATACTTGAAACTGCATCCTTCACCCTCCTTACCTGCCACATCTTAACTGGGACATACCTGTTTCGGGTACCCTACATCCTGGTCCCTCACTGGAAATCTCTTCACCTCCTGTCCTCCCATTCACCAGGATACCACTGTCTACTTGGGCTATCCTTATGCACCATATAATGCCTTTCTCCTCCCTCTTCACTTGCCCCCCCAACCTCCTGTGGTTGGACCCTCCCCCATGCAATTCACCTCAACCTATACTGCTTCGTGTTCGTCCCTGTCCTCAAAATCACCGGTTAGCTCCAGAGTTCTCTTCATCCTTCCTTCTCTGGCTACTCACCATCTGACTCTATTGACTTCTTAAGTCCCAGTGAGCGTCACAATCCATCTGTCTTCTTCCCTTACCCTCCCCCCCACACTCTGCTACCTAGAAAACAAATTGCACAGACTATAGGAGGAGATGAAGTCTATCTCAAATAACTTCATTGAGACAGGACTCTCCATGTGCTACAATATACGCTTCTGGGCCAACTTTTGTTCTGAATCCTAGGAAAAGAATCTACCACTCAGCCCTGGCTCTCTATAGCAGCAGCTAACAACACTCAATGACCCAAGTGATCGCACAGCTGTCTCACATAGTCCAAAATCGACTCCCTTCTAAAGTCTATAGCAATGCCTCTCTGACGCCTCAGCAGCCGGCCTACAACATCCAAGTAATCGCTGGCACTGATGTGCATAGACCAGGCCTGAACTCTCCAGGTCACAATACTGCAGACCTCATTTCGATCCCATTGATTGCAGATCACACACCTCCATCCCTGGCGCCTGTGTCTGTTCTTAAATGCATTCTGCACAATTGTAGATCAGCTGCTAAACATACTGCATGCATTGCTGGGGCAATCATCTCTCATGGGTTAATCATTCTGTGCGAGATGTACGAAGCCTTTTTGTGGTCACACAAGGTCTGATGCTCAGAATTGGGCAGTTTGCGACTGTAAAAAGCCCTTTTCATATGTTCAAAACTTAATTGCGATTCCGTAACACATTACCAAATCACAATTTAGGTTTGCAACCAAAAACATATTAAATATTTGAAGGGGTGTGTTTATGGTGGCCCTTCCAAATACGGAATCACATTTGAGTCACAAAACATTCATGTTTTCCACCGACACAAAGGAGGTGGTAAGCCACTCGCAATGTGAATATGGACAAAAAACATTTTTTATAAGACTATGCAGTGGACCCATTGACCAAAAACGAAACTCACATGTTTAATTAAAAAAAAAAAAAACAATGTCCTTTAAAGGAAACGTATTGCATTAAAAAGAAAATTGCTTTCTTTAAAAGCAATCACATACATGGTGGTCTTCTGACCTCAGTAGGCTACAAACGCTGTGATGGCTGTGATTCCTAGTAGGTCACAATTTGCAACCTACCCTATTAATATTCATGAGGTAGGTCAAATTGTGACCCACTAAGAATTAGTCATTTGCAAACCGGATTATTAGCACATAGGTCGGTTCATAAATTACTACACCGGCCTCAAAAATACTGGTCGCAAATTGTGCCTAGTGTTTTGCGACCAGTTCTAAGAACATCTAGTCCTCTATTTGTTACTGAAAGTTGGCTCAATCACTTCTCTGCCCTCCTGATGGACAGCTTTTGCTGTTTTATGGACTCTTTACCACTGCTAACCAGTGCTTGTGCTCTCTGCTTAAAACATGGAAAGATTGGCTTATACCTAATTGGCATATTTAATTTACCTGTAAGTCCCTAGTAAAGTGGCACTACCTGTGCCCAAGGCTGGCAAATTAAATGCTACCAGTGTGCCGTGTGCCTGCAGCACTGATTATGCCACCCAATTACGTAGCACTTTAAATATGTCTCAGGTCTGCCATTGTAGCTGGTGTATTTATTTTTAAACTGCCATTTCGACCTGGCAAAATAAACCTTTTTGCCAGGTCTAAACCTTCTTACAGACACCATCACTTCAGTACACTTCTGGACCCGTGGATACTCTGCTAGGAAGAAGGACTGCTGTGCTGCTGAAAGGACTGCCATTCCGCTGCTCTGAAGGACTGCTTGCCTGCCGTGCTAACCTGCTGCCCTCTTGCCTGGGTGAGAAGGACTGGACCTGCATCTCTTGAACCCAGAACCCAGAATGACTCCAAGGGATAGTTGGCTGGCCTGATCCACAGCCTCAGGGACCCAGTGGGCTTCCAACAACCTTGCACTTGCATCTGGACTCTGCCATCTGTGAGTCTACCCGCCAAGTGGTGCCACCCCAGTCCTGGATCCTTGGAAGTGGGTTTAAGGTGCTCTTCTAGTCTATGGATACAGCGGAACCAACACATCTCCTTTGCATCCCGTCACCTTCGCAGCACCATTGGAACTGTTACTGTGCGACACATCTTCAGTGCAGGCCCTCGCATCTCTCATCAACGGCAGCCTAGACTACAACGACAGACTCTGCATCGCAGCCTCACAGCTCCTCGGAACTGACTAATCACCCCAACTGCACACCGCATCCTCAATGCCGGATTTCACATCGCAAGCCATGTTGATGTGATCTTCGATGATGACTGTTAGACCTGGCACCATTGGCGTGAGTCTCCCTTCCATTTTTTTCGCTGTTGCCCCCTATGTTTTTGCTATGTTTTTGCTGGTCTAGATGCTTTGGGCACTTTGCCACTGCTGTTCAGTGCCAAAGTGCAAGTGCTCCCTATTGTAAACTGTTGTAATGGATTAGTGACTCTATGATGGGCTTATTTGATTTACTTGTCAGACCCTAGTACAGTGCACTATGAGTGCCCAGGGCCTGTAAATCAAATGCTGCTGGTGGGCTTGCAGCACTGATTGTGCCACCCACAGAAGCAGCTTGTAAAATATGGCTCAGGCCTGCCATTTACAGAGCCTGTGTGCAGTCTGGGACTGCCATGTCGACTTGGCAAGTGCACCCACTTGCCAGTCCCTAAACCTTCCGTTTTCTGCATGTTAGTCACCCCTAAGGTAGGCCCAAGGTAACCCTATGGGCAGGGTGCATTGTATGTGAAAGGTAGGACATGCCCTGGTGTGTGTGGCATGTCCTGATAGTGAAATACTGCCAATTTCGTTTTTCACTATTGCAAGGCTATCTGTTCCCATAGGCCAGAATGGGCAGTTTGATTATAACATCTTATAAGCATAACTGACCCAAGTAACAAGACAGGAAAATAAAGTTTAGTATGCCTGAACTCAGAATGTTAAAGTGCATCTTTTAGTGTGGGTGATTTTAACATCCTGTGTTTGAAAATACCACTTTTAGAAAGTAGGTATTTTCTTGCCTAACCATCCAGTATGCGTCTGCTAGGTTTGTGTATTCCATGTCTGGTTTGTGAGTGACAGGGGGCTGGAGAGGGCTTTGGCTCCAGCAGTCTGATGAGTCAGGGCTGGGCTGAATAGGACCTGGGTTGAATAGAGAGTAGGGGAGGAGATTTCCTTTCACTTGCCCGAGCCTACATAGAATAGAGAGTAGGGGAGGAGATTTCTTTTCAGCTACCTGGGCCAGGTCTGCTTTCAACAATGCTGTCTCCACCTCCTGCCAGGAAGCTGCACCAGGGAGGACAGAACTTGTTTGGGCTGGGTACAGACACTCTCTGCCTTCAGAGAACAAAGGATTTTGGAGTATAAATATTGGGGCCCAGACCCCAGAACTTTAGATCACTTCTGGGAATCAAGACGAACCTTTGCCAAGGAAAGAAACCAAGGAAGCTGAAGGAGGAGACTGCCCCAGCGCTGGTGACTGTTTTGGGGTTGGCCTGCAGTGGTTTCTTATTGCCAAGGAAAGGAGAAAAGGAACTTTGTGTGTACTTTATCATCTTGATGAAGATCTCCAAGGGCTTGAAGCTGAGCTTGCCTCCTGTTCTGAAGTCTCAGGGACACAAAGACTTCACCACCAGCTCCCCTGAATTTCCGTGCTTGGAATTCTACCTGCAGAGAGGCGGCAGCTGCTGTTTTTGGGGACCTCTAGAGACTGCGTGTCACTGGGAGCTGGAAGCGCGACGCAACGAGGAAGAAGCGTGTTGCCGCCGCAGCGGTTGCGGTCGCATCGCCGAAGAAGCGTGCCGCCACCACAGCTGTTTGTCGACGCATCGCTGAAGAAGCGTGTCGCATCGCCGGAGAAGCGTGTCGCCGCCACAGAGGTTGCCGTCGCATCACCGGAGAAGCATGTCGCAGGGCCTGTCGCGGCTCAAGTATCCACCGAGTTCGTCGCACGGCCGTCGGGCGTGCACGCATCATATCCAAGTTGTCGCATCGCATCAAAGACGCCATTTTGTTGCATCGCACCGGATCGTCGCATCGCATCGAGGCGCCATCTTGTCGCATCGTAACCGGAACGCAGTAAGAAACCGACGCATCACCTCCTCTCCGGTAAGGAACCAATGTATCACCTCCCCTGCGCTGCAGTAAGGAACCGACGCATCACCCCCCGAAGCAAGGAACCGACGCATCACCTTCCCTGCGACCCCTTTTGTTTGTATTGCGATACGCATCCAAGGTATTTTGAGAGTAAAGTGTCGCATTTACCATCTACATTGAACTAAGCTATTTCTACCATTTGAAAGTCATATTTTTTAATACTGTATTGTGGATTTTTGTCATTAGGTCTTGTGTTAAATCTAGATAAAGATGACTTATTTTTCTAAACTGGTGTGGTGTCCATCTGTAGTGTTTTCACTGTATTACTGTATGTGTTCACAAATGCTTTACACACTGCCTCTGAGGTAAGCATGCCTGCTCGTGCCAAGCTACCAAGGGGGTGAGCAGGGGTTATTTTAGGAGTATAGCCCCCTTACCCTGACTAGAAGCAAGGGCCCCTACTTGGTCAAAGGTACCTACCTCTGCCAAATGGAGACCCCCATTTCTAACAATGACACAGGCCCCTACATCGCAGCCTCGCCGCACCTTGGAACTGACACATCGCTTCTTCAACGTGGATCCTCGCAACACTCCGCAAACCAGAATTTAAGGTACTCTGTTCAGTTGGCCTAACTGGGTCCTTGTAGCTGGCTCACGCTCCATCGTGAGTGGACTGAACTTGTGACTTTGTCCGGCGCACTCAGAGAGCTACAGTTGCAAAAGAAACAATTGATGGACGGAATGCTGGACAATGCAAACATTCACCCCGAGTCACAAGGATCTGGGTTTAATCCATCATTCTTTTGCTCACCACACCACCACAGTTTGGACCCAGCCATATGCAAATCAGTCTTGACCCTGTTCCTTGTGGGAACAGTCCAGCCCGAACTGCCAAGCCAGGTCCTTCCTGGACCGGAAACAAGCATCCTGGGACCAGTTTCAGGGCATCGCCCTTCATCAGCCAGGCTAGCTTGAATCCAGTGGTGTAGTGAGCACGGGACCCACGTCTGGGCATACCCTTCCCACTCAGGGTGACATATGCAAAAGAAAACATTGATGGACGGAATTCTGGACAATGCAAACATTCACCCCCAGTCACAAGGATCTGGGTTTAATCCATCATTCTTTTGCTCACCACACCACCCCAGTTTGGACCCAGCCATATGCAAATCAGTCTTGACCCTGTTCCTTGTGGGAACAGTCAAGCCTGAATAGCCAAGCCAGGTCCTCCCTGGACCGGAAACAAGCATCCTGGGACCGGTTTCAGGGCATCACCCTTCATCAGCCAGGCTTACTTGAATCCAGTGGTGTAGTGAGCATGGGACCCACGTCTGGGCATACCCTTCCCACTCAGGGTAACATATGCAAAAGAAACAATTTTTGGACGGAATGCTGGACAATGCAAACATTCACCCCCAGTCACAAGGATCTGGGTTTAATCCATCATTCTTTTGCTCACCACACCACCCCAGTTTAGACCCAGCCATATGCAAATCAGTCTTGACCCTGTTCCTTGTGGGAACAGTCCAGCCCACACTGCCAAGCCAGGTCCTCCCTGGACTGGAAACAAGCATCCTGGGACCGGTTTCAGGGCATCACCCTTCATCAGCCAGGCTAGCTTGAATCCAGTGGTGTAGTGAGCACGGGACCCACGTCTGGGCATACCCTTCCCACTTAGGGCGACATTTGCAAAAGAAACAATTGATGGACGGAATGCTTGACAATGCAAACATTCACCCCCAGTCACAAGGATCTGGGTTTAATCCATCATTCTTTTGCTCACCACACCACCCCAGTTTGGACCCAGCCATATGCAAATTAGTCTTGACCCTGTTCCTTGTGGGAACAGTCCAGCCCGAACTGCCAAGCCAGGTTCTCCCTGGACCGGAAACAAGCATCCTGGGACCCGTTTCAGGGCATCACCCTTCAACAGCCAGGCTAGCTTGAATCCAGTGGTGTAGTGAGCATGGGACCCACGTCTGGGCATACCCTTCCCACTCAGGGCAACATATGAAAAAGAAACAGCTCGGCGATGCAGCGAGCGCAAGGTAAATAGTTTTATTTATTTATTTACTTACTTTACTCCTGCCTGTCGTATGTCCGACTCCACTACCCCCCTACCCAGCCCCTCCCCCGCCCCGGCCCACCGCGCCGCAGCACTCCCTCTGCGAGCCGCCACTGTCTAGCTGAATAGTAGAGCTTGTAAGAAAAAATTCTAGCAGACGATTTAAATCTGTTCAAATGCAAGTATATTCACAATTGTGTGGGAATAATGCACGCCAAGCATCAACCAGCAGCAAATCAGTCTGATATTGTTTCATTAATCTTGCTTTTTTGGGCTTAAGTTGTTTCTTGTGTAGGGATGTTGAATCAAGATCTGAGATGTGTAAAAAATATAGGCCACCCCCCATTAGAACTTTTCCTGGATCAGTAATAAGAGATTCGAAAAGAGATGTAAATAAATTTGCATTGTCTTCCACTGAGTTTTATATACTAACAATGATTATGCGGACAGCAGCTATCGTGCAATTTACCCAGGACCAGCAACCTTCCTTATCATGATGCCATGTATGCACTTGTGTCTCTAGATGCTTAACAATAAAACTCACAACCCCCTTATGTGCTGCTTCTGTCGAGGAGCAACACTTAAAATCCGCCCACGCTGAAATCATCTTGAACTTTCTCAGCTTAACTAGGGGAATGTGGGTTTCCTGCAACAGAACAATAGCGGAGAATATGCGAGAATCCACATTTCAATAGACTGGGCATTTTGCAATTCCATATGTGAACGCAACAACTCATTTAGAGGATCTAGACTTTAAAAATCAAGAAGTGATCACCAGCTTTGTGGTGGTGAGTTGGAAATTAGCCAGGATTTTTGAAAATTATAGATTTTATGGTTGCTGATCGCTGGAAAGCAGAAATAGGGTGTGCAACAGGAGCTGATAGAAAGTTTTTATATATATATAATGTGATATATCTCACCAAGGAGAACATTAGCCCTCAAATGGTTTTAGAACAGAATGCGCTTGTGGTAATTTGATTGAAAAAAATGTGTTTAAACAAGCCCGGAGGGGCGTGGCCAAGCCAGCCAAGAAGGTAGACGTGCCTGAGTGAACCGGCTTGAGCCTCGTCCATAATCCGCGCAGGAGGGGCCACCAAATGGCACCACTGGCTCCAGTTTTTTACAAAAGGATGGGGACAATGGGCTTTTGGAAAGGTCCAACGTACATGCCCTAGATAATCAATAAAGAAGAAGTACGTGGTTCCTCGGTGAATACAGAGGGGCAGATTTACAAGCCCCTTGCGCCACTTTTGCGTCACTTTTAACATGGGAAAAGTGACGCAAAAGTGGGGCAAGGGGCTTGTAAATCTGCCCCAGAGTATTTATAGCAGGTCGTGAAAGGAAGGGGACTCTTCCTTTCGGAACTGGTGCCCTCACACACCCAGCAAGCTAGGTGTCATGCTTCATCATCTGGGCCTGCTCCTCGTCGGGTCGGCGCTGCAATACCCGATGGGCACCCAAAAGGGCTCTTTATCGGAGATCTTTGTTCCTTGCCGGTGGGTGCCGTGGGTGTAGGGCCCTTTTGATTGTGTGGATGTAGTAGTATGTGAAGTGAGTTAAAACAAGTCAGGGTGCCTTATGGAACATATTTTATTCTTGGTAGGCCCCTGCCTGATTTAAAATAGAAAAGGAGAGGCGTCTATCTGACTATAATGGGTCAAGATCAGGGCGCTCTATTCCTAGTGGGTCAACATGTTTCTCGCCATTGTTGTCTTAAGGATCAAAGGCGATTCTTCAGGACCGTGAAGTGAGTCTATCTACACCCAGTGGTGTGGTGAACTACCTACCACTCTTGGATAAGCGGGTTGTGCGCCCGTTGTTTCTATGGACGACACAATCACTAATTGAATCGTGCCTCGTCAGTATCCAGCGGGCCGTGGACACATATAAGTTATGTGTCTGCTTTCAATGAAATCCGTGTGGTTGACCTACCCCTCTCCGCTGGATTGGGTCGTCCATAGAAACAACGGGCGCACAACCCGCTTATCCAAGAGTGGTAGGTAGTTCACCACACCACTGGGTGTAGATAGACTCACTTTACGGTCCTGAAGAATCGCCTTGATCCTTAAGACAACAATGGCGAGAAACATGTTGACCCACTAGGAATAGAGCGCCTGATCTTGACCCATTATAGTCAGATAGACGCCTCTCCTTTTTCTATTTTAAATCAGGCAGGGGGCCTACCAAGAATAAAATATGTTCCATAAGGCACCCTGACTTGTTTTAACTCACTTCACATACTACTACACCCACACAATCAAAAGGGCCCTTGCACCCACGGCACCCACCGGCAAGGAACAAAAGATCTCCGATAAAGAGCCCCTTTTGGGTGCCCGTCGGGTATTGCAGCGCCGACCCGACGAGGAGCAGGCCCAGACGATGAAGCATGACACCTAGCTTGCTGGGTGTGTGAGGGCACCAGTTCCGAAAGGAAGAGTCCTCTTCCTTTCACGACCTGCTATAAATACTCTGTATTCACCGAGGAACCACGTACTTCTTCTTTATTGACCACTGGCTCCAGTTCAGCTACGGAGGCGGTGGTGCACCGACCCACTGATTATGCAGTCCTGGAGTTGCGGGAGACACGATCCTCGTCACGAGTGACGCGGACCTAACATGGCGGCGCCTGTAGAATGAGGACGAGCTCGCTGACAGCGTACTGGTGAAAGCAGCTCCTTTGCGACACACCACGCTTCCTCGCTCAGTGGTGACCTGTGAGTCATTGGCACTGGCATAGGAAGCCCGACCAGAGCGATGGACACCCCGCTGGGGGTGGAGAGGTGTGGCAAGGGCGGCTGTGGCCTCCCTGCCATGCGGGCCATCGACAGAGCAGCATCGGGCCCGGCCCGCAATGCTGAATGTCACAGAGCGACGGACTAAGGCCCAGAGGGAGTCGAGGTGCGGAGAGCGACGTGCCTGATTGCCCGGATCCAGGTGACCCACTTGGGCTAAGGGAACACAGCGGGCAGCTCATGTGAGCAGTAGAGGGAGGGACACCTGGCCCATAATAGCAGTCAACAGAAGGAGTAGAATAAAAGGTCATTGAACACGGCCCCCCACTGACTCTAAAGTGCTGGACACCCGAGCAACTAGGGGCCACATCCCTGAAGTAGGTCGTGCAGCACTCACATACGTGGGTACAATCACCCACAAAGAGACATCGGGACGTCTCTCATAGCGGCCACACAATGACCCAGAGGCCGCCTGGGGATTCTGGCTTGGGGGCTCGCAGCTGTGGTGATGGGAGCCCTGGGACCCAGGGGCCCCCTATGGACTACCAGGAGCCTTGCTGGCCACAGTCGGGACCGGTGCCTCCAACACACTGAGAGGCAGGATCACTGTGGCGAGTTGATCAGGTGGGTCCGTGATCCCCTCTCACCTGGCCCCCGCTGGAGACTCTGGGCGCGACCAGCAACGTGGGGAGGCCCAACGCATCTGGAGGACCCAGGCACATACAACCCTACATAAAGCACGAGCCACTCGGCCCCAAGTATCGGGTGTGGCTCCACACAGCAATGCTTGCGCAGCCCATATTACAACCTACAACTCATCTGCTACGCCACAACCATGATCCAACTGGGTCACGGGGGGCAGAAGGACCACCGAGGTCCATCGGCAGCATCCGTACTGGAATAAAGCTCGAGACCAGAAACAGGCACAGTTGTTGCGAACAAGATAGGACCAAGCTCAGGGGTTGGCACATATCAAGATGAAGAGATGTGCTTAATACAATATAAATATGGGGAAGCTTCACTCCCACACTGGACCCTTGGTACCCTCCACAGCACAAGGTAGCACTCAAACAGCCAAAACGCAGCTGGAAGACACGGAGGCGCCCTCTGCACTAACCATGTCTGAAAAGCTGGATAAGGTGCTGGCGGCCATTGAGCACTCCAGGGTCACAATGGAGGAATGGTTCGGCACCCTGGCTACAGTTCCTAACTTACTGCGTGACGATCACCGTAAACTGGCGGACAAAGTTGCGGATGGGGAAAAAACGATCGCCACCCAACAGCCACTAGCCAAAGCCCAGCAAGAAACATTACGGACATTCCAAAACCACGTGGCGACCCTGGAGGAACATGCAGATGATCTTGAGGGGCACTCGAGAAGATGTAACATTCTAGTCCTAGGCCTGCCAGAAGGAATAGAGGGAACAAACCCCATCGATTACATAGAATCCTGGATACGCTCTTCACAACGGCCACAGATCTTACTGCCTTCTTTTCCATAGAGAGAGCACACAGGGTGCCAGTGCACTGTCCACCCCCAAGGTTCCCTCCCCGCCCAATACTAGCGAAGTTTCTCCATTACAGAGACAGAGACGCGGTGCTCCGCGGTGCTCCGCGCCACCAGACAACATGGGCCCATCCCAGTCGAAGACAAGCACATTATGCTTTTCCCAGATTACACTCGAGCAGTACAACACCAACGTTCCTCGTTCCTGGAAGTCAAGCAGCATCTTCACCAAGAGGGCATTCAATATTTACTGTTATTTCCGACCCGTCTCAAGATCATGCACGAGGGTACCACCACATTTTTTACAGACCCCAAAGCAACCTATGACTTGATCAAGCAAAACTGTCAAAAGCACCCACACCCAATCTCAAATCACAATGAACAATCTCAGAAGGCGAAGGACAGGCACCGCCGCTCCAAGAGACACCACGTGCGATCTAAATCCATGACTCACACCCCGGCTGCGGGATCCTTTTACTTGGAACAAATTATAGCTGAGCGCAGGAAAGCCCTGCAAGCAGCAGCAGAAATAGGGCCAGCCTCAATGGCAATGGACGAAGACAGAGGCCCGCACATCTTCACCCCAGAGGAAGAAGGCAGCGACACGACCGTGTCCCGGGCCGGTTTGGTGACCCCACCGCTGGTGACACCGCAAACTGCGGACACACTTCTATGAACTGCATTCTTTGTCAGGCATAGGCCTGTATTACCTATGTGATGATTGCCAGATTTAGACATGAATGCATATGTACCATAAACAGCACGCAATAGATAAACGTTAGGCCCCTCCACACACATAGATCTTGCAAATGCCACTCGCGGAACTAGCTTAGGCGCGTAGCCAGTCAGACCCCACAATACATTAGAGTTTGCGTGACATGGAAAGTTTGGTTGTGCTGCCTGTTGCGGTAGGTCCCGAGTATTGAGAGTTTCTCCCACCCCAGTTACTATTCCCACTTTTACCACCTACCCAAACACTGAATGTGCACCTACAGATGGATGAGCGCTATCAGCCCACGTGTGGCACCAAGGCATGTCGGAAAATGACGTACACACAATCCTCCTCCCCACCCCGCGGCGTTCATGCCATAAACCTGAAACTTCCCAATGATACATAACAGCGCTGTTAACATCCTCACACTTAATGTGCGAGGCATACACACGGCCCGCAAGAGATATGCAGTATATGCTTACATAAAGCAGCAGAATGCACATATTGCGATGCTCCAAGAAATGCATCTAACAGCAGGAGAACTCAACAAATTACGAAAGCGCTGGCGAGGTACATTCTGTGCAACTACATATTCAGCGTTTGCACGGGGAGCACTTGTCTGGATTCGTCTGGGGATCCCGTAACAAGAACTGCGCAGGGCGGTAGACACGGAAGGTCGCTATGCTCCCCTAGAGGGACTCCCGGATGGCAGACCGATCTTAATAGGCAGTATCTATGCGCCAAACACAGAACATGGGAAATATTGGGGCTCCCTACCCACACTCTCGCCCAGTATGAAGTGACACCCTGGATATTGGTAGGAGACTATAATTGTGTACAGGACCTCTCACTGGACAGGTCGCATCCACCACACCCAGCTTCTCCGGTCATTGTACAAACAAAGCGCTTTAACGGTTGGGCTGATCACTGGTTTGTGGTAGATGCATGGTGCAGCAAGTACCCCAACACCGTGCTATACTCCTTTCACTCTATCCCGCATAACCTCACAGTTCGCCTAGACCAGTTCCTATGCTCTTCACACATAATTCCCATGTTCCATGATGCTGAATATTTAGGGCGAATCCTGTCCGATCATGACGCGCACACACTCTCTTTAGCTTGGCAACCACCGCTACCCCCAGTCCCTACCTGGAGTCGACCACGCGAATGCCTAGAGGACCAGGTGTTCAGGCAGGAACTAAAAACACACATCCAGAATTACTTTCATGAAAACGCTAAATCGGCAACCACAAGAGCAATAGAGTGGGATGCGTTTAAAGTTGTGAATAGAGGAACATGTATCCAGCACATCTCAGGTGTCTGTAAGACTCTGGAATGGCGTGTATTAGAAGAGGAACAAAGGCTACACTGACGCAGGCAGAGGATAAAAATGAGGCGTCACTGGCTCAGGTAGCGGATGCTAAAACCACATATGCGGAAGTGCTGGCAGACCTCAAACGATACAATTTCAGAGCGCACGCAGCCAGGGCACATAGAGAGGGAGATAGAGCAGGCGCACTACTTGCGTGGCTTGTTCTGCAAGACACCGCCTCTCGCCCTATAACCAAGATGAACACTATCACAGGCATGGCAGTCTGCTCCCAAGCGGACATTACACAGGCTTCAGCACATACTGTGCAAAAATATATATAGCCCCTAACCAAGCAGACCCGAAGACAGTGAACAGATTCCTAGCTACTCACCCACTGCCGTGCATAACGACAGCTGACAAAGACACCCTTGACGTGAATATCACGCCAGCGGATGTGACACAAGCAATACAAACTCTAGCCAAGAATAGGGCCCCAGGTCTCGATGGCCTGCCATTAGAATTTTATCATACATTCTCTACACTGCTAGCGCCACGACTGGGAGAAATGTATGAGGTGGCACTGGAGGGGGGAGGGCTCCCGCATTCCCTTCGAGAATCACCAATTGTATCCTTCTTAAAGCCAGACCGTGACCCTTGCGTACTGGTGAAAGCAGCTCCGTCGCGACACACCACCCCACGATAGGAATCGGCCTATTGCTCTATTGTCTGCAGACTATAACATTTTCGGCAAGATACTGGCGGAGCGCTATGCGTCGGTTCTCCCAACTCTAGTGCACCCAGATCAATGTGGGTTCGTGCCGGGAAGATGCACCTCCCACAATATCCGACGGTTGTTCCATGTACAGGATCAGGTCCAAGGCCGATACCCCCATGCCACTTGCCTGATCCTGAACCTGGAGAAGGCCTTCGACACTCTGGCATGGTCATACCTATTCGCGGTGCTCCGGCGGATGGGAGAGGGCCCTCTGCTACGTGCATACATTAAATTGATATAGATGAAGCCTACCTCTAGGGTCAGACTAGGGCGACATGTATCATCCCCTTTCACAGTATCAAGAGGCACGCAGCAGGGATGTCCACTCTCTCTGCTGCTCTTTGCTATGGCGATGGAGCCATTGGCGGTTCGTCTTCGAGAAGAGGGCAAGGAATGGGGTATACCGCTGCCTGGAACCACACATAGCATATCACTGTATGCAGACGTACTACTACTCTATATGCAGGACATTACACTGGACCATACCCCAATCTCTGCGACCCTGGCAGACTTCGAGACAGTAGCCAGCCTCAAAGTCTACTGGGCTAAGTCCACAATATATCCTCTCTCCGCCGATCTCCCGCCACGGGAAGTGCATGTTGGAGGAGTTAATCTCACTTGGAGCGTGCACGCTCTGCGCTACCTAGACTTACACCTATACCACTCTCCACAAGACATATACGAAGGTAATGATCGAAAAGTTCTGGCAGGCATCCGCTCCTCGGTCGGCTTCTGGAAGACCCTCCCCTTGACCCCCCTCAGAAAAATAGCAGTGGCTAAAATGGTTCTTGTCCCGCGATTGCTTTATCACTTTGCCAATCTCCCGATAATCCTCCCTCGCTCCTTGTTCCAGGAGTTAGACACACCCTTATGCACCTTAATCTGGGGCAATGGGCACAGACGAGTAGCCTTGGCCAAAATGCAGTTACCGGTGGACAGAGGTGGGCTGGGAGGCCCATCATTCGAGGCATACTTCCTAGCGGCCCAGCTTCAATGGCTATTGCGCTGGCCGGTGGGGCCCCTCTTTTTATAATACAAAATCCTTTGTTCTCTGTGGTAGAGAAGCTCTTTGCCCAGCCAAAAGCAGTTCTGTCCTCTCTGGTGCAGCTTCCTGGCAGGAGGTGGAGACAGCATTGTCCAAGGCAGACCAAGCCCATTCAGGTGTGAAAGAAATCTCCTCTCCCTACTCTGAATGCAGCCCATGTGTATTCAGCCCAGCCCTGACTCCCCCTGGAAAGGCAGGACACACCTAACCCCCCCAAGTGGCTGTCTGAACAGAATGCACATCCCCAGCCCCTGTCACTCCAAAGCCAGACAGTCAATACACAACCTAGCAGAGGCACACTGGATGGTTAGGCAAGAAAATACCTAGGGGCAGATTTACAAGCCCCTTGCGCTGCCAGTACGTCACTTTTCGTGACGCACCGGCAGCGCATTTCTCTGCCCCATATTTACAAGGACAGGAAAAGCCACCCTGCATGGCTTTTCTTGTCCTTGTAAATACGGTCCCTTTACACGCAGCACTTTGCGTAAAAGGGGCGTTCCAAGGGTGTTGCTGTGGGTGTTCCCACGCAACACCCATGGAACCAGACAAATTTCCAGATTTTCGAGGAATCGTAAACCTGTAAATGCGTCAGTATTCTGAGGCGCAACGAGGAGAAATGTTTTCATTTCTCCTCGTTTTTTTACTCTTTCAATGCGTGCTGCATTCTATAGCACGCATTGAAAGAGGAAAATGCCTTTAGTGATTGTTTTCGTGCAGGAAGGTGCCCCTTCCTGCACAAAAACAATCTCCCTATGACGCAGGCATCCTTGCACCATGGTGCAAGGGTGCCTGCGCCGGCGCATGGCAGCTGTTTGTGCGCCAGGGCAGGGGAGAGCACAGGAATGCGACATATCATTGTTAATATGTCGCATTCCTGTGCTCTGAAAGTGCCGCAAGGTGACGCAGCCAAAGGGCTTGCGGTGCTGCGCTGTGGCACTTTCTTGGAAATCTGACCCCTACTTTCTAAAAGTGGTATTTTAAAACCCAGAATGTAAAAATCAACCTCACTAAAAGATGCATCTTATCATTCTGAGTTCAGGCCTATCAAACTTTATTTTCCTATCTGGTTCCCATGGGCAGTAATACTCATAAGATGTTATGAGTAAACTCCCCATTCTATCCCATGGGACAGATAGCCCTACAATAGTGAAAAACGAGATTGGCAGTATTTCACCATCAGGACTTGCCACACACATCAGGTCATGTCCTACCTTTCACATATACTGCACCCTGCCCACAGAGGTACCTTGGGCCTACCTTAGGGGTGACTCACATGTAAGAAAAGGGAAGGTTATGGCATGGCAAGTGGGTGCAATTGCCAGGTCGACATGCAGTACTAGACTGCACGCAGGCACTGCGATGGCAGGCCTGAGACTCTGTTGCAAAGCGGCATGTGTGGGTGGCACAATCAGTGCTGCGAGCCCACTAGCAGCATTTTGTTTACAGGCCCAGGGCACATACAGTGCACAGTACTAGGGACTTAACAGTAAACCAAATAAATCAATCGTGAAAACACCAATCCATAATAACAATTTATAAAGGGAGCACTTGCACTTTGGGACTGATCAGCAGTGGCAAAGTGCCCAAAGCATCTAGACCAGCAAAACGAAGTCCAACACACAGCAAAAACACTGGAGGCAAAGGCAAGAATGTTGCAGGGCTACAATCTAAAATGTCCTCCCCAACTGACAATCCCTAGTAGGTGGCCATGACATTATTATGATGCAAGAACCTGGGCCCCTGACCCCATTATGTTTGATAGGTATTTGTTTTAATATACTAGATATTCCATCCTGTGCGGTGCGGGCATCTGAGGGGTTATACACTTGGATAAATCTCTCCCAGTGATAGTGTTATATGGTTCTTCGGCACATTATCGACATTGCTAAGTTAGCATGAGCTTCACTGCCATGATGCTGCTTTTGCACAGGCTACTATATGACTTTGTTTTTGCAAGACTTTGTTTGTGCCCTTCGCATGAGAACGGGTTGCCTTTCGCGTTCTCTCCCTTTCCTGGAGTTTAGTCTGAACACGATATGCAAGGTCGATAAACAATGCCCCTTGTTATTTTGTTCTGGTCAGTCCCTAGCACCTAGACATAACATGCTACACAGCTGCAGTACTGAAGACTCGTGCTTTGATATTACGTTGTTGCATGTTGTTTTAACACACTTGGAGAAAGCCGTTCCATGGAGAAGAGCTCTGCTGTTCCTATGATGTAAACCTTACATCCAGGCTTTAAGGTATGGGGTCTGCTGTAAAAGCCCAGAGATCGTCCTTTTTATAAAATAAACTTCTTCTAGTCAAGGGGAGGGTGGTCAGGCCTATAGGCCCTTTTTTCCACAGTCTTTATAAAATGACTTCTCCCTTTGTATTCTATGCAATTGTAACAATGCTAACTGTGCTGAGTTAATGCATTTTGCTGCTAGTAGTGGCACGTATACTGTATTGTAGAGCACGATAGTTAAAATAAACATTTTGAACTATTTCAGTGACTGCTTATTCTCATTGTGGACAGGTATGAGTGAGTGAGCGAAAGAGTACGTCTTGCTCCCGCGATTCCTGAGAGAGTTGGGAGTGTTGTGTTCTGGGTTGTCTAATCATTTGTAGCTCCGTGATCTTTGGAGGAGAACGAATGAGACACTATAGCTAGTCGGTTTGGGATTTTGGGTACTGATGTGGTAGGTTGGTACACCCCTATTCACTGAGGTCCTGTTTTCCTGCGCATAGTTCTGTGTATGTGAGAATCCCTGCAACAATAGACACGGTAGGAAGTAACTTTCAGGCTGTGCTTTATAGGGGAAACCCCATGCTGTATTTTGTTGTTTTAACAACAACGACTTCTTAAACAGCCGTAATCACAGGTTCCCTGAACTGTTCAGCTTTATTGAGTCCCTTATGGGGTCAGTAACAGGTGCAGGTGCCTGGTTTATTTGTGCTTAGCAGGGGATTTCAACGCTAAATTGAACTGCCCTGTGCTAGGTAATTATATGCTAATCTCCGGGGGGCCCAATCAGAGGGGCAAAGAACTGAAGTACTTCTTAGCATCATTGGACCTGCATAACGCACTTGAGATGTCTGATGTGGGCGTAGCTGGCTTGCCAACCTTTAGGGGCAGGAATTGTTTTTCCATCATTGACTATATTTTAGTTTCCAGCAATTTATTAGATCGACTGGTGTAGGGGCAATATTTAAAAGAGAATTTGGGGACCATAATTGATTTGCTTATGGTACCGAGAGTAGACCCCAAAAGTCAATCAGAACTCTCTAAACTGCAGGTATCCACAGATACCTTGAAAGTTTGTTGGAAACTATTGAACCCTATGCACACACTGCCTGAAATCATTCAGTGGAATCTAGCTTTAATTTTGGGTTGTTTATCCGATGATGACTGCAGCGGGAACATGAACATAGTAACCTCATTTGTGGCTCTTTGTTCAAACATTAAATCGTACCTTTCAAAGCTGGTAAAAGGATCAACTGACCATTACTATACCCCCAAATGGTTTGATCGAGAATGCTTGGTCATCAACCGAGCCCTTCGGAAGGCCCTAACTGCTTGCCCCATGGACCCCAGCGAGGTAATCAGTCTATGCAAAAGATATAAAGAAGTAACTAAAAGGAGGAAGGGGAGGTGGTTACTCAGCAGTGGGACAGCCTAGCACACTCAGCTGTGACTATGAATAGTAAGTCCCTTTTGGGAATCTGTCACAGCCCTGAGGTCAGCTAACAGACAGGGGGCGCCAATTGGTTGTTACATCAGTAGCGAGGCATGGAAGGCACATTTTTCCATAATTTACTCAGTGGGAAACCTGGCCTCGCATGCAAATATAAGGGTTGATTCAAGCCCTGCCGTGGCCATCCCATTACATGAAGTCTCAGTTGCAATTCAGCAAAGGCACTAGGTCCGGCCGGCATTCCACTGATCTGATAAAATGGAATGATAGTCTATGGGCACCTCTGCTGACCAATGTTTACAATTACCTAAACTGTGCTTCCTTTTTATTTTTTTTAAATATTTTTTTAATAAAGATTTTATTAAGTCATATGCAGTATACAAAAATAGCATCGAAAAGTACATGCACTTAAGAAATAAACAGAACATCTCGTGGCTGTTTTGCATATATCAAGTTGTAGGTACAAATCACTGTACAGTATAGCTTAGTGAGGCATCATACACATAAGCGAAGGATAATCACACTTAACATTCCGCATGTTCCGGGGACTTAGCCTGTTCCGCAGATCTCAAGTACTGTAACAGGGACTCCCATATGCCATTAGGTCTAGAAGAGGTTGGAAGTTCCTCGGCATATAACACTAAGTTGTCACAGCAGTACACTAGATCCTTAAGCCATTGTGCGGTTGTAGGCCCAGCCGTACCTTCCCACGTCATTGCCACACGTCTCTTGGCCAAAAGTAGGGCCACTCTCACAAATTTACCCATTGCACCTTTCAGGAAGGGCACCAGGCCCAGTAGACACACCTGCGGAGAACACTGCAATGCGAAGTTAATCATAGTAGATAATTTATTGATCACATCAGCCCAAAACATCGCCACTCTATGACATATCCAGGCTAGATGCCAAAAGTCAGCAGCCGTAGCACCACATCGTTTGCAGACATCAGTATCCCTAAGCCCATATTTAAACAGTTTGTATGGGGTGTAATAAGCTTAATGTATGTATTTGAAGTGTATTATGCGGAGGTTGCCATTAGATGTCAAGGCACCGGTCAACTGGCAGCAGTGCTCCCAGTCCTGTTGTGTCAGTGGTGGAACCAAATATTCATCCCATTTTTCCATACTTCTATTGTGTGGCAGGGGCTTCTCAACCCGAGCAGCTTGGTAGAGTTTGGTGAGGAGCTTGCGTCGTGTTGCGCTTGTGAGCATAGTGTGAAGGGATTCAGCATGGGGGGTTCTGCAGGAAAAGTATGGTAATGTTCTTGCATAGCTTTTTTTAACCTGTGAAAAAGGAATGTGAATAACGGTGTCTTATTTTGCACATAACTGAGGTCTTCATCCGTTAAAAAAACACCATTAGGATATAGGTCCATCATTTTAGTTATCCCCATTAGCTTTAGATTGCACATAGCTCCCGTCTCATGTGTCACCGACAAGTCCGAGTGAAATGCCAACGGTAACAAAGGGGAATACAGTGGCAACTTAGCAGCCATACGGCCTATCGCCTGCCAGGCCGTTATAGTGGCATCAACCGTGTTAATCTCTGAGTGAGGAGTGCGCCGACGCGTGTGTGTCAATATTGAGCTCAGGGGAATAGGGTGCACATCACCATCCTCCACTGCTATGTGTGGAATAAATTCATGAGAGCCAACCCAGTAGTGTGTGTATTGCGCGTGAGCACACAAATAGTACAAATAAAGATCAGGCACACTGAAGCCCCCATGTTTATAGTCCAAAGTGAGGGTCTCCCAACTCACACGAGCTTGCTTACCTCCCCAAACCAACCGGAGGAGTAGGGAGCGCACCGTGTTAAAAAAGTGTTGGGTTAATGTTATTGGTATGTTGTTAAAAAGATATAAAATTGAGGCAGCACGACCATCTTGATAAGCGCTATGCGGTCAGCTAATGATAGCGGGAGCGTCACCCATTCATCCACCTGTTTCTCCAGTCTCGTGTAGGCAGATCCATAGTTTTCGCGAACAACTGTGCCAGGGTCTCTATGAACCCACACCCCCAAGTATTTTACCGGGTCCGTTGACCACACAAGTGGGAACTCGAGGTCGTGGGGAAGGGTGCCCACCGTCAGAGGCACCACCACCGATTTAGCCCAGTTAATATTGAGCCCGGAAAACAGCCCAAAGCGAATGTATTCTCGCAAAACTGGTGCCATATAACTGCGTGGTTCCCGAATAAAAAGCAGCATGTCATCCGAGTATAGTGAAATGCTCACGGGGCGGTGACCAAACTGGAGGGCCGAGGCTCTATGCGGTTGCCTGATAATACAGGCAAGTGGCTCCAGTGTCAGTGCAAAAAGAAGTGGCGAGAGGGGGCACCCCTGCCTGGTCCCCCTGGTGATTCGTATAGGATCAGAGGTACTACCGTCCACCCGGATCCGCGCCATGGGGTCAGCGTACAACAGGCGTACCCAGTTGGTAAAAATAGGAGGGAACCCCATTCGCCGCAGAATATAGAAAAGATAACCCCATTCTATAGAATCGAAGGCCTTGGCTGCGTCAAGCATCACCGCTGCCGCCTGAAGCTCCGGATCAAGAATGTGGAACATAGTGAAGAGGGTACGTAGATTATGAGAGGTAGATCTGGTGGGAATGAATCCGGACTGGTCCGGGAGGACCAGGCCCTGCATGAGAGGCTGGAGTCTGGTGGCCAGGATTTTGGCCAGTATTTTGACGTCAGTATTGATAAATGACAGCGGCCTGTATGAGTCGCAACGAGAGGGTGATTTATCTTTTTTGAGTAAAGTGATAATCAAAGCCTCCCGGAGATACGGCGGCAGCATGCCTGTGTCATATGCCTCCGAATACATTTCTTTTTTTTTTTAAACTCTTTTTATTGATAATTGGTACAAAACATCATCAGGTTTAAAGAGCAATGAGACCATCAATCACTTTACATTGTGACATTATTTGCTGTTACACCATTTCCCATACAATATAGCATTAAGTCTGTACAGTTAGGGCAGTGGTTCCCAAACTTTTTCGACCCACGGCTCCCTTGACCTATTGGCCATTGGCCACGGCTCCCCAATATTTTACTTTTTTTTGTGGGTGAAGGGATGTAAGCCCAGCTTTGGGACTACTTCCATTTTTCACCCTGAAGATAATTGGGATGAAGCAGATGGAGGTATTATAATCATAGATGTAACAAAATAAAAATATGACAGCTGTTTAATGAAAAACTTGAATTGGTTAAGTAACCCAGAAACAATAATCTGAGGTCTGCATATGGAATTTAAAAAAAACGATCTTTTGTTTTAAAAAAATTGCATCTAGAGGGGCTCATTTTAGGGAGCCAAGTGGAACAAGTGATGGGCGGGGGACGAATTAAATATTTCTCATTTACACCTTTCGCAAGATTGCGTTAATGTGCCAATGCATGCCAGCAGCAGTAGAGTGAATGTAGAGTACTATAGTTTTCAAATTATTTGTCATCCAGTTCAATGCAAGCATTCAAGTGGACATGAATAGATCTACCCAAAAAGCCAATGGATGAACACTCCACTGGGCAGAGCCAAGACACGACATGACACCTTTGTGCAATGCCTCAAGCGCACTAAAGATCCCAAACTAGCATTATGTTAGTAATGATGAAATGTTATTTTGTAAGAAAAAGATCACACTCCATAATTTTCATCAGAAACATGCTAAGTACAGGTGCCTAAAATGTGTGTTGCGCTACAGTTCAGAACTCCACTGAGACAACCAGCACATGACCTACATTTCCTGTGGGGCGCTTTATGACAACTTGCATGCTGGAGGAGGAAGCTCAGGTTCTGCATACAGACTGGGCCAAGTAAGAGAATCCACAAAGTTAATTTGTCACCGAGATACATATGGAGTTAGAAATAAATTGAGTGCTATCAAGTCAAAGTGTCAAAGTACAAATGCCAGCATGTGTTACAGATACTGGGAGAATGGTCGAATCACTAGTTCCTGGAGAAAGTAACTGCATTTGACCCTTTTGGGTTGATAGTTCAATTTGGACACAGGTCACTATTCATCTAAATCAGTCAGAAGTGGTACAGTACCCGGTGGTCTGTGTGCAGTGCGCAAAGGTGGCAAAACATGGCACTCTCAGAAGATAGGGCAAGAGACTGAGCAAAAGAGCATTTGCCTCTCAAAAAGCTATTAACTTTACGGGGTGTTTATTTCCATTGGCTCTGAACAAAGCAATTTTTAAAAGTTACAAAAACCACACCAAAGTTCACATAGTACCAAGAAGTTACTCAGTTCCCTGAGTGTGCTGTACAGACAGCACTCAGAGTTACTAGCATCCACCTAAAGAGCTGTAGCTTTAGGCTCGCCGGCCCAATGCTTCTAAATTTTACACCAGCTGAAATTCGTTTTGGCAAACAGCCTTCTTTCCACTACACAGCTCCAGGACCTGCTGTTCATATACAATCCTTGGGACAATTATGGGTTTAGCAGGGAAGTGTCTGTTCTTTTGTGCAGTTTATCATACCAAATCCCCTCAACATGCACAGCTACCAATTAAAACACTGATACCATCTCTGGTGGGAATGACTTGACTTTGATGTTAAGATAAAATCACCCTAATTGGTGCGTGTCATAGTACGTGCATTACACCCCGAATTTGTGATACATGCTGAGATGTTTGCTGGAATCTCCCATCCACTCCCACCCCAGGCCTTCAAACGCCCCCTTGGCCCACGAGGCCTGCATGAAACATTTAGTAGCCCGATTGGCTCATGCAAGACACAGCCCTCTACTGACGACAGACAGAAACACTTTCACTCAGCCATCAACAAAAATCAGGAATTTCTGTGCAGGTGGAGTTAAAATGACTAACAAACAGCAGCAGTAATCTGTGTGTGCGAGTGATGCAACCATTCTACTTTCTATTGGTGTCTGTTCAAGGCAATTGTTTTCATGTTGCGAGGTAAAAAACATAACGTATATTTTGCAGTGAAATCCTCCTTACCAATGTGCTCCAGCTTCTGCCTCAGAGTTCAAACAGCCTTTCACACTGGTGCATTCCTTGGCATCTCAGCACGCCCGGGCTGATGGGGACTGTAATTTGAGCTTAAAGTTTACCCGAGACTTTGACTTAGAGGACGTACATTATTAATATTTACAGCATCTGTTTGCGGCGCCCCTGTTTAGTTTTGAAGGCGCACCAGGGTGCCACGGCGCACAGATTGGGAACCTCTGAGTTAGGGTCATTCTATAGTCCGTTATTCATTCACTGCTGTCCATTGATACATCGTCGATTGGCAAAGCACATATGTAACCTTTGAAGGCATTCCACTTTCCCCACACCCGTTCCCACTTTTTAGGGCACCCCCTGTGTATGTATACTGCTCTTTCGGCCACCATTGCCATATCCATATCCCCACTCCAGTCCCCTACAGTGGGAGTAGTTTGTGCTCCCCACTGTTTTGCAATGTTCCTTTTAGCTATTGCTATACCTAGTGTCGCCCAAGTTTGTGCTGCATTATTAAGGTCTGTGGCTTCCCAGATATTCAGAAGACATCTCCTAGGCTCTGGTTGTACCGGGGCCCCACTAACATCCGTTATTGTGGACATCACTGCCTCCCAATATGTCATATTTCAGGACACTCCCACAATGTATGGTAAAATGTACCCATTGCCCCACACTGCCGTAGTCAGAGCTGACTGACCGACCTTCCCATTTTATATAACGTTACCCTAGTGTAGTAAATCCGGTGTAGCACTTTGAGTTGGATTAAACGTAGTTTTGACGAGATCGCCACCTCCCTCGGGGACGCCAGCGCTTCTTGCCAGTCCGTCTCGTCCATTTCCCCCACCTCCTCCTGCCATCTCTCCCGTAGGGAAATTGTAGGGTCGGGGTGGATATTAATGAGTTTCCGATATGTTAAGGACGTGGCTTTTTTGTGCATGTGTTCAGTCAATATCCTGTCTTCCAAGGGGGAAGCCTCTGGAAGGACGGTGTCAGGCAGAATAGCTGCTTCTAATGCGTGTCGAATTTGGTGATAGCAGAACAGTTCTGTAGGTGCCATCTCGTATTGGTCTTGGAGTTGGGTGAATGGAATTACCTTTCCCTTGGCCCAGAGATCGCCCACATGGGATATCCCTATGTCATCACATCGCTTGAATCCTTTACTATTGCGTAGTGTACCCAGCATGGCAGTGTCCCAAAGGGGTGTTGCTTGTGTGATCTTTTTATTCCATCCGAACTTTTTGTGTAGAGTGTGCCAAAGATGAACCGTATGCTTAGTCGGCCCTACCAGGGCCCTCTGGTGGTTAGTGTTATACAGTGCTCGATTATGTCCCTCTGCCGCTAGTGCAAGTCTGTCAAGATGATAGGCCGGATCAGTGTGTGGGACATGTATCCATTGGTTTATCACGGTCAGCTGGGATGCCCAATAGTACATTTGTATGTTAGGTAGTGCTATGCCCCCGTCATACCATGAGCAAAATAGTTTGGTCATCGCTATCCGGGCCGGTTTCCCATTCCATAAAAGTTTGGTCACTTCCATCTCAATGGACCGGAAATAGGCTAGAGGGACTAGGAATGGGGTGTTTTGTAGGGCATATAAAAATCTCCGAATACATTTCTAGCAAATGGGGGGGTTAGCTCTTCTGCATATTCCTTGTAATATTCACTGGGGAAACCGTCTGGCCCAGGGGCTTTTTTATTTGGAAGCGTTTTGATCGCTTAATGGATGTCTTCCTTAGTAATCAGCTGGCTGACAAATTCCCTCTGCCCATCGGAAAGCCAAGCAATGGCAATATCCTGTGAATAAGTATCCAGTTCAGCATTATCTACCGATCCGTGTGAGGCGTATAATGTCGCGTAGGTGTTCCTGAACTGTGCTAGAATATCCTGATTAGTGTAGTGATCCTGGCCAGCCATGTCAGTGATCTTGGTGATAAGGTTGTGGTCTATGCGAGCCTTGATTTTGTTAGCTAAGTTGTGTCCCGGCCGTTCCCCCTCCCCGTAAGCGCGAGCTACATGACATTTGGAAATGTACCTTACCTCCCCCTCTGCCAGCTCATTGTATTCTAGTATGGATTGTTTAATGAGTGCCAACGTCTGATCGCTAGGTGAGCGTTCATAGTCACGCTCAAGGCACTGTAACTTGGTTTCCACTTTGATGAGTTGGCCACGTAAATCTTGTAGGATGCCTGCTGACGTTCCGATGCAGGTGCCACGAATCGTGGCCTTAAACGCTTCCCAGAGGGTCACGGCACTATCCACCGAGCCTTTATTGTGGTCAATGTATTGCACAATGGCCTCGCGGATCGTGGTGACATACAGAGGGTCTAGCAGTGCTCCAGGACGAAATCGCCATGTGAATTCACGATGCACAGTGCATGGGAGAAGGAGATTGAGTTGAACAGGATTATGATCGGACAGGGTGCGAGGCAGACTCTCCACCCTGGAAACCCAGGCCCCCGCGCTCTCACTCAGTAGCCAATAATCAAGCCGAGACCAGCTACCATGCACCGTGGAGATGTGTGTGCCCTCCAGCATCTCTGCATGCCACTGACGCCACACGTTCAACAGACCCAATTCGGCCATTCCCAACTGTGCTTCCTTACCTGATTCTTGGGCATCATCCACAATTGTTTTACATTTTCAAAAAAGGTGACTAATCTTCACCTAGCTATTGTCCAATTTCTCTCATAGACATCCCAGTTAAAATCTTAGGGAGGGTTTTATATAATAAGATCATCGAGTGGGTGGACGATAAGATTTTGAATCCATGTCAGTATGGTTTTCAAAAAAACATATTGGAACTTAGGAGCAGTGCCTGAATCTTAGCTTAATATTGGGGAAATACACTGTAGTGAAGCGCACCTTCATGTACTTAGCGTTCATGGATCTAACTATGACGTTTATCGATCCAAGCTTTGGCCAATACTACTAGAAATGGGGATGGAGGAATCACTGGTACATCTTTTGGCATCACTGCACATGAATACAAAGGTCAAAGTGAGGTCTGGTCAAAGTGGAGAGCTCACAAGAGAGATTCACTTTGGGTGGGGTAAGAGAGGGGTGCGTACTTGCTCCTATGCTATTCATCTTGTATACAAACAAACTTGGCTCTTATCTAACATCATGTACACCAGATGTTCCTATGGTACTCGGTACGCCATACCCTGTTTCGTTATCTGGAAATGATGCAGTCTTGCTGGCATGCACCCCAAAAGCCCTGAGAGTGTTGGTCAACTAATTTGTGTAGTTTATGGGAAACCTCAATTTGTTAACCAAGTTTCCTAAATCTTTCATCATGACTTGTGGCCATAGAAGCAACCAACTCTCAAGTATCCGGGTTGGAACAAACCACCTAGCTAATACTGACACATTTTCCTTTCTAGGGTGGTCTTTAGCTCCAATGGCTCGTGGTTACCTAACATAATTGAGCAGAGAACTAAGCTCTCTAGGGCAACTGGCTCACTTTTCACTCTACCGTCCCCACCAGGGGGTCGAGCGTTCACCCCCATGATATATATTTATTCTAGGCAATGTGTACCAGTTGCTACTTATGGGATGGGAGTTTGGAGCATTAGGGATGTATCAGCTATCCAAACAGAAGAAAAACGCTTTTGTCGCAAACTCTTATCTATTCCCCTTTCCTCACCCAACTACTTTTGCTACAGCGATCTGGGGCTAAGTTACACATTCGATCTAGTACAAACCTGCCCCACTTTGTATTGGCTCTCGATATGGAAAAAGGATGAGGCATCCCTAACAAAAGATGTGATAAAAGATTGTCTGGCCTGTGACAAAGGTATTCCGTGGCTGGCCTTTGTACAAAGATCTTCTGCAGCTCTTGATCTCCCTCAAGCATTCACTAATGTTGAAACCTGTGTTACACTGGGCAGGAAGCAAGTTCGGTCTTCATTACTAACTCATGCCAGGGAGAAAGCTAAGCACGGAAATATCAAAAACCTCTATTTTGCTTTATCTCGCTGTGGATCATGACAATACCTTTAGCAATTACTTCTGCACAAGGAGAAGAAGATGGGAATGTTCTTTACTGTTCCGTTTTCTGGCAGATACAATAAAATACCTACTTTGCTTTCCTTTAGGCTTTCAGCACGACTTAGAATCGCTTGTCTGCCCACGCAATAATCATTTTAAACAGTTCATGCTTCATTTCACCTTTTTCTGTGGTTTTTATCAGAAATATGCTAAAATGTTTTAATACCATTCATCAAATCTAGAAATCTGACACATTGTAGACAGTAATTTCTTTTTCTGAAAGAGATGCATAATGATGAAATATGTTTTTATGTAAGCCTATTTTTAAGGGCCACTGTGTGTCCTATGCAAATGAGAAAATTCCTTTGCCTCTGCACCCGCGTCATATTACAGACGCGGGTGCAGAGGCAAAGAAGCTCTGAGGGGGTGCACTCAGAGTGCGCCATCTTCTAGGTGGTGCACTGTGAGTGCGCCCCCTGAGAGCAGCCCTCTGGAGGGGAGAAAGGGGACCCCCGCCCCAGACATCCCCTTGCAGGCGGGTACAGTCAGTGACTGCACCCGCCTGTAAGGGGATCTCTAATCCCCTTTAAAAGTGCAAGTGGGTTGCCGCCTGCACTGTGAAAACACAGAGTGGAGCCGCTCCCTGTTTTCACATGAATGTGAGTTCACAGCTGCCCCGGGGGCAGCTCCATACATGATGATAGGGCCGCATTGTCATTGTTTGCCCCGGCGCACCTTTTAAAAGTTGCACCCGGCACAAACAATGACAATGCGTAATACGGCCCCAGATCTTTAACTCCTTATTCCTCTACTCATTCTGCCTCCATGCTCCTTTCACCTTCTATCCTCTTTCAATCACTACTAGCCTTCAGATTTCTGATCTTCCCCTTACTTCGTCTGTTCCCCTTCTATCTTTTGACCTTCTTGACTACTTCCTCCTCATTCCTGCTTATCCATGCCCTGCTCTCTTACCCCCTACTTTTCTCTCCTTCTGATCCCCTTCCTCAAGCCCTGCCCCTCTCTACCATGCTCCTCACCCTGCTCCCCTGCCCGCTACCTTTCTCTCTTCTCATCTTTCTCCCTCAAACGTCACACCCACTGTACTTTTTGCCCCTCCTGCCCATCAGCCAACTGGTCCTATCTTGGATCATTTCTTCTGTATCAACACCCATCGCAATTCCAGCTTTTGATGTTTGTCTGCTACTTTTAACACACAAGTTCTGTTTCTTTCCATATGTTCTGTATAATTCTGTTACCTTGTGCTCTCTCATGCGGTTTCTCAGTAAAGCATGCTGGCACCCTAAGGTAGAACGGTGCTATGGAAAGATGTAAAACAAATACAGCTCAGGAGTTGGATCAGAACTATTGGGTACAGTCAAAATTGGCAGAGGTGAAACCCATTGGAAGGATCTGCTTCTTAACCTGGCTATAGTGAATTATTCTTATTAATGACGTTTTGTAGAGCGCGCAGCTACCCAAATGGGTTTCCCGGCGCTAGGCCTTGACAAGGTACGTTATCAGAATGATGGGCTGGTTTACTCAAACAGCCAGGTCAATTGTGGTTGTCAAAAGTTCTGTTACTGAGTAAACACATTTCTGCAGTAGTTAAAAATATAACTTCCCACTGCAACTATCAAAAAATCTTTTCCATTTGTGTACTTGTCTTACTAGACACCAGGGATGGTCATGATTCTGTCTCAGCTCCACTATACAAATGCCATCATCAGCAGCTCGCCAATATATAGGATATTCATCTTACCAAAATCAAGTAACAGAGAAGTCAGGGCAATCTTCAAATTGATCAAGTGTGATAACACCATATTAGCTCTTCAAATAGGGTTTTTATGAGAACATGTTAAAAATCAGACGTGTTGTTTGGGGCACCAACCTGTGATCTGACAAAGGTCATTTTTATGTGGTGAAGCAACTCAAGAGAAGCATAAGGCAAGGTATATCAATCATGAATAAGACAAACTGATGAACCGATTCAACTGTTGCTTACTGGTTTCAGCCAGTTTCAACTGGTTTGTGCAGGTTTCAATTTATTATTCCTTGTTTCAAACAGCTTCCGTTGGTTCTTCCTAGATTCAATTGTCTTTAGTTGGCTTCAGCTAGATTCACAGATTTCAATGGTTACATTTTATTCTTACTGATTTCAAATGGTTCTTACTGGTTTGAGCAGCGACGTTTCAATGGAAGGTCAAAGTGGGTGCTGGCCTAGGGTCCCAGCATTTCAGGGGGCCCCTGGATAGAGCGAGATCTTTTCTGCAGATAGTCTTGCCCTGATGACCTTGAATAATTCTTCACAAATTGCTTTGAATACCTTTTACCTTTAATTTATTTTCAATGTGGGTGATATGTGGGAGTCTATTACAGATATTTTGCAGAGAAATGTGTTTTAGGAGAAAAGGGAGGGGATCACAGAGATTATATGCAGTAACATTAGTGAGCTGCTGCTGTGTTACAATATCGAAAACACGCGTTACGATCCCTGAATATTAGATATTAACACATTTCGAATTTGGGCCAGGGCACAGCAGTACTTGACACATTAACTGGCCCCAGGCCGTGCGTTGTGTCTTCGAAGCACAGCCACAGGCAGTGCTCTATGGGCATTGCATCCAGGGGGACAAAGAGCCCTCAATCTCATGAGGCAATTCATCTCATGAGGCAAATCATCTCATGAGGCAATTGTCTTCCAGTGGATCTTCAGCGGTGCCTGGCTATATAACATCTGCGAAGATATCTAATTGCTGACAGCAGTGTTGCAGGGTTATAGTTGCATTTAATATCCATGACAGTGCCTGTTCTTTCTGAGTGGAAGTGCTGCAACCTTCTCTTTCTTTGTAATTCCTATGAGAATATCTAGTTGCTGATAGTGGCACAGGAGGCTTTAGTCTCCATACAAGCTCTATGAAAGCATGTCTTGTTTGGAACTGCAACAAGTGCCTCTTTGCAGTCTTTGTGACAACATTTAGTTCCTCCCTGTGGGATTGGTACTTCCGCCTCCTAAGGAATGTCAGCGAAGACACCTGTAGGTTGTCATTTTATTGTAACCTTTGCACTTGACCTAATGGCATGTGTGATGACTTCATTTGACTTCCACAATATCATTTGTGATACCAAGTGTGATGTCACCAGTGATATCATTGATGATGTCATATGTGATGTGATCAGTGTGCGAGAGAGGGGGAAGTTATGGATGTGCAGCTTACCTTGACTGATTTCTATGTTTTTTTAGGCACCTGCAGAGCTACTTCAAGTGTAGTATTTTAAGGGATTCTAACATGTGTCAGTTCATGATCATTCTGTACATCCATAATATCCCTTTACCAAATGTCAGAGAATTGCTTGCATGGTGTAAAGAAACAAGACAGCGGCATTTTCCATCTCTGCAGCCAGGATCAACATCCCTGTATCTATCAGGACCGCCCGCATGCAGCTCCAATTTAGGAAAGTGTTGATGAGTCACTTCTTTAAAGAACACTACATCACAAAGTATTAATCATCCACAACCCATCTTCCTCTGCTATTACTCGTTATCTTTATGCTTGTCTTTTACCATGTATAGCGCTCAACTACCTTTTAACTACGTTCTCTCTATAGAAACCTCTTATCCCAATATCAATTAGCCGCAGCCTAATGGTGGGTCCTTTGTTATAACCTGTGTCCACTACCCATGCGCTCAGTGTGCTAATGCTCAGCAGACACTGGGTTATACCTGCTGCGTATGGTAACTCGGACCTCAGTACTCGTTTGGTCCCGCCACAAAGGGTGTGGCTTAGGCCAAGCCCTGTCTCCACCAGCTCACCTCCCCACATTTCTTGCTAAGCCCTTGGCACAGTACCTACTTGGCACAACATCCCGTCATGCCGGGGGCTGGTAAGGCCAGACTGGCCGTAGCGGGCACCAGGCATTTCCCCGGGGGGCCAGAAAGGTGGGGCCCAGTTTTCTGGCCATGGGGGCCGGTTTTGTCCCTGCGGGCCGGTTTTGCAGCAGTGCTGCAATATCGGTCCCCTGTAACAAAAGCGGGAGTGGTGCTTTTTATTAGCAACCCCCTTAATGCCCCACCCGCTCCCAGGGCCGGTCAAGCAGCAATCAGCCAGGGCTGGTTGCTGTTCCCAGTCCGGCCCTGGACTGGCGGGTCTGGTCGCTGGCCTTTCTGTTTACGCAGTACTCATACCTGCACAGCATATGCCCCTCGCCCACACTTGGCGCCAGTACCTCTTGTTGCAGTACCGGCTGGGCATAGGGAAAGGATTTCAGTCATGCTCTTTGTCTGGTTCCTTATGTGCAATACCCTTTGGGCATGGCTGTTGTGTCGTGTACCCATGCACATACCTGTAGTATCTGTGCACATACCTGCTGTGCATGGACTTCAGCATTGTCCTGACCTGTGCCTAGTATATAAGGCTGTGCCCTCTTTTGAAAGGTCTTGTGCAGCTCAGTTATAAAAGTTTGATTATACTTTTTTATTATTCAGTGACAAGCGTTACTTTTCATGATACAGGTTGCTCACACTCCCCGGTGCGCCCTGGCCCAGCTGGGGTGCTGCAGGCTCACCCTGTCTCACATGGTCCCAGCAATGTTTTTTCACACTCCCCGGTGCGCCCCAGCCCAGCTGGGGTGCTGCAGGCTCACCCTGTCTCACATGGTCTCAGCAATGTTTGCTCACACTCCCCGGTGCGCCCTGGCCCGGCTGGGGTGCTGCAGGCTCACCCTGTCTCACATGGTCTCAGCAATGTTTGCTCACACTCCCCGGTGCGCCCTGGCCCGGCTGGGGTGCTGCAGGCTCACCCTGTCTCACATGGTCTCAGCAATGTTTGCTCACACTCCCCGGTGCGCCCTGGCCCGGCTGGGGTGCTGCAGGCTCACCCTGTCTCACATGGTCTCAGCAATGTTTGCTCACACTCCCCGGTGCGCCCTGGCCCGGCTGGGGTGCTGCAGGCTCACCCTGTCTCACATGGTCCCAGCAATGTTTTTTCACACTCCCCGGTGCGCCCCGGCCCAGCTGGGGTGCTGCAGGATCACCCTGTCTCACATGGTCTCAGCAATGTTTGCTCACACTCCCCGGTGCGCCCTGGCCCGGCTGGGGTGCTGCAGGCTCACCCTGTCTCACATGGTCTCAGCAATGTTTGTTCACCACACGGTTTGTGAACAGAGGGCTGGGTCGTGAACCCCTAAAATGATGAGCTGATCACTGCCAATTTAGCTTCGGAGCTCAGGTTCAAATGTCTGCCATGTATGTTTACAAATTCTATAATTCTGGTCTTTCCAAAGGGTAAATGGATTTGCAGTAATCCCCCAAAAATGTGTTTTACCTGAATCACTGATAATCCTCGCCTGTTCCTGATCCCTGACAGCTGGAAGCCTGCCCACCCAATGCCTCATGTCTGCAGATTTCATGCAGTCTGCTCCTCAATGCCACAAATGCTTCAGATGTCCCACTTAACCGGGATGACTTCTGGGACCGAGATGTACATTGATAATAAACATCCTTTTAAATACACTTTAATGGTTTAATCTGGCTCCTTCACATTCGCCAATTGATAAGCTTCTCCAATTCAAACAAAAAGATTTGAGAGCCTGTTTATGCAGCTTTACATTCCCCTTTGGTGTAAAGCCAAGTTGTACATGCAGACACACACCCTGCCTTCCCCCTTTTCACCCCTTTACATTTTCAGTGCTGTTTTAGGCCCCTTACCAAGTGGGACCGAATTCTGCAGGCGGACCTGTTTTTTCAACTATCATATTTTTCAAAGTAGGTTATACTCATGTTATTGATGTTTACACCGCCTTTTCTTCTGCTCTCAACAAATATTGATTATTGTCATGCAGGTGGTAACTCACAAAGGCCTTCAACCTTCCCTTGTAACTAGGCCATATTGGTAACTATTCCGAACTGAGGTGTTTGTTGCAATCAGTGTGCCTTAAATGCCTACCACTCTGAGGGGCATATTATCAAGGGCAGTATCGCCACTTTAGCGGCACTTTTTGCCGATAAAGCGGCGATATTTTTATCGCCCTATTAGCAAGCTGTCGCTAACAGCTGTCAGCGACAGCTTAATGGCGATAGCGGCCGTCTTGTTGCCGCTTTGCATGTGATCCAGCGCTAACAATAAAAATAATTCTCCTATATACTTCGGTCATCCAGGTACAATTAATCCTTCAACACACACACTATATCCATATGACGGTGGGGCCCATAACACCGCATATATATTCACTTACTCATTTGTTCCCTGGATTTCCTCCGTCAATAACCTAGGAGAAAAACGATTCGCTGGAAGGAGACGGGATACCTCTTTAACATGACATAATGTTTCTCAATTGCTTTAAGGTATTCCGCTCATTGGTCGATGGACCAACTAGTAGGAATCAGTTGATGGTGATTAAGACCAGCTCAATCACAATAAACTCTTTAACATTTCATTTTAATCATTGAGCTAAAGAATCACTGAGTCATTTGTTTAAAGAATAATAAAGTTTATATAAAGTTTTGATGCAAGAAATGAGGTTAAACTTATTATTCAGATCATTACATTTATCATTAATATAAGAATAAATTGAAATTGCAATACATATCTATTAGATGGAAAAATAAGGTTGTCATAGTAAGAACTCTAAAAGATCAATCTATCTGTCTGGGGAAAATCTAATAATTCTAAATGAAAAATCTATCAGGATTAAAAGGTTCTCCTAAAGCAGCATCTTATACTCAACTGGAAATAAAAAATAGCAGCAGCAGCATCAGCTCGTCAGCATCAGCAACCGCACTTCACCCATCTACAGCATCTAACTTCTCCAGCAACTCCCGCAGCATCTACCTCAGCAACTCCCGCAGCTACTCCCCTCCCACCAAGAGTAGGTCTTCTTATACCCTAATTCTAGTTTACAGAACAAAATGTTTCATCTTCATGGCGTGATTCTTTCTCATTGGTCAAAACTCAGGCCCATATACATTTTAATCAAACTTCCTGGTCTTAACCAGTTCCTTGTGGAATGTCCATGCAAGCATCGTTTCCCACAGTTTATGTCATTGCTCATCCGTTTCGATCAGTCCAATTTGTATCTTTTTCTGCTACATTTTGGGTTTAACAGTTCCGTCCATTGATTCAGTTGGACTTCTCACGCTTCTTGCTGATCATCTTGGCACACATCTGTTCAGAAAGGTCACAACAGCCTTGACCATACTTCCATCTTAGCCTCTCAGCACCAGCACGTGATCCTCCCTTTCCACAGCCTCTCTCCTCTATCACATGGTCCCCCGCTCATGCGTACTCTAGCAACTGGCGGCCATTTTATATCGCTGCTCGACAGGCCTAAGCGCACTATTTTCAAAGATAAACAAAATATTGTTAAAACAAAGAAATATAAACCCTTTCGTTTCCCTCCCGTCTTTCTACGTACCCCAATTAGGTATTACCTAGCAAAAAGCAACATATAAAGCTGTCCCTTACTTACCATCGCTTTATTTTGCAACCACACGTTTTATTTAAAAGCACAGATCATGCGTTTACTATTTAATTATTACGCAAATATTATGTTATGTTAGACACGTAAACAATTATAAGTTGATTAATTTGCACACGGAATAGCGTGTTACCTTTAACCCTTAACATGTAACATACATTGTTGGTTATTTACTTAAACGAACATGTTTATTAATTATTTTACGAAAATATTAGGAGGTTAACATTTTTTCATTTACCCTGCTCCATCAACTCCCCCTTTGGTGATTTTTAATATCACCACAAAACCCAAGTTATACAATTTTCTCAGACAGCATATATCTTTTATCCGTTTGCTTTTGTTAGTTTACACAACTGTATCCCTTTCAACTTGTCTCTTCGTTTTCTTGTACATGTTCTCTTTTATTTCTTCTAACTCTATTTCACCCATTTCTCTCTCTCTTTCCTTGTTTATCATGTTTTCATTTTCTATTTTATTCTGCCTTCTTCTTCTCTTTATACATGTTATTGCAAGCTTCAGTATTAATATTATTATTATTATCACGGTTGCTATTATTATAACTTTCCCTATTATTAATCCACTCATTCTTGTTAACCAATTTATTACTGAAGAAAACCCTTTACCGAGTTTTCCAAAAGCACTTTCAACCTCCAGTGGAACAAGTTCTTTGTGCAAACTTGTAATATTTGTTATATACTTCTGTATATTTTCGCTTTTATCTGGAATGTAAGTGCAACAATGTTGGACTTTCAGCATTCCACAGACTCCGCCCTCTTTTGCCAAAAGAATGTCAAGGGCAAGCCGATTTTGCATCACCATAGCTCTCATGGCAACCATCTCGGTATTTACCATCAAGAACCCTCCAGCAGTATCTGTAGATAAACGATCTACCACTGTGGATAATTTCCGAATTCTAAATGCATTCAAAGATATTCCCACTGCTGGTATCAATGCACCAAAAATATCACCTACTATTTCTGAAAAACTTTCCCTTTTTCTACGTGTAAAGGTATTTATCATTTTGTGTGTTCCTTTTTCTTTTCTATCCATATGAAAAATCTTTGGAAAGACCAGGCCTAAGTAACATGACCCATACCAATGGTCCGGCAACCTATAATAAGCCCTATTTCCGCAAACATAATAGATCCCTGGAAATATTGGATCTTTTCCCCCTTTGAACCCCCATCCGCCTAAAATTTGATAATTGTCATGGCAAATGCTGGAACCCACAAAATAATTGTCATATCTTGTCTTATTTCTTCTAATGCACAACCTTCCCTGTTGGGGCCAATCCAGAGTCATAGCTGCATTTGTCTTTTTCTTGTCATGATTGTCTTCCTCAAACGCCCAAAGAGGTGTTTTTGTCTCTTCTATCACTTTTCTTTGAAATTTCACTCTTCTCTCTTCAACCATCTCTAAAAATACCTTTTCTTCCTTCTTTAACTCACAGGTAAGGTTGTACCTAATTATATTATCTAATGTTAAAATCTTATCCTCTAGAAAATATTCACCAAACGTTTTTCCCTCTTTTATTTTGTTTAGCTCGGGAACTACAGAAACTTTCGCAAAAATCTTATTTATGTCAGTGTAATAATATTCTAATCTACCTGTTTTATAAAATAAACTTGCTAAGACACTACATGTTATTCCATACGTCAAAGGGAGGTGATGATAAGTCACACCCTCTGCTACAGATGCAGGCAACTGCATACAAACATAGCAATCTTACATCCATTGTTTCTACATACTCATACAATAATTTAGTAAAAACATTTTTAGAAAAATCTGTTATTGATTTGTCCTTGTGTAATTCTGCACTACTCTTTAATATAACTGGTTCTTGAGTGTTAGCTCCTTTTTCTTTCTCAGTGTTATTAGACGTTTCTACTACAGCTAAACTAATTGGAATAGTGATTGCTAAAACCACCCATACTGTCATTAATAATCCTGTACAAAAGCAGCACATCTTGCACCATCTACTTAAAAACTCACATTTACATTTTCTATCTCTAGTATTCTCCATTTTGTTTTATAACCTTATTTATTTGTTTTCCAGAAAATTGTGTCACTACACCTCAGGAATGACTTATTTGCCACTCTGTACTCCAATGTTTTGTCTTTGCTTGGTACTTTCTTTTAATTCTTTCTCAGAATTCTTTCTTTGTCATATCCGGTAAATTCGTCAGATCCAGTGTTTTATCAAATCCGGTAGAAACTATTTAAACTTTTTTAGTTTTGTTGCACTTCACTTTCTCCCATCCGGTTTCTTTGTTCTGGGTTCTCGTGAGTGTTCTTTTCTTCTTTGTTACTAGTCAAAGCAAGATACAACCATTCAGGCGATCTATACTTCGGATTTACCTTCTTTATTCTTTTCGTTTTCTGCAAGTGTTTTCCACCTTGTTTTTCTTGCTCTCTCTGACTTGTTATTTCATTCACTTGTTCAGCACTTTTCCCATCCAACTTTATGATTCTGTATCTTAATTTTCTTACTTCGTTGGGCCAATTGTCTCCTTTTCTTGGCCTTTTTGCCTCACTTCCTTCTTCCTCTCTTTCTGTTTTCCAATTTCTTTTTCTTGACTCTAGTTTTTGGTTTCTTTCTTCTCCACTTTCTTCAGACTCTGTTTCAATTCTTTCGTTATTGCCTCTTATTTTGAAACTTATAATGTCATTTTCTTCCTCTACTTGTGGTTCTTTTTTTTCTGTCCCTCCTCGAGGTTCTTCCGAATTTGTGTCAGTTTTCCTTTCTGCTTCTAAATTTCCCTGTTCTCGTGTTTGACTATTTGTCCCTATTGCTCCTCGGGGATCTTCCGATTTTCCTAGCTTTTTGTTTGAAACTCTCCCTTCTTCATCTATTAATATTATCTCCGAAGGATTTTCACCACAACTTGTACTTGGTTGCTCACTGTCACTATCTTCTGGCTCAGTTTCTTCTCTTATGCTTTCAAAATTCCAATTTCTTTTTAGAATTTCTTCACAATCCGAATGATCTGTATCAGATTCTGAACTGGTATCTGATATTTCCAGATGTCGACTTACAGGTCGATCTTCAAGTTCTGGAACTTCAGCTATTTCCTCTACTTCTTCTGTTGTTGCACTTGTAGTTGGGTCTTCCAGATGTCGACTTACAGGTCGATCTTCAGGTTCTGGCACCCTGTTTGTTTCTTCTTCTGCTTCTGATGCTGAACTGTTATCCAATACTTCCAGATGTCGACTCACATGTCGATCTTCAGGTTCTGGAACTCTGATGGTGTGACTGGCATGCACCCAATGTTTCACTCCTGCACACTTGACTGCAGTGGTCGTCACCAGGATCACTTGTCGTGGTTCGTCCCAGCGAGGAACCAAACAGTTTCTTCTCCGGTGGACTTTTATGCGGACCCAATCTCCTTGATTCAAGTCGTGAGCTGGTTTTCTTTCAAGAGTGGTCGCATCCGGTCCAACCTGATGAAACACAGAACGCACCACATCAGCCAATCCTTTGCAATAATCCAGCACTAGATCATCAGTTATAGTCAGTAGTTTGTTGACAGGTACTTGTGCTTGTCTCATTGCTCGTCCCATAATTATTTCATGGGGACTGAGTCCAGTTTTCCTTTCCGGAATACTTCTGATTGTCATTAAAACTAATGGCAAGGCATCTGGCCATTTGAGTCCTGTAGCTTGACACATTTTTCCTAACCTGTTCTTTATTGTTCCATTCACTTGCTCTACGATTCCAGAAGCCTCTGGTCTGTATGCACAATGCAGTTTCTGTTTAATACTAAGTGCTTCACAAATTAGTTTAACCAATTCATTTTGGAAATGTGTTCCTCTATCTGTTTCAATCGTGACTGGAAAACCATACCTCGGAATGAATTCTCGCAGCATAAGTTTTGCTACCGTTATTCCATCATTCCTTCTTGTTGGGTATGCCTCCACCCAACGAGAAAACAAACAGACGACCACTAGGACATACCTTAGTCTGTTGCAAGGTGGCATTTCAATAAAATCCATTTGCATTCTAGTGAAAGGACCTCCTTCTCGTCCTATTGTTCCTAGACTCACTACTGTCTTCCTTCCTGGATTTAACTGTTGACAAATAAGACATCTCTGACAAAGACTCTCAGCTATGGCTCTGAATTTTGGATTATACCATGTTTGTCTAAAAAGTCTGATCATTGAATCTCTCCCAATATGGGCTTGTCCATGGTACATCCGTGCCATGTCAGAAATCATGCTATCAAGCATAACTGGTCTCTCATCTCTGTAAACCCAAACATCATTTTCTTCATGTTTTCGACATCCTGCTTTTATCCATGTATCTTTTTCCTCATCCTCTGCAGCTTCCTGTAACTGTCTCACCTCATCCCATGTCTCAATAGAGTTAGTAAAAAGCAAAGGACAAGAAATATGCTCTCTTTCCCGACTTTTATTTAATGAAACCACATTCTTTGCACAGTACTGTGCCATCTCGTCAGCATATTTATTACCAACAGTTATGTAGTCTTCCCCATTTTTATGTGCATTGCACTTCACAACAGCAATCTGTTTAGGCAGCTGTATCGCCTCAAGCAGCTTTTTCACAAAATCTCCATTTCTAATTGGCGTACCGGCAGACGTCAAGAAACCCCTTTGTGACCAAATCTGACCAAAGTCATGCACCACCCCAAAGCCGTACTGGCTATCTGTCACAATTGTAACCCGTACATTTCTTCCCAACTTGCATGCTTGAATCAGACCTACTAATTCTGTGACTTGGGCAGACCGTACCCCTTTCAGACAAGATGCTTCCATTACAGTTGCTACTGTGCAAACTGCATATGCTGCACTTAGAACTCCATCACTCGTTCTCAAACATGAGCCATCCACAAACAGAATATAATCTGATTCTTTCAAAGGCTCATCTCGTATGTCAGACCTTGGTTTTGTACAGTATTCAAGCACATTCAGACAATCGTGATCTACTTCATCCGTTTCAATCACACTCTCTTCATCTGGCAATGACGTCGAAGGATTCACATTCATACATCTGTCAATGGTCACATTATCTGCACTCAAAATTACTTTTTCATACCTAGTCAGCCGACTATGTGTCATGTATTGGGTTTTCGTTCTTGTCAAGAGAATTTCCACAGAATGGGGAACATATACTCTCAGTGGATATCCCATCACTATGCCTTCACTCTGTTCCAGACTCACACAAGTAGCAGCAACTGCTTTCAAACATCCAGGCAATGCTTTCGCTACAGGGTCTAAAACAGCCGAAAAATATGCAATGGGTCTTTTCATAGTTCCATGTCTCTGTACCAAAACTGAAAATGCACATCCATCTCTTTCACTGCAATACAGCTCAAAATCTTTCTCATAGTCAGGCATTCCTAATGCTGGAGCCTCACACAATTTATTTTTCAACTCTCTGAATGCTTTCATTTCTTCGTCATTCATTTCAAAAGGATCTTTAACATCCTTCTTTGTCAGTTTTTGCAATGGTTTAGCAATCAGTGAAAAACCGCTTATCCATTGTCGACAATATCCAACCATTCCCAAAAACATTCTTACCTCTCTTTGTGTCATTGGAGCTCTCATTCCTTGAATCATTTTTATTCTTTCAGTCGTCACCTTTCGCACTCCTTTCTCAATTTTATGCCCTAAATACTGGACTTCTTGTTGACAAAACTGCAATTTTGAAGGGTACACTTTATGTCCTCTTTTTGCTAAATGATTCAGCAAAGCAATTGTATCATTGACACATGCTTCTTTCGTTTTTGATGCCACCAGTAGGTCATCAATATACTGAACCATCACTGATTTTTCTGGCATTTTTAAATCTTCCAACGATTTCTTTAGAATCTGATTAAAGATTGAGGGACTTTCTGTGTACCCTTGAGGAATTCGGCACCATGCCAAAATACGCTCTCCAAACCTAAATGCAAATAATGGCTGGCTATCTGGATGCAATGGAATAGAGAAAAATGCATGACATAAATCAATTACTGTGTACCATTCTGCTTCACGTGGAATCTGGTATAGAATCACAGCAGGGTTCTGTACTATTGGGCAACAAGGCACAACAATTTTGTTTACCTTCCTCAAATCCTGTACAATTCTATATGTTCCGTTTGGCTTTTTCAGTCCCATTATTGGCGAATTACATGGACTGCTCATGATTTCTTTTAAAATCCCTTGTTCAATCATTTTATTTATTACTGGCGTTATTCCTTCAATTATTTCTGGTGTCAATTTATACTGGGGCGTATTTGGGTAACTCGTTCCCTCTTTCATGGTTATTTTAACGGGATCTACTCCTTTCATTAACCCTACATCTTCTCCTGTAAAGTCCCACACTTCTTCTTTCACTGTCTTTTTCAATTCAATTGGGATTTTCTCTGCATCAAATACAGGAAACAAACCATTTACTTCTGGTTCTAAATTCACCATTGTCATTTTATACAGCACATCCTCATCTGGAGTCTGAAATGCAATTCCGTCTGGGGTACAATAGATAGTGCAATTCATCTTGCACAATAAATCGCGTCCTAATAGGTTCACGGGACTACAATCGCATACCACAAATCGGTGCATTTCGCTAAATGGACCAATTCTTACCTCCACTAATTTAGTAAGAGGCGTTTTAATTTGCTGATTTGAAACTCCAACTACTTGGATATGTTCACCTGAGAGAGGAAGGTTTGGAATTTCCACTGACCTAACAGTAGAACGGGTAGCTCCAGTGTCAACAAGGAATGTTACATTTGCACCATTCACTTCTCCATCCACAAATGGACCAGACTGATCTACCTCTAGAGTTGCGCCAAGCACGCACTCTTCCCCCTCTCCTAGGCACCGTCAGGAACTTTCATCCGTGTCATTCTCATCCTGTCGTAACCAATATTGAGAAATTGCAGCTGCACGCGGCAACTGTGTTACCTGTTCTCCACCGTAGAATCCTGTTTCTGCACTGTATTTCTGTTGGTTAACACTCTTGGGAAGTGGTGGTTGTGGCACCTGACCTGGTTGAGTAACTACCTCACTCTGCACCTGTGAATTTAATGATTGATTTTCCACATTAGGTTTTGGAGGAAATTTACACTCGTTTCTCCAATGTCCTAGCTTTCCGCAGTTGTGGCATGGCCACTTTTTCTTTGCCTCATCTATGCTCATTTGTCCTTTTCCTTTACCTATATTAGGTCGGGATCTAACCTGTCCTGTTTCATTACCAGTATTACTCAATTGAGCTTCTTGCTTCTCTGCAACTTTCACCTGCGCCCACATGGCCTTTTCTTTCAATTTACGCTGTCTACTCTCAATATCATCACTGCAATACTTAGCACATCTCAAAACCATATCTCAAACTTATCTCTGGTTTCAATCCATACACAAACCTATATACAAAATGACTCATATCCTTCTCATTCAGTGTCTCATAACCACTGTACTGTTTGAAAACCAACAACAATCTCTCGTAGTACGCGTGCACTGATTCTTTACTTTCCTGCGTTGTTCTGTCTATTTTTACCCAATCTGTTTCTTTAGGTGGAATCTTATTCTTCAAAAAGGTAATTACTTGGTCGTACTTCCTCATCACTTCTGGTCCTGCCGCTCCTGTTTTAGCGTCCCTTGGATATTCTACAGTTGGCCAATCAATAGTAATCTTACATTCTGTCCACAAATCAGCTGGCACTACTATATCAAACAATCCATCCAGATCTATCCACAACACCTTTGAAACCTTCACAAATCTTTCCACTTGTCTGTACCATTCTACTGGCTTTTCTCTCAATTTTGGGAAGTCATTTGTAAATGACAGTATATCCTGTCTGGTCCATGGAACATGCACATAACTACCACCTGGAGTTTCTCTCATCGGGTACTCCCTTACAACTGGTTCCTTATCTGTCACTGCAAAAGCCAAAGATGCTTTATCTGTTGTTTTCTCATTCTTTTTCGACCATCTATTTCTCCATCTATCCACATCACCCCATTTTCTCAATAAAACAATTAACTCTTTTATTTGAGTCAGTCTTCCTGATGTGTTCAAATTCTCTATGTCTTTCTCACAAAAATCTACTCTGTATGGTTTCTGCAACGTTCTCACTTTCACAAATTCCACTCCTAGTTCATTTGCTGTCTCTTCCAATTTGTCATGTAAATTTCTAGCTCTCCATGTAAGACTTTTGCACAAAAACATAATCTCATCATCCTGATAATTTTTAAATTTTTCTGTTCCAATCGTCCCTAAAATCAATTCTTCCATGTCTATTTTCAACCTAATTACATCTAATGGTTTCTCTTCCATTTCTTTTGTTTTTAGCACTTTCATCCATTCATTTAACTCATCTGGAGTCGGACCTACAGGCGTACTATTTAATTCTATCCAATTGCTACTTCTTTCTGGTGTTCCTGATGCGGACTCCGTCACCATAGGCATTCTCCTAATCTCATTTATCGTCAAATTAGTAGGTGGGCTTGGTCTATAGGTACTAGCCAAATTGTGTGCACCTTCATTATTCAGCTCCATACCTTCTCTTTTTCTTTGCAAATGTGAATTCATGGGAATCACTAAAGAACGTTCATCAATTTTCTGATTCTCAAAAATTGGCATTACTGGACCTATCGTTACTGGTACAGTTACAGCTTCCATATTCTTTGTCAATTCTCTTATTTTCTCAGTCAATTCTCTTGTCGTTTTTGCTAATTCAGTTGCATTGTCACTTTCTATCTCTTCATTTTGTGAAGTTTTTATTGATCTTGTGACCTATTTGTCTCATCTTTTCGTTCGGGATTTTTATTCCTCCCAGTTTCCATTGGCGGTGCATTAGGTGTCACCACCGCAGAAGTCTGTTGGTATGGAGGTGGGTTTCTGTTTAAAATATCTTCCAGCAATTCGTCATCCGTTTCACTACCACCATACACATACTTTTCTACCACTACATGTTTCTTTTTCTCTGTACACTTTCTCTTTGCTTCTTCCTCAACTGTAAAAGCTGGAAACAAACCTCCTGTCATGTTAGCATATCTCCAACGCTTTATTCTGTCCTCATGATTTACTCCCCATAACCTTCCAGGCACAAACTCATGATTCTTTAATCCTCTGAATCTCTCTCGCTCATACATCTCATCTTCCCATTCCGTTAAAGCTTCGAACTGTGTCGGTCTAGGTCTAGGTTCTAACATTGCCATCTTTTCTCTCAAGTTCCGTAGTACAGCTACATTAAATGAACCATTCTCAGGGAAAGCCAATGCTTCATCATTCTTGGTATATTTTGTCCAATTTTCTAACCATATGCATGTATGATATCCATATTTCAGCATCATATGTGAAGCTGGGGATTTCGGCGGAGGAATTATTTGTCCCTCTCTAGTCACTACCTTTTTGTCTTTCTTAAAGAAATTCTTAACTTTCGACATCCATGATGTTTTCTCTCTACCATACTCATAATACGACATGATTCACAATCGTTTTTTCTCCTCAAACGATCCGCAATTCAACACTGTTCTCTATGCGTTATTCCAACCAATACTAGCGCGACTCACACCAATACTCCAATCACAAACTTCCACGTCACCAGGCTATTCGACCAATCCTAGCGCGACTCACACCAACACTCCAATCAGAGCGGATTCTGTCTACAGCGCACTGTCCAATCCCAGCGCGGCTTTTGTCTACGTCAGTTCTGCTCTTGTTTCCATGTGACTAACGCACTGTCCAATCCCAGCGCGACTCTTGTCTACGTCAGTTCTGCTCTTGACCCCTCCTTTACAAAATTTATCGGCAATTTCTTTTTCAACAATTCTTCGTTAGTTACAACATTTAAAACACATTTCCATTGTCTGATTCGCTAAACCAAAAAGATAGCTTTGACCATTTACACAAGAACTCTGTATTTTCCAGTAGGCAGCGCTTACCTCTACCCTACCACAGAATTTTCTTTTTCGCCGATAAAGTAGCACTTCCCTCTACCTTACCCTGCTTTCAAGCAAGCGGTAAACCCGTTTCTCTGGGGATAAAACACATGTGGAGACTATACTGCTCCTGAGAATTAAGGCCAAAGTTTCACAAGAAAACCGATCACTATTTCACTTACACACCTTTTATACGGAAAATGTCCCTATTATAACACAACCTGTGTTATCACCAATATGAACTCAGACAATGCACCATTCCATGTGACTTCTCTTGCCACACGTGTTCCACTTCCTACTTCCCGGAAGCGTGAAAACTTACATATAACATAACGCGACTCAACAAAAAGTGTTAGACATGAACTTATCAATAACCAATAATCACCAAACTAATCTATAGTAACCATAACTCTGCTACCAAGAAATCTGATCCAGCGCTAACAATAAAAATAATTCTCCTATATACTTCGGTCATCCAGGTACAATTAATCCTTCAACACACACACTATATCCATATGACGGTGGGGCCCATAACACCGCATATATATTCACTTACTCATTTGTTCCCTGGATTTCCTCCGTCAATAACCTAGGAGAAAAACGATTAGCTGGAAGGAGACGGGATACCTCTTTAACATGACATAATGTTTCTCAATTGCTTTAAGGTATTCCGCTCATTGGTCGATGGACCAACTAGTAGGAATCAGTTGATGGTGATTAAGACCAGCTCAATCACAATAAACTCTTTAACATTTCATTTTAATCATTGAGCTAAAGAATCACTGAGTCATTTGTTTAAAGAATAATAAAGTTTATATAAAGTTTTGATGCAAGAAATGAGGTTAAACTTATTATTCAGATCATTACATTTATCATTAATATAAGAATAAATTGAAATTGCAATACATATCTATTAGATGGAAAAATAAGGTTGTCATAGTAAGAACTCTAAAAGATCAATCTATCTGTCTGGGGAAAATCTAATAATTCAAAATGAAAAATCTATCAGGATTAAAAGGTTCTCCTAAAGCAGCATCTTATACTCAACTGGAAATAAAAAATAGCAGCAGCAGCATCAGCTCGTCAGCATCAGCAACCGCACTTCACCCATCTACAGCATCTAACTTCTCCAGCAACTCCCGCAGCATCTACCTCAGCAACTCCCGCAGCTACTCCCCTCCCACCAAGAGTAGGTCTTCTTATACCCTAATTCTAGTTTACAGAACAAAATGTTTCATCTTCATGGCGTGATTCTTTCTCATTGGTCAAAACTCAGGCCCATATACATTTTAATCAAACTTCCTGGTCTTAACCAGTTTCTTGTGGAATGTCCATGCAAGCATCGTTTCCCACAGTTTATGTCATTGATCATCCGTTTCGATCAGTCCAATTTGTATCTTTTTCTGCTACATTTTGGGTTTAACAGTTGCGTCCATTGATTCAGTTGGACTTCTCACGCTTCTTGCTGATCATCTTGGCACACATCTGTTCAGAAAGGTCACAACAGCCTTGACCATACTTCCATCTTAGCCTCTCAGCACCAGCACGTGATCCTCCCTCTCCACAGCCTCTCTCCTCTATCACATGGTCCCCCGCTCATGCGTACTCTAGCAACTGGCGGCCATTTTATATCGCTGCTCGACAGGCCTAAGCGCACTATTTTCAAAGATAAACAAAATATTGTTAAAACAAAGAAATATAAACCCTTTCGTTTCCCTCCCGTCTTTCTACGTACCCCAATTAGGTATTACCTAGCAAAAAGCAACATATAAAGCTGTCCCTTACTTACCATCGCTTTATTTTGCAACCACACGTTTTATTTAAAAGCACAGATCATGCGTTTATTATTTAATTAGTACGCAAATATTATGTTATGTTAGACACGTAAACAATTATAAGTTGATTAACTTGCACATGGAATAGCGTGTTACCTTTAACCCTTAACATGTAACATACATTGTTGGTTATTTACTTAAACGAACATGTTTATTAATTATTTTACGAAAATATTAGGAGGTTAAAAAATTTTCATTTACCCTACTCCATCACATGTCAGCGATATTTATCGCTAATGACATGCAAAGTAGGCGTTCCCAACCAAAAGTCAACAGAAACAGCCGCTAACACAACTACCCCCTATTAGCAATGCCCGCGAAGCGATAAAAAAATTCGCTCTAACCGCGATTATCGCTGGAATTTAACACTTAATAAAAACTTGACTTAACCATCTTGTCAATGGGAGGTGAATTGTAAGGTTAAGTCCTCACCTGCCTATTAGCGAACTTTCCATTAGCGCAGTGAATTTATCGCTGGATTTCTCGCGCTATTGCTGGGTTTCGCCGCTATCGCTGGATTTTTTATCGCCTTGGAGATAAGCGTTGATAATAACGCGTTATCTCCGCGATGAAATCCAGCGATAGCCGGCGATAAAAAAAACAGCGCTAAGCGCGCTTTGCGATAATTATCGCAAATCCTTGGTAATATGCCCCTGAGTCCTTTTACTATTGTTAACTCCACACCTACGTACCTTGAAGCAGTAGCGGTCGGTGATGGGAGTGCCGCCGGGCGCTGACGTGGGGCGGGGGAGGGGCAGGGTGGGGGGTAGTAAACTACGGATTACGGCTGATTACAGGTAAGTAAACATAGAAATAAATAAAACGAATTTCGTTGCGCGCGCTGCATCACATTTGGCGATGCAGCGCGCGCAACGAAATTCGTTTTATTTATTTATATGTTTATTTACCTGTAATCAGCCGTAATCCGTAGTTTACTACCCCCCACCCTGCCCCTCCCCCGCCCCACGTCAGCGCCCGGCGGCACTCCCATCACCGACCGCTACTGCCTTGAAGATATGTAAATCATCAAGGTACATATATGTGGAGTTATATATAGTAAAACTTACTTTCACGATATTTCTGTCCTCGATATTCTCTTCCCTCTTCCCTTCGAGCAGGGACACCCAATGTTAGTTCACTTGAAGCAGGCAAAACTAGTCCAGAATATCTACATGGAACAAATTCCCCTCATTCACTCTCAGAAACCCTCATAATATCCTAGACCTTCTTGCTTTCAGAAAAGAGCAAAAGCCTCATGGAATTCTGAGGGTCATATTCACATGAAACTGGCGGCATGCTGAGTTACACCGAAACTGGTAATGCCATGCTCCAACAGTTTCAAAACGCAGAGATGCACCATATTCACAAGGATGCGGGGCACCCCTGTGTTACTCCTAGCTCTGGCACTAAAAAAGCTGCCTAGCGCCAGTGAAGGCACCCTAGTGCAATTTTGCTAGGGTGTCTGCGCTGCAGGGGCAATTGTTTATGTGCAGGATGGGACACCTTCCTGCACATGAACAATCTTTACAGGCGATTTGCTCTATCAGAATGCAACCACGTGGAAAGAACAAAATACAAGGAGAAATATAACATTTCTCCTCGTATCGCCTGCTTAAGACCAGGTGTTCCCTGGCGATATTTTTGCCGCTGCCCCATACCTTGTAAATATGGGGCAGCGCCAAAAAGCAATGGGTGTTGCTGGGAACGCCCACTGCAGCACCCATTGCAGGCCCCTGTCACGCTATGTGCTGCGTGAATAGGGGCATTATTTACAAGGCGACATTGACACTCCCTTGTAAAATAGGCGAAGGAGTTAACACCACCAGAACGTCAGAAAAGGTGACGTTCTGGTGGCGCTAACTCCTCGTAAATATGCCCCTGAGTGTCTACCCTACACCACCTTCCTGAGTAACCCTTGCTCAGCTCTCCTGAACTACCCTGAGGGCCAAGTGCTAAAGATTTGCACTTGGTGTCCATTTGTGGTCCAATAGTAGGGTAAGCTGGAGAATCGCGAAGGTCAAAAACTATCATTGTCACCATATGAGCCCAGAAAACCTCAGATTGCCTCGACTGCTGGAAATGTATTCACATTGTTGAAGGATACTATGCGTGAACAAAGTCAGGTGAAGTCCTGCTTGTCACTGAGTGAACCCTACGATTCATCATTTTTTGTTCCATTGTCAACAGTGCAGTATAAACCACAGAGGTACAGGTGGAGGTGTAAAAGTGCAAGATACATGCAAAAGTGCAAGTTACATGCATGCAAATGAAAGCACCAAATGTCCAGACGCAGAGGATATCATGACTCTTTGATCCCTTATGACTTCACAGGGTTCATCCTGTCCCACCCATTGCACTTGATTACGCCAACCTTTACTCCTACTTTTCCCTACTAGATTTAATGCAGATGGTCTTTATTTGCCTGCTAAAAGTGGTAGAAGGGAGGAAAACAATTCAAGATTATACTTTCGATTTAGTCATGCTGTAATAGACCACAGAGTCCGACTTTAAGTTTTGTGGATTTATTATAAGGCCAAAAATAATTGGATATAAACACACCTCAATATTAGAGTGTAGAGGTACAGGAAAATCAATACAGAGCCGATTTTATGAATATAAGACATTCGGCACAGAAGGCATAATATGATGAACTCCAAAATCAAAATACAGCAAAGAATAGGAACGGAGTCCAATTCTCTTTTCATTTAAGAAGGAGCAAAATTTTTCCCTACACTACTCTCAATGAGGATCCTACCTATCTCCCTTGTATCATATCCCAAAGGTGTCAGCACGTGTTGACTTCCTAAGAAGTACTCACGTCAAATGGGTCTGATAGCTTAAAGCTATGGAGCTCGCTCTAAGATGCTCCTTCTCCTCCGAAAGCTGGTAGAAGTCTCTCGAATCTGTCCCTGAGCATCATACAAAAAGACAATATTTAGCCCACTATACGTCATGTGTTAAACGTTTCCATTTGCAACATTTCTCAGTAAGTTTCCACAGAAGCTTTAATTAGTTGATTCTTCTTCCAGTGGCCTTGGTTCCCAGATAGGCTAAGCACGAAGGTGTCCTCCCTTCTCGCCTTTCAGTCTTCTTCAAAGACTTTCCGGGTATCTCCTTAAATCTAAGAATAATGAGGTCAAATTCCTGCACCTGCAGTAGGATGAGAACACACTGTCTTCGAGCACACCAAAATTTATTTAATTAATTCTTGAGCAATCCAAGGAGAAACGAAACACAAAACAACCTACAATTTGGGCCTACAAATCGGGTAACTTGAACTCAACATGGTTACATTATATGAGTACAATGTCGTCCTGCACATTACACATACAGGAATTATGTTTTCTAATACACACAAAATCCTACTTAAATGTGCTCACTTCATTTTAATACTAATATGACGTGAATAAATGCATCTTAATAATCATAAAACACTGCACATGACAAAAATACATATGAGTGCGTTTGTATCAGGAGTATAGTGCACCCCTACAATTTAGAGTGTTGGAAGCGCTCTATCAGTTCCCCCCTCTTATGACTAGTGTCATAACACCAACCTTTTTACCTTCTTATAAGTTTCTCCTTGGAGAAGAGACCGACCTAAACAGAGGTGGTAGCTTGCCGTCCCTGTCTAAATCTTTCCAACCCTTTCAGATGCAGATAATGACTGTCCTGCAGTCGTTCTAATTGCTGCTCTCGCTTTTTCGAAGAATTCTCAGCATGTCGTGCCCTTTGCCATTTGTAAGCCTTAATGACTCCCAACAGTACAATTATACAAATTACAGCTATTATAATAGGTTTCAAGATGTATCCCATTATTCTTTGTCCCAAACTTCCAAATCAGCTTCCTATCTTGCCAAATCCCTTGCCAATTTGCTCCCAGAGTCCATCAGCAGCCAGATCACGTAAATCTTGATGTATCTCTGAAATATTGCTAATGTACTTCCTTATATCCCAACTATTGTCAGGAATATAAGTACAGCACTGTTGAACTTTCAATAATTTGCAGACTCCTCCAGCTTTTGCTAATAATACATCTAAAGCAAGACGATTTTGAAGAACCATAGCCCTTATCGAAACCATCTCCTCATCAACCAGTAATAGGATTTGGGCCGTATTCACAGAGAGCTTATCTACTAGAGTTGCCAGCTTTCTAATCTTCACATCATTCAAAATCACTCCCAAACTAGGTATCATAGCTCCAAATACATCCCCAATAATTTCTCCAGCGCTTGCACCACGTTTTCCTCTATGAGATCTTTTCCCTTCCAAAGGCCATAAATCATCCACATGGAAGATCTTGGGGAATACCACAGCCAAATAACATGTCCCATACCAATTTTTGGGCAATTTCACATAAGCATTTTTACCGCACATAAAGTGCACATTTGGCACTATGGTCAATTTATCCAACAGCGCCTTTCTAATGGATTCTTCAATCAAGAAAATGTGTTCACAATCACTCTCACCCACAAATATTTTGTCATAATATGTGGACGGGTGTCTAATGCACAGTCTTCCTTTCTGCTGGAAATCTAAAGCTATTGGACCAGAACTCCCCTTTGCCTTATGATCTAATTCTTCCTGTGTCCATGGGATTACCTTGTGTTTCGGATCTGGCCTAAATAAGGTTTGCCTAAGTCGATCTTCTATCTGGTCCACAAACTTCTTTTCAATGTCAGTTAACATGCAGGTCAAATTGTGTCTATGGGCATAAGATGTATCTAAGGTAATAGTAGGCACAAAATATGCAGACATCCTTTCTACCTGCTTATAGTAATCATATTTATTCATGTATTTAAGAACCGGAACTTCTGAGAGTACCACATCATAATTGGAGAAGTAGTACTCAAAATGTGCCTTGCTATAAAACATACTCAATAACACGCTGCATGTAATGCAATAGGTCACAGGTAAGTGATGGTATCGAATGCCTTCTTCTACGGATGCTGGCAGTTGCATACACACATAGCAATCTTTCGCTTCCATTGTATCAACATACTCACACAACAAACGAGCATATGCATTCAGCGTGAAATCGCCTTTGGACAGATCTACATGTAACATTCGACTAGTTTCTCTAATCATCTCTCTATCTTTTGCGGATGCACCCTCTTCGAACTCTGAAGTAGGTGGGGTAAGTGTCGTCTGTTCCCCATTCCTTTCGGCATCGTGTGACTCAACCAAAGATGTAATAATCACCAAAGTTATGACAATAAGTACCACAACGATAAGGGTACCAATTATGCATTTCTGCTTGCGTCTTGGATTTCCAGATTCCATTTTGAACCACCTTTGGTTTTGAGGCGCAAACAAATCAAAGTCTCTTTTCTTTTCTTCTTGCCCTATTTTGGTATTTACAATGTCTTTTAATTTTCCTTTTCCCATTCGATTATTGCAATGTTCAGTCCAGTATCTATGGCCTATTGTAGAGATGTAGTCAGCCCTAGCCCTCAGTTCTTCTTCTATTGAAAATCCCTAGTTTAAATCAACTTCCACTCGGGCCTAGGTTATCTTCTTTCTAAAGCCTAATGAGTTCTTCTTTCAAAGTTCAAGCTTCATCATTAATGATATTAGATTCCAGTATGGTAAGAACAAGCTGCAGGATTTCTGCACGAATCTCTCCCAGTTCCTGTGCAGTGGGCTGTCGACCAAATGTGGGGAAAGCTACCTGGTTAAGAATCAAAAACCGCAAACCACTTAGCCTTGGTGGGTCGGGGACTGTCAAAGTTAGGGTCCCTGGAGTTGAAGCCTTCGGAATCAACAGCTGAATTTCAATCGATAGGGTGTCCCCTCCGTAACTCACTGTACCAGTCCCCAACCTTCCGGAATACTTCGGTTTCTGCATTTGCAGCCAGGTACGTCCACTCAGGAGAGGCGCACTTTTGAGACGGTACCCTCTCTCTTCTGGATCGTCTTAGACCATCCGGTCTCTCCTCAGTTTCACTTTGATCTGATTCAGACGTTTCAGGAATCGGAGCGAGATTCTTCTCAGATGCAAGCCTTATGTTCAGCCTTTCTTTTCTTGTTGGCCACTTTTCTGCTTCCACACCTGTTCTCTCTTCCTCTCGATCTGATCCTTCTACACCAGGCCGTTCACTTCGATCTGGTTCAAAGTTCACTTCTGCAATTTCGTCTATCTCCGGATCTGAACTCAACTCTAGAGCAGCTGAATCTCTTTCTTCTTGCTCAGTTGGTTTTTCAGCCCCGTCAAAAATTCTTACAATCTGACCTGTTTCTTCATTTTCTGTAGCATTTTCAGCAAGAGAAATCGTTGCCTCCTCAGGTTCTGGAACGCGGCGAGTATGCAAAGCGTGAATCCAGTTTGGCAATCCTCCGCACTTCACAGCTGTCCTTGTAACCAAGATCACCTGGTATGGTCCTCGCCAGCGAGCGTCAAGGCAGCTCTTCCTCACGTTCTTTCGAACAAGCACCCAGTGACCAGGATTAAGATCATGCAGCAGGTCTCTCGAGGTGGATGCAGTCGCAGCCTCGACCTGGTGGGACACAGAATTAACCACATCAGCCAGTCCCCTACAATAATCCAAAACCAAATCATCTGTGATGTTTATCAGTGCTGTAGCTGGTACCATAGGCAATCGCATAGCTCTTCCCATCAATATCTCATGAGGGAGAGTCCTGTCCTCCTATCAGGAGTACTACGCAGACTCATCAATACCAATGGTAGCGCATCTGGCCACTTCAATGAAGTCGACGAACAAACCTTCGACACCCTCATCTTGATTGTGCCATTTATCTGCTCCACAAGGCCAGATGCCTCAGGCCTGTAACTACAGTGCAATCTCTGATCAATGTTTAGGGCTGTACATGACAATTTCATGATTTCACTATGGAAGTGTGTTCATCTATCTGTCTCAACTGAAGTCGGAAATCCAAAGCGTGGTATCAGTTCCCTTAACAACAGTTTTGCCACTGTGAGACTGTCACATCGTCTAGTTGGATAGGCTTCAACCCAACGTGAAAAGATACACACTACCACCAAAACATATCTCAGCCTATTGCACCTAGGCATCTCAATAAAGTCCAACTGTATCCTATTAAAAGGCCCTCCTGATCTTCCAATATGACTCATTGCAACCACAGTTCTCTTTCCAACATTCATTTGTTGACATATAACACACCTGTGACACACCGCTTCAGCATGCACACGAAATCGTGGGTTAAACCAAGTTTGCCTGAACACTCGCACCATGGCATCTCTCCCAAGATGAACCACTCCGTGAATCTGCCTTGCCATTGGGCTCAATAGACAGTTAGGTAATACTGTTCTCTCATCTGTTGACACCCAAATGCCATCTTCTCTCTTTTCGCAGCCTGCTCTGACCCATGATGCAACTTCTTCCTCTGAGGCTTCATCCTGCAATCGCTTTACCTCGTCCCAGGTATCGGCTATAGCTAACATCATGCTGAGCTCAGTCTCTTCTGTGCTCTCTCCTACATATGTTCCATTGAAAACACAAGCATGTATAGCACAAAAACGCGCTACTTCATCGGCATAGTTATTTCCTTTTGTAACAAAGTCCTCTCCCCTTCCATGGGCTGGACATTTTACTACAGCTATCTCTTTGGGTTTTTGCAAAGCTTCCAATAATTGGCGCACAAATTCTCCATTACGGATTGGGGATCCTGAAGATGTCAAAAATCCCCTCTGTGACCATAACTGACCAAAGTCATGAACCACTCCAAACCCGTATTGGCTGTCCGTATAGATAGTCACTCGGACTCCATTTGAAATGATACAGGCACGTGTCAAAGCAATAATTTTGGCTACCTAAGCAGAGTATACTCCTTTCAAACAGGCAGCTTCCCTCACCCCCAAGATGGTGCACACAGCAAACGCTGCTCTCAAACACCCTTCATTGTCTCTTAAGCATGAACCATCAACAAAAAGAATCAAATCAGTTTCAGGCAGAGGTTCATCAACAATGTCTGGTCTGGGTTTGGTAGATAGCTCAGTAACATCCAGGCAGTCATGCTCTTCACAATCTTCTTTCTCTTCTTGCGGAAGAGGTAACAATGTAGCAGGATTCAAGGTGGTACAACGTCTCAGAGTGACATTTTCAGAAGCCAATATAACCTGCTCATACTTTGTAAGTCTGTTATTCATTAAATACTGTGTCTTAGTTCTTGTCATTAGCAACTCTACTGAATGAGGCACATAAACAATAAGCGGATGACCCATCACTATGCCTTCACATCTTTCAATGCTGACACCTGTTGCAGCAACGGATTTGAGACATCCGGGCAACGCAGAAGCTACTGGATCTAATGTAGCTGAAAAGTAAGCCACTGGTCTGCGAGCATCTCCATGTGTCTGTACAAGGACCGCTAACGCACATCCTTCCCTTTCACAGCAGAAGAGCGAAAACGCTTTATTATAATCCGGCATTCCCAGAGCTGGAGCGTGACATAGGCTCTCTTTCAGCTCGAGGAAGGCTCTCAGGCAGTCATCATCCCATGGTACCGGATCGCTAATGTCCTTTCGAGTCAATCTCAACAGTGGCTTTGCTTGCAAGGAAAAGTTTGGGATCCACTGTCGACAATAGCTGACATTCCCAAAAACATACGGACTTCTTTTTGTGTTTTCGGAGTTCCCATTTGCAGAATCGTCTCTATGCGATCTGGTGACACTCTCCGTTTCCCCTTCTCAATCCGGTGACCTAAATGCTGCACTTCATTCAGACAATACTGGAGTTTGTTCGGAGACACTTTGTGTCCATTGTCTGCCAAATGATTCAGCAAAGCCACAGTATCAATTCTGCAAGCATCCTCAGTCTCTGAGGCGACCAAAAGGTCGTCAATATACTGCACTAGGACTGCATTCTGGGGCATCATCAGCCCTTCAAGATTCTTCTTCAGACTCTGACTAAAAATAGAGGGGCTTTCTGTATACCCTTGAGGGATTCTACACCATGTTAACACACGATCGTCCATCCTAAATGCAAATAAAAACTGGCTGTCTTCATGCAATGGTATGGAGAAAAATGCCTGACATAAATCTATGACTGTAAACCATTCTGCTTCACATGGTATTTGGAACAGAATAACAGCTGGATTCGGTACCACAGGACAACATGGAATCACGATTTCATTAACTCTGCGCAAATCCTGTACTATTCTGTACTTGCCACTAGGCTTCTGCAGTCCCATAATAGGTGAGTTGCAGGGACTTCCTCGTATCTCCTTGAGAATGCCTTGTGCAATCATAGACTCAATTACAGGTCTTATTCCAGCCACAGTTTCTGGAGTTAATTTATACTGCGGAGTTCGTGGAAATTCTGCATTTGGTTTGACCTGTATCTTAACAGGTTCAACCCCTCGAATCAATCCTATCTCCTCACCCGTGAAATCCCACACTTTTGGAGAAACCGAATCTCTCAAATCATGTGGCAACTCTTCTATCGTAAGAACCACGAACATTTCCGTACACAAGCTCATATTAGCCATTTTAAAATCAGCGTCATCATCACAGGTTTGCAACTCCATACCCCTCGGAGTGCAAGATATGGTACACTTTAGTTTACACAACAGGTCTCGTCCCAACAAACAGACTGGGCTTGAATTGCAAACTACAAATTGATGTTTGTCTCGGAACGGTCCTATCCTCACAGGTAACTCATTTGTCAATGGGTTAGTAATTTTCTGATTGGTAACTCCCACCACTTGTATTGTTTGTCCTGACAGGGACAAATTTGGAACCTCTTCAGTTCTTACTGTGGAGCGCGCAGCTCCAGTATCTAGTAAGAAGGTAACAGAGTGCCCGTTCACCTCTACATCTACAAACGGTCCATTTTGATCTACTTCCAGGATCGCATCCAAAGGGCATTCTTCCTGCACCCCCCTCTGACACTCATGAAGATCTTGTGGTTGGTCAGATCTGTCTCGTATTTCAAAATAGGGCATCTGATGATACACCTGATTATGAGTAGGTATTCTTGGAGGCTGAGGAATCTGCATTTGCGGCTCATATCCTGCCCCATACATAGACCTAGGTCTAGTTACAGTATTCAAAGTCTCTGACATCTGTCCCTCTCCCTCATTCTGCAATTGATTGGCTGGATTCAATCGACACTCGCGCTTCCAATGCCCGATTTTGTGACAATAATGACAAGCAGTGACCTTCTTTTGGTTCGCCACCCAATCACCTCCTGTACCTCCATCCATTCCCCTGCCTCTTCCTTGTCCAGGTTGGGTTACCATCTGTTGACCCATTCCCCTACCACTTCCTCTACCTCGACCCATCGCTCCTCCAACCCCTTGCATCTGATCAGGCCTTTCGGCATTCCTCAACTGCACCAACATCAACTTGTCTTTCAATTTCTTTTGTGTCGATTCTACTTGATCACGACAGTATTTTGCATAATGTAGGATTTCATCCACCGTCTTATTCTGCCAACATATCAAATGTGTTTGTATCATCAAGCTAATATCAGATCTTAGTCCTAACACAAACTTCGAGACAAACTGTCCCATATCTTTCTGCTCAATTGTATCCAATCCACTCTGCTGTTTAAAAGCCACTAAAAGTCTCTCATAATAATCATGTACCGACTAAGGCTGGGCGTAGTTCGCGAAGTAATGCTTCGCGAAGCTACGCAAAGTGCAGTTCGCACTACGCAAGCTTCGCGTAGCACTACGCGAACTGCGTAGCGCACTGTTCGCAATGATTGCACAGTGCCGGATGCTTGTCCGCACTGTGCAATCATTGAAAACGGCAACTTGCACAGTGCGAGCTGTCTTTTACTGCCGCTCGAGTAGATTTTTACTCGAGCGGCAGCTTTCTCAACGCGGACTGGTAGTTTCTCATCGCGAGCGGTCGCGAGCATACGCGACCACTCGCAATGAGAAACCTGACCTCCCCGCGTTGAGAATCTCGCCGGGAGGTTTATTTTCCACGCTCGCGATCGGCAACTTGATGTTGCTGATCGCGAACGAGAAAAAGTCTCGCCGGGATGTCATTTTGCTTGCTCACGGTCGCCAACTTGACGTTGAGGACCGCGAGCAAGCAAAAAATGACCGCGGCACTACGCTACGCTACGCTACGCGTGTTTGCACTGTGCTACGTGCAATTCGCGTTGTGCGAAGTAGCGCAAACTTCGCAAACTACGCGAGCGTAGCGTAGCACTTCGCCCAGGGTTAGTACCGACTCCTTAGAATCTTGAGTAGTACGATCGATTTTAAGCCAATCAACCATTTGCGGAGCTACCTTGGATTGTAACCATGTAATCACTTGCTCATATTTCTTCATTACTTCGGGAGAAGGACCATGATTCTTCGGGTCTCTGGCTGGTTCTACAGCGGGCCAATCAATGGCAACTTTACATGCCGCCCATAAATCTCCTGGGACCACTATATCAAACAAGGTATTCAAATCAATCCAAAGCACCTTCGAGATCTTGACAAACCGGTCTATTTGCTTATACCAATCAGCAGGTTTTTCCCTTAGCCGAGGAAAATCATTGGTGAATGCTGCCAAATCACCCCTGCTCCATGGCACATGAACGTACCCCCCATTTTGCACTTCTCTCAAAGGTTAATGTCCTGCTGGTCCCGTCCCTCCACCCGGAGGCGGAGTGTCTCCTATTCCTTTCTTGACACTTTTCTTTTTGGCCCACCTCTCTTCCCATTTGTCTAATGCTCTCCACGCTCGCATCCCTATCACCAATTCCCTAATTTGTGCCCTTAATCCTACTGTCGCTTCTCTTCCAATTCCTTATCCGTATAATGCAATCTGCAAGATCCCTGCATCATTTTAGTCTTTGTTAGATCTACCTCATACTTTCGTGCCAACTGGGACAATGCATCATGAGCTCGCTTTGCCTTTCTGGTAACATCTTTAGCTACAAATAACAATTCTCTGGAGTCATATGTGTCCATTCTCTCCCATGGCAGATTCCCTTCTATCACTTCATCTATTTCTGCTTTTAATCTTACCACATCTAACAATGGTGCCTTTATTGCAACCTGTAAAACCTTCTGACCTCTTTCACTTCCCAATTCCTCCCTGTCACAACTTTGTGTTCTCCTTGAAATGGTAATGAAAAGATTTCATTGTCATTTTATTTTTCCGATGTGCGCACTGCAGCAGCCAGCAGAACCCGAGCCCATACACACACCTGGCGTGTCCTCCAGTGGCGGCTTCTCCGCTGCAGCGGAGGAGAGTCGCCCCACTGCTCTTAGAGCAGTGAAAAAGGGAAAAATCAAATGATAATAACAATGTTATTTTCATTTATTTTTTGTTACTGAGGGGCTGGGTTAGGGTGGGGCGGGCTAGTAGCTCAGGGAGGAGGAGTGGTTTGTGCACACTTAAGTGCACATGACAGCTTCGCTGGCCGTCTTGTCCCGACCAAACAGTCATGCTCACTGTGGATTACATCCTGGTGGGGAATATGCACATGCTCCCTTTCCTCATCTGAGTGTCAATCCATGACGCTCAGACCAATCACAACGCTGCATTGCAGCATTGTGATTGGCTCAGAGGAGCCTGTGTGCCCGGGTGCTTCCTGCAGCTTCTTCTGGACTGGACTCAGGAAGAGAAGTGAAGCGGAGATCGAGGAGAGGCGACAGAAAAGGTAAGTGTGTTTTTATTTTATATTTTTCAACACCCCCCGTCACTCCCATACCCCCACCCCTGTTACCTATCAGCTGCCACTGGTGTCCTCTGCTGCCGATGAGGACAGGAGCAGTGGCTGGTAGGATGCTTTAAAGTGCGCAAGTCACTTTGGCCAGCTGTCTTGCACCGGCCAAAGTGATATGCGCACTTTGAAGCTCTCCACTCAGCTGTCTTAGACAGCTGGGTGGAGACAAAGCACAGTCCTCCAGTGCGTGAAGGAGCGTTCAGCTCCATCCAATCCAGGCACTACTGTCAAATTGGTTACTAGCATGAGAGCAGTGTCTGGGTTGGTTAGGGGAGCTCGACTGCAGATTCAGAAGTGGAACACCGAGGAGGACGTGCCGCCGTGGGTAAGTACTATTTATTTTATTTATTTAAAATGTTCTTCTAGTGTTTTTTTTTTTTTACTTTTGGAGGGAGGGGTGTTCTGATTTAGGCTTTTGAAGATTGGTTTACTTGGGGTTTTGGAGGGAGGGGGTGCTTTATTTTGTTTTTTTCCTAATTGGTGGTCTTCACCACATAGAAATTACTCATTAACAGTATCCCAGACAGCCTCAGGAGTCTCAAGCGATGATGGGAGTGAAACTTGGGCGACATTGAGAATGTGGACTGGGAGGCAGCACTGATGCACCCCTTGAAGTAGCCATCAGAGCACAGTTCAGTCTGAACGAGTTAAAGATCCTACAGGGAATTTACATAGCCAAGAACAGACTACATAAGTTGGGGAAAATCCCCACGGCTAATTGCTTGCGATACAATGCTTCTAATGGGTCCTTCTTCCACATGTTGTGGCAGTGCCCAGAGATACAGAAATGATGGGTGAGTATACTGAGGGAACTGGGAGACATACTGGAAGAGGATATCCCACAAAATCCCCACTTCATCCTCCAGGGAGTCCAAGGAGACATTGACCTACCCCATAGGAAATTGGGGCCAGATTTATCAAAGTGTTGCATTGCCTTTGCGTCACGCAAAGTAACGCAAGGGCAAAGCGAAACTTAAGTCAGATTTGCGAAGCCACGCCAGGCCACCTTGCATGGACCTGTGGTGCTTGGTAAATATGCAGTAACGCAAGGCAGCGCAAGTCAGTGCCTTGCGTTACTCTGCCCCAGGGAGGTGTTCCAAAGGTGGAGCGCGTGTGTTCCCACGCATCCACCTATGGATTTTGGCGGATTCCCAGATTTATAATGAGTGGTAGACCTGGGAATGTATCAGACTGCTATGCCTTCCCGGGGGATGCGTAACAAGGAGAAATATCTTTATTTCTCCTTGTTTGTTCCTCTTACTACATGTGCTGCATTCTGCAGCGCACTTAGAAAGAGGAAAAAGCCTCAGAGGATTGTTGCCTTCCTGCACAAAAACAATCCTGCTTGCAATGCAGGCGGCACCCTTGCACAATGATGCAAGGGGGCCTGAAAGCCAAACGTGTGCCAGCACAAGGAGAGAACATTAATGTGCAATATAATGTTAAATATGGTGCATTCCTGCCCTCTCCATTTCACGCAGCGCAGCAAGGTGTCATGCTGTTTTACATGAAAGTTTGATAATTCTGCCTCTTGGTGTTCTGCTCACCGGACCTAGTGGTGGTGAAAACAGACGTAAGCAAGTGTATGGGGAGTTCAGACGGTGCCCACCAAGGCACAGTGGAGATCAGGGATGCCCACATGCATGGGGGCTGCAAAGGCGGTGTATTCAGCCATACAAATATTTGAGAAGATGTGGGGCTGTTACAGCCTGGGGCCGGAGGGTACACAGCCTTCTCGAGGGCGAGGAATGGATCCTGAACAATCAGCCCCAGCAAACTGGACCTGAGACCACTGGGACGTGTCCCCCCATCCTTCCACCCTCAGACTGTAGAATGTAGGGTGCTGATCCCCTTCCCTAGGAAATCGCGGCTCAACGAAATGTCTTCTAGCATTGGCGTCATATTTTCGTGCTCAATGTGTTTTTTATGCACAAAATGCAAATAAAAAGAGTTGACAAAAACATATTTTGAGAAAAATCTTGAAAAACAGTGCCTGGGATAATATACTGTCACGTGGTAAAGAGGTCAGAATCCATTTTCTGAGGGTTCTTTGTCTATAAAGTCCAAAGTTTCCCAGCTGACCCCAAGGAAGAGAATAGGAATTACTTTTACTCGTCGATTAGGCCTGCCCTCCTAACACTGAAACTATGTGCCTGTTACTTTTGTCTATCATAATTGTCTGTATTGATCTCCCAGTTAAATCATTAAACATGGGAGAAGTTTGCATGACAATGAATATCAAACTGGAAAATTCTTAATATTTCGAAGTATGCACCTTCTCTATACTGTTTGATCTCATATTCAAAAATGTAAATGAATACATCCTTTCTCATACAGATAAATACACATCACCCCTAACTCTGCATTTGATCACAAGACTGTTTCGCTAACCGCAATGTTTAAACATGTATTTCTCACTTTCATGCAAACTCATGCATGTGGTTTGGATCAGCAAAGAAGATTTCACAAGGCAGCTTAACAGTTTGGGTCTCATTTTGAAAATGGCGGACTTCTATGTGCCAGTTATATATGATAAATGAATTAAGGAGTCGATTTGTAGTTTGTATCCTGTCCACCAAACTGACCGCCTGCAATTATATTTAAAATTCATAAGTTAGCTGAGCTTTGCAGGAAGAAACGTACAGTTCAAACGAGAGACACCAGAGGGCTGTAACAATCTGTGAACACAACTTCTTTTGTAAAAATGTTGACATGGAAATGTAAGACTCCGGCTTAAACAATGCGGGGTCGAAAATGAAAGGGCCGGGAAAGGAACTTGCAGATAAAAAATGTCTGATGCCAATGTGATAAAGTGAAAAAACTTGGAAAATACATTTACGAAAATGGATTCTAAAGTATGAAGAAAAAAAGAGCCAGACAGCAAAGTAAGTGAAATCTATGTCGAGATAAAGTGCGACAACGGAAAACAGAGAGAAAGGGAAAGAGGGACAGAGAGAGAAGAAAATAAAGCGAGAGAAATGAAAATGGAGAAAAATATAGAGAGAGGGGGAGAAATAGAGAGCAAAAGAGAGAGAATATACAGAGAGAGACAGAGTGAGAAGAAAGAGAGAGAAGGTGAGGGGAACACACGGAAATAGCGATAGAGCGCGAGAAAAAGGAGAAACAGAGACGTGGCGATGACTTCAAGTGACCATCGACAGGAACAGGGTTCTAACAAGAGACAAAGCCCTTTGTGCGCGTGCCAGGCAGGCTCCCATGGCCAGCAGCAACCAGCCAGAAGGGAGAGACACTGGTGTGAGATGCTATGACAACCCTCGTCTGTTGTCGGAGCTCACTGCAATGAAGGAGTAATCGGGCTCAGCCATGGATTTGCTGCTATGGGAACACTTGGTTTCATGCAGCAGACAGGAATTATCGTATAAACACGCCGCTTAATAGGGAGAAAACAAAATGTATTATTAAGAAACATAAAAAAGGCTCTGTTTGCGAATTGAATGGAGCGTAAATCCTGTGCCATAGTCTACTCGGCTCAATCATGATGTGGGAGGTTATTCCTGCACCCCGATTTCTCAGGTGTGAGAACAATGGACCCAATTTTAATGGATGGCTTTTGGTCCAGTGCAGCCTGGTTCCGTTGTCTAAAATCCCACTGACCGCCATCCAAAGCACAAGGGGAGCTTCTCCCTGCCAAGCCACACCCTCCCCATCCCAATCCTGCCCCTCCCCAATCACCGCCCCACTCTGGCCCCCAAACACACATGTACCACCTGCTAAGAGCAGGTGCAAAATGCTTGTGTTAAACTTGAATTCTGAGCCGAATTCAGGCTGGAAAAAAAACCAGACCTGCACATTTATGCCCTATTTACTGGAGTTCAACTCGTACTTGAAGTAAATATAACTCCGCCATGGCCGAACTCTCCAACATAACAAGGAAACTCTCCGGCAGGTACAGCAAGCCAGAAAGACCTGTTAAAGACAAAGCTGGGAAGACAATCATGGGTAACGAAGGCCAATGATCCAGCGCGGCTAATATAAATTCTTCTCTTTTGGACATAACCTCCAGGGAAAGATCATTCACAACAACAATACCATATGACGGTGGGGCCCATAACACCGCATAACCATACACTCCCTCAATTGTTCCCTGGGTCACACCCACTTTTACCAAAGAGAAGAACGAAATTGCTGGAGGAACGGGATACCTTATTAAAATTAACAGGATATTTTCTTAAACATCATACATAATCAGTTTAATCCTGTCGGTTCTAAAACATCAAGGTATTCCGCTCTTTGGTCGATGGACCAACTAGTAGAATAAGTTGATGGTGATTAAGACCAGCTCAATCACATTCAAAACCTATTAAAACATTACACTTATTATTGAGCTAAAGAACCACAGACTCGTAGCTTTAATTACAATAAAGTTTTATCTATTTTCTTAAATGCATGAGTGAGATTCAAGTTTATTAATCGTTTTAATACATTTCAATATCATATAAGAAATAAGTTTTAGAAAGAATTTTATGCATACCCCTCTTAGATGGAGAATGAAAAGTTCACCAAAGCAGATAAATTGTAGATCACAGCATGGAACTCCCAAAACTGTCTGTCTGTCCTGCTAAACAGGCCTCCTCGATGGACCTCCTATACAGGTTCCCCGCATCGGTCTCGTTCCTTTCCCCAGTCAAGTTTAACGTTCAAAATGAATATTTCTATCAAGAAAATGGCCTATAGAAAATAGCAGCAGCTTCTTCAGCATCAACGTTCAGTGCTCAAAAATTATGCAGGAATAGCGCTCCTCCTACTTAAGAGTAGGTCCTCTTATACCCTACTACTAGCTTACTAAACATAAAGTTGCAATCTTTGGGGGCGAGAATCACGCTAATTGGTCCATTGGAGGGGTGGCAAAAATCACCTCATTGCCATCCTTGTTCAAACCGGTTCTAAAATTGTTTATGGATCATACTTTCACACGACCTTTGGGTAATAGCAGTCCGATTGACAGTTCACTAAATGTTTCATTTCAGTCGTCACTTTAAGCCGTCCATTGTCAATTCATTGGGATTTTAGCTCCCATTCTCACGGAGTCGTTCTTGGCATTCTCCTCAATTTAGGTCATCCTGACCTTGACACTTCTCACTCTGGGCTCGAATCGTACCCACGTGGTTTGGTTCTGCGGCTTTCTTCCGCTTAGAGGCCATCTTTGCGTCTGCGCATTGACCTCATCTGCCTCGGCAGCCATTTTCGCAGCACGGCCTAACAAGCCTGAACAAACTATCATGAAAACAAACACAATCATAATTAAAATAAAGAATATAAGCCTTTCTGTTTTCCACCCGTCATTCTAAGTACCCCAGTTAGGTGTTACCTAGCAGAAGCGACATTTAACGCCATGTTTACTTACCATCCGCATTTTTTTGCCACAATACAATTTTACTACATAGCACAAATCATGCAATTTTGCTCTAATTAGTACGCAAATCACTATATTAGTATTACTTCACTTTTTACAATTGTAAATAAGTTAACTTTGCACATAAATAGCAATTACCATTTGTATAAGTGTTTACCAAAGATGTAAAGTGTTGGTTAATCCATCAAACAATTAGTAACATTAATTTATTAGTATGGATATTAGGGGGTTCCAAAATTTGTTCATTTACCTTGCTCCATCAACTCCCCCCTTTGGTGATTTTTAATATCACCACAAAAACCCATGTTACACAATTTTTCAGATAGAATGTTTCTTGTCCACTTGCTTTTGTTAGTTCACACATCAGTGTCAATTTCATCTTGTCTTTTTGTTCTTTCATACATGTTTTCTTTTAGTTCTTCAAGTTCTATTTCTCCCAATTCTCGTTCTCTTTCTTTATTTATCTTATTTTCTCTTTTTATTTTATTTTGTCTTTTTCTCCTTTTAACACATATAATAACTAATTTCACTAATAACACCACTAATATTACTATTGTTGCTGATATTAAAACTTTCCCTACAATAGAACCACCTATTTCAGTGAACCATTTTGGTATTGAGGAAACACTCTTACCAAGTTTCTCCCAGGCACCTTCAACCTCCAGTGGAGCAAGCTCTTTATGCAAATTAGTAATATTCTTTATATACTTCTGTATATTTTCACTTTTATCTGGAATGTAAGTGCAACAATGTTGGACTTTCAGCATTCCACAGACTCCAGCCTCTTTTGCCAAAAGAATGTCAAGGGCAAGTCGATTTTGCATCACCATAGCTCTCATGGCAACCATCTCGGTATTTACCATCAAGAACCCTCCAGCAGTATTCGTTGATAAACGATCTACTACTGTGGACAGTTTCCGAATCTTAAATGCATTCAAAAATATACCCACTGCTGGTATCAATGCTCCAAAAATGTCACCAACTATTTCTGAAAAACTTTTCCTTTTCCTACGTGTGAATGTTTCACCCATTTCGCGTGTTCCTTTCTCTCCTCTCTCCACATGAAAAATCTTTGGAAAGACCAGGCCTAAATAGCACGACCCATACCAATGATCCGGCAACCTGTAATAAACTCTATTTCCACAAATATAATAGATCCCTGGAAATATTGTATCTTTTCCTCCTTTGAATCCCCATCCTCCTAAAATTTTGTAAGTGTCTCGGCATTCACTCGAAATAGTTATCATACCTAGTCCTATTTCTACTAATGCACAACTTTCCCAGTTGGGGCCAATCTAGAGTCATAGCAGCGTTTGTCTCTCTCTTATCATTATTTTCTCCTTCAAACGCCCAAAGGGGTGTTTTTGTCTCCTCTTCTATTACTTTTCTTTGAAACTTAACTCTTCTGTTTTCTACCATCTCTAAAAATACCTTTTCTTCTTTCTTTAATTCACAGGTAAGATTGTGCCTAGCTATATACTCTAATGTTAAATCTTTATTTTCTAGGAAAAATTCACCAAACATCCTTGCTTCTTTCACCTTATTCAATTTAGGGATTATAGGAACTCTTGCGAAAACCTTATTTATGTCACTATAATAATATTCTAATCTACCTGTTTTATAAACTAAACTAGCTAAAACACTACATGTTATCCCAGACGTCAAAGGAAGGTGATGATAGGTCACACCTTCTGTGACAGACGCAGGTAATTGCATACAAACATAACAATCCCTCACATCCATTGTTTCTACATATTCATATAACAATTTCGTGAAAACGTTCTTTGAAAAATCAGTTATAGATCTATCCTTATGTAACTCAGCACTATCTATTAATGTTGCTGTGTTCTGTGTGTTAGCTTCTTTATCCTTTTTCGTGTTGTTTCCTAATATGGAGGTTTCTTCTACAGCTAATCTAATTGGAATGGTGATTGCTAAAATAAGCCAGACAAACATTAATAAACCTGTACAAAAGAAACACATTCTACACCATCTACGTAAAAACTCACATCTAGATGTTCTATTCTCCGTGTCTACCATTTTGTTCTATTACTTAACTATTTATATATGTACAGAAAATGTGTCACCACACCTCAGAATGACGTATCAGCCACTCTACCCTCTCACTTTGTCTCGTTTGGTACTTTCTTTAGTTCTTTTCAGAACTCTTCCTTGTCTCGTTCAGGTTTTGGTGTCCAGTCCGGGTTTTCTCTTTACCTTTTCAGACTTGTTGCACTTCACTCTCACCCATTTGTTTGTAGCTTTCTTCTGGGCTCTCGTGAGTGTTATCTTCTTCTTTGATGTCAGTCAATGCGATGTATAGCCACTCAGGTGACTTAGTTATATGTCAAATTAGGTTTCTTCGCTCTCTTCGTTTTCTGCAATTGTTTTCCACTTTGTTTTCCTTGTTCCCTTTGACTTGTTATCTCATTTACCTGTTCTGCATTATCTCTATTTAAGTTTATTATTTTGTATCTCAATCTTTTGACTTCGTGGGGCCAATTGTCTCCTTTTCTCGGCCTTTTGGTTCACTTTCCTTTTCCTCTCGTTCAGCTCTCCAAGTCCTCTTTCTTGGTCCTAGTCTCTGTTTTCTCTCTTCTTCACTTTCTTCTGATTCTGTTTCAGACCTTATTTCACTTCCTCTTATTTTGAACTTTATGATTTCACCTTCATTATCTAAATCTGAACCTTCCTGTGTCTTTTCTGTTTGGACACTTGTTTATATCCCTCCTCGAGTTTCTTCCGGATTCTCGTTGGTCTCTCTGTCTGTTTCTAAATTTCCCTGTTGTTCTTTTATTTGTTGGTCTGTCCCTATTGCTCCTTGGGGTTCTTCCGATTCTTCTTCTATCTCTCTATCTGAATCTATCCCTCCCTCAACTAATTCGACAATCTTTGAAGGAAATCTACCATAACTTGTGCTCGGCTGATCATTGTCACTGTCTCTTGGTTCAGTTTCTTCGTTTATAATGTCAGTTTTCCATTTATTCTTTTGCTTTTCATCCCAATCTGATTGGTCTGTCTCAGATGCTGAACTATTATCTGATATTTCCAGATGTCGACTTACAGGTCGATCTTCAAGTTCTGGAACCTTTGTTATTTCAAGTTCTTCTTCTGTTTTCAAATTTGTACCTGGGTCTTCCAGATGTCGACTTACAGGTCGAGCTTCAAGATCTGGAACTCTGTTTGTTTCGACTTCTGCATCGGATGCTGAACTGGTATCAGATATCTCCAGATGTCGACTTACAGGTCGAGCTTCAGGATCTGGAACTCTGATAGTATGGCTGGCATGCACCCAGTTTTTCACTCCAGCACATTTGACAGCAGTTGTTGTCACCAGGATCACTTGACGTGGTTTACCCCAGCGAGGAACCAAACAGTTTCTTCTTCTGTGGACTTTTATGCGGACCCAGTCTCCTGGACTCAAATCATGAGCTGGTTTTCTTTCGAGAGTGGTCGCATCCGGTCCAACCTGATGAAACACAGAATGTACCACGTCAGCCAATCCTTTGCAATAATCCAACACGAGATCATCAGTTATAGTCAGCAGTTTGTTGACAGGTACATGTGCTTGTCTCATTGCTCGTCCCATGATTATTTCGTGGGGACTTAGACCTGTTTTTCTGTCAGGTATGCTTCTGATAGTCATCAGCACCAATGGTAGGGCATCAGGCCATTTGAGTCCTGTGGCTTGACACATTTTCCCTAACCTATTCTTTATTGTTCCATTCACTTGTTCTACTACTCCAGAAGCCTCTGGTCTGTAAGCACAGTGCAATTTCTGTTGAATGTCAAGAGCTTCACATATCAGTTGAATTAGCTCATTTTGAAAATGTGTTCCTCTATCTGTTTCAATCGTTACTGGAAAACCGTATCTTGGAATGAATTCTCTCAGCAGGAGCTTGGCTACAGTAACTCCATCATTTCTTCTTGTCGGATAGGCTTCCACTCAACGAGAAAACAAACAAACGACCACAAGAACGTACTTCAGTCTATTGCTTGGGGGCATTTCAATAAAGTCTAGTTGCATTCTAGTAAAAGGACCTCCTTCCCGCCCTATTGTTCCTAGACTCACTACTGTTTTTCTTCCTGTATTTATCTGTTGGCAAGTAAGACATCTTTGACAAAGACTCTCAGCTATAGCTCTGAATTTTGGGTTATACCAAGTTTGTCTGAAAAGTCGGATCATGGCATCCCTTCCAATATGAGCTTGTCCATGGTACATCCGTGCCATGTTAGAAATCATGCTATCAGGCATAACAGGCAACATCTACATGGCACCCCTCGCCCACGTCGCCCGACAGCACAACCTCAACATCATCTCCTACGCCGACGACACCCAGCTGATCCTCTCCCTCACCAAAGACCCTCACACCGCCAAAGCCCACCTCCACGAAGGAATGAAGGCCGTCGCCGAATGGATGAGGACCAGCCGCCTGAAGCTGAACTCGGACAAGACGGAGGTCCTCATCCTTGGTTCCAACCCTTCAGCCTGGGACGACTCCTGGTGGCCAACATCACTGGGAACAGCCCCGCCACCCACCGACCACGTACGCAACCTAGGGGTCATCCTCGACCCCACCCTCTCCATGACTAAGCAGGTCAACGCCGTTTCCTCATCCTGCTTCAACATCCTCCGAATGCTCCGCAGGATCTTCAAGTGGATCCCCACCGAAACAAGAAAAACAGTCACCCAGGCCCTCGTCACCAGCAGGCTGGACTACGGAAACGCCCTCTACGCAGGAACGACGGCTAAGCTCCTGAGACGGCTGCAACGCATCCAGAACGCCTCTGCACGTCTTATCCTCGACATCCCCCGACGCAGCCACATCACACCCCACCTGAGAGACCTGCACTGGCTCCCTGTCAACAAGAGGATAACCTTCAAGCTCCTCACCCACGCACACAAAGCACTCCACAACTCCGGACCAGCCTACCTCAACAGACGACTCAGCTTCTACACCCCCACCCGCCAGCTCCGCTCGACCAGCCTCGCCCTCGCCACAGTCCCCCGCATCCGGAAAACGACCGCCGGCGGCAGATCCTTCTCCCACCTCGCCGCCAAGACCTGGAACACCCTCCCCACCAACCTCCGACAGACCCAAGACCTACTGGCCTTCAGAAGACTCCTCAAGACCTGGCTCTTTGATCAGTAGCAGCACCACCCCCCTCTTCCCCCAGCGCCTTGAGACCCTCGCGGGTATGTAGTGCGCTTTATAAGTGACATGATTGATTGAACTGGTCTTTCATCTCTATAAACCCAAACGTCATCTTCCTCCCTCTTTCTGCATCCTGCTTTTATCCAACCATCTTTTTCCTCATCGTTTGCTTCTTCCTGTAATTGTCTTACCTCATCCCATGTTTCAACAATGTTAGTAAACAGCAAGGGACATGAAACATGCTCTCTTTCTCTTCTTCGGTTTAATGAAACCATGTTTTTAGCACAATATTGGGCTATCTCGTCGGCATACCTATTACCCACGGTAATGTAATCCGCCTCATTTTTGTGTGCAGCACACTTCACCACTGCGATCTGTTTATGTAGCTGTATCGCCAGAAGCAATTTCTTCACAAACTCACCATTTCTAATTGGAGTTCCTGCAGACGTCAAGAAACCTCTCTGAGACCAGATCTGTCCAAAATCGTGGACCACTCCGAAGCCATACTGGCTATCCGTGATCATCGTAATTCGGACATTCTTTCCCAGTTTGCACGCCTTGATCAGAGCAATTAGCTCAGCCACTTGGGCTGAACGTATCCCTCTCAAACAAGATGCTTCCATTATTGCAGCTACTGTACACACAGCATACGCCGCACTCAAAACTCCTTCACTTGTCCTCAGACATGAACCATCCACAAACATCACATAATCTGATTCTTTTAAGGGCTCATCTTTTATATCCGGCCTTGGTTTCGTACAAAATTCAAGCACGTCCAAGCAATTATGATCGACTTCATCTTTGTCTTCTACACTCCCTTCATCTGGCAATGATGTCGAAGGATTCACACTTGTGCATCTGTCAATGGTTACATTGTCTGCACTCAAAATCACTTTTTCATACCTAGTCAGCCGACTATGTGTCATGAATTGAGTTTTGGTTCTTGTCAAAAGAATTTCAACAGAATGTGGAACATATACTCTTAATGGATATCCCATCACTATGCCTTCACTTTGTTCCAGACTCACACAAGTAGCAGCTACTGCTTTCAGACAACCAGGCAACGCTTTTGCCACTGGGTCTAAAACTGCTGAAAAATATGCAATAGGTCTTTTCATTTTTCCATGTCTTTGCACTAAAACTGAAAGTGCACATCCATCTCTCTCACTACAATACAGTTCGAATTCTTTTTCATAGTCAGGCATTCCCAGTGCCGGTGCTTCACACAACCTTGTTTTTAGTTCTTTAAGGCTTTCATTTCTTCATCATTCAATTCAAACGGATCTTTAACATCCTTTTTTGTCAATCGCTGTAAAGGTTTTGCAATCAATGAAAATCCACTTATCCACTGTCGACAATACCCAACCATTCCAAGGAACATTCTCACCTCTCTTTGTGTCATTGGAGCTCTCATTCCTCGGATAATCTTTATTCTCTCTGTTGTTACCTTCCGCACTCCCTTTTCAATCTTGTGACCTAGGTATTGAACCTCCTGTTGACAAAACTGTAATTTAGACGGAGACACTTTATGTCCTCCTTCGGCTAAGTGGTTCAGTAAAGCAATTGTGTCGGTAACACATGCTTCTTTGGTCTTTGATGCCACTAACAGATCATCAATGTACTGAACCATCACAGATTTTTCAGGCATTTTTAAATCTTCCAACGATTTCTTTAGGATCTGATTAAAGATTGATGGACTTTCGGTATACCCTTGAGGAATTCGGCACCATGCCAAAATACGCTCTCCAAACCGGAACGCAAATAATGGCTGGCTATCTGGATGTAATGGAATAGAGAAAAATGCATGGCACAAATCAATGACTGTGTACCATTCTGCATCCCGTGGAATCTGATACAGTATTACAGCGGGGTTTGGTACAATTGGACAACAAGGAATAACGATATTATTGATTTTCCGTAAATCTTGCACTATCCTATATGTCCCATTTGGCTTTTTCAGTCCCATTATAGGTGAATTACATGGACTGCTCATTATTTCTTTCAAGATTCCCTGTTCAATCATTTTATTGATTACAGGTGTTATTCCTTCAATAATTTCTGGCGTCAATTTATATTGTGGAGTATTTGGGTAATTTGTTCCTTCTCTTACAGTAATTTTTACAGGGTCTACTCCTCTCATTAACCTAATGTCTTCACCTGGAAAATCCCATACATCAGATCTGACTGTTTCTTTTAATTCAATTGGGATTTTCTCTACATCAAACACAGGAAACATGTCATTCACTCCTGGCTCTAGTTCTGCCATTGTCATTTTATATAGTACATCTTCATCTGGTGTCTGATATGCAATCCCATCCGGGGTACAATAAATGGTGCAATTCATTTTACAAAGTAGATCGCGTCCTAGTAAGTTTACAGGACTGCAATCACACACCACAAATCAGTGCATTTCTCTGAATGGTCCAACTTTCACCTCTACTAGTTTGGTAAGAGGCGCCTTAATCTGCTGGTTTGAAACACCTACGACTTGGATATATTCACCTGAGAGAGGAAGGTTTGGAATTTCCACTGATCTAACAGTAGAACGGGTAGCTCCAGTGTCCACAAGGAATGTAATATTTGCACCATTCACTTCTCTATCCACAAATGGACCTGTCTGGTCTACCTCTAGAGTTGCGCCAAGTACGCACTCTTCCTCCTCTAGGCACCGTCATAAACTTTCATCCGATTCATTCCCATCCTGTCGTAACCAATACTGCGATATTGCAGCTGCGCACGGCAATTTTGTTACCTGCTCTTCTCCGTAGAATCCTGTCTCTGCACTGTATCTCTGAGGGTTTACACTCTTGAGAAGAGGTGGTTGTGGCACCTGACTCTGTTGAGTAACTACCTGCGGTTGCTGCAGTTGTTGGTAACTCACCTCACTCTGCACCTGTGGATTTAATGATTGATTTTCCGTATTAGCTTTTGGAGGAAATTTACACTCGTTTCTCCAATGCCCTAATTTTCCGCAGTTGTGGCATGGCCACTTCTTCTTTGCCTCTTCTATACTCATTTGACCTTTACCTTTACCTATATTCGGTTTGGATTTTGTCTGTCCTGTCTCATTAATTTGATTATTTAGTGGAGCTTCTTGTTTTTCTGCAACCTTCACTTGTGCCCACATCGCCTTTTCTTTTAATTTACGCTGTCTACACTCAATGTCATCGCTACAATATTTAGCATACCTCAACACTTCGTGCACAGTGCTGTTCTGCCAACACAACATATGCTGCTTAATCATTTCACTTATTTCTGGTTTCAATCCATAAACAAATCTATATACAAAATGACTCATGTCCTTTTCACTCAGAGTCTCATAACCGCTATACTGTTTGAAAACCAAAAGTAGCCTTTCATAGTAGGCGTGTACAGACTCCTTACTCTCTTGCGTAGTTCTATCAATCTTTACCCAATCAGTTTCTTTGGGTGGAATTTTGTTTTTCAAAAATGTAATAAACTGTTCGTACTTCCTCATTACTTCTGGACCTGGAGCTCCAGTTTTTGCATCTCTAGGATATTCTACTGTTGGCCAATCAATGGTAATCTTACATTCTGTCCATAAATCTGCTGGTACTACAATGTCAAATAATCCATCCAAGTCTACCCACAACACCTTTGAAACTTTGACAAACCTTTCCACTTGTCTGTACCATTCTACAGGCTTTTCTCTCAATTTCGGAAAGTCATTTGTAAATGACAGTATATCTTGTCTGGACCATGGAACATGTACATAACTACCTCCTGGAGTTTCTCTCATTGGATACTCCCGTACAATTGACTCCCTGTCTTTCACCGCAAAAGCCAAAGACGCTTTGTCGGTTGTTCCCTCTTTTCTTTTGGTCCACCTGTTCCTCCATCTGTCCACATCACCCCATTTTCTCAACAAAACAATCAGTTCTTTTATCTGGGTTAATCGTCCTGATGTGTTCAAATTTTCTATATCTTTTTCACAAAAATCTACCCTATATGGTTTCTGCAAACTCCTGACTTTTACAAATTCTACTCGTAGTTCATTCGCTGTCTCTTCCAATTTTTCATGTAAATTTCTAGCTCTCCAAGTAATACTCTTACATAAAAACATTATCTCTTAGGCCTGATATGTTTTCAATTTTCTGTACCAATAGTCCCTAAAATCAGCTCTTCCATGTCTATCTTTAGCCTGATTACATCTAATGGTTGCGGTTCTGTATCTTTCTTTTGCAAATTTCTCATCCATTCATTTAATTCTTCTGGAGTTGGACCAACAGGTGTACTATTTATTTCTATCCAATTTTTATTCCTTTCTGGCGTTTCAGATGCGGACTCGGTTCCCATAGGAATCCTTTTTATCTCACTCTCATTTACTGTCAGGTTAGTAGGTGGACTCGGTCTACATGAGCTGACCAAATCTCTTGTCTCTCTAGTTTCTGTAATTATCCCTTCTCTCATTCTTTGCATATTTGAGTTCATTGGGATGGTTAAGGAATGCTCATCTATTCTCTGGTTCTCAAAAACTGGTATTACAGGTCCTATTGTCACTGGCACAGTCACAGCTTCCATGTTCATTGTTAACTCTCTTATTTTGTCAGTCAATTCTCTTGTGGTTTTTGCTAACTCAGCTGCATTGCCACTGTCAGACCTTTCACTTTGTGGAGTTTCCAACTGTTCATTTGACCTATTTATATCGTATCTTCGTTCTGGACTTTTATTCCTCCCAGTTTCCATTGGCGGTGCATTGGGCGTCACCACCGCAGAATTCTGTTGATATGGAGGTGGTTTTCTGTTTAAAATATCTTCCAGCAATTCATCCTCTGTTTCTCTACCTCCATACCCATACCTTTCTGTAGCTGTATGTTTCTTTTTCTCTGTACACTTACTTCCTGTACCCTCTTCAACTGTTATGGCTGGAAACAAACCATCTGTCATGTTAGCATATCTCCAACGCCTCATCCTGTCCTCATGATTCACTCCCCATACTCTTCCATGAACTAAACTATAATTGTTTGCACCTCTGTGTCTTTCTCGTTCATACATTTCGTCTTCCCATTCACCTAACGCTTCAAACTGTGTTGGTCTAGGTCTTGGCTCAAGTTTCATCATTTTCTCTCTCAAATTCCGAAGTACAGCTGTGCTAAATGAACCATTCTCTGGAAAAGCCAATACTCCATCATTCTGAGTATATTTTGATCAATTTTCTAACCAAATGCAAGTATGATAACCATATTTCAGCATCATATGAGAAGCTGGCGTTTTCGGCGGAGGAATTACTTGTCCCTCTCTAGTCACTACCTTTTTGTCCTTCTTGAAGAAGTTCTTAATTTTCGCCATCCATGACGGTTTCTCTCTACAATACTCATAATAAGCCATTTTTCACGATTCTTTCCCTTTGGCAAACTCACAACTCTGCTCTGTTCACTATGTGCTATTCGGACCTATCCCAGCGCGTCTCACACTAGCGCACCAATCCGAAGCCTCTACGTCACCCTCTTCGGACCTATCCCAGCGCGTCTCACACTAACGCACCAATTAGAAAGCTCTTCGTTTTCCTACCACTGGCCAGTACCAGCGCGGTCTTTTGTCAACGTCAGTTCTACTCCTGACCCCTCCTTTACAAAAATTATCGGCAGCTTTTTCTTGACTATATTTTATTAGTTACGACATAAAACACATTTCCATTGTCTGTTTTCGCTAAACAAAAGAGATAGTTTTACTCCATCTAGCAAGAATACTGTTTCGTTCGATAAGTGTAACACTTCCCTCTACCTTACCCTTCTTTCAAGCAAGGGGTAAACCCGTTTCTCTGGGGATAAAACACATGTGGAGACTACACTGCTCCTGAGAATTAAGGCCAGAGTTTCACAAGAAAACCGGTTGCCATTTCACTCATACACGTTTTTTACCTAGAATGTCCCTATCGTAATACAACCTGTGTTATCACCAATTTGAAAATCAGACAATGCACTATTCCATGTGACTTCTCTTGCCACACGGGTCCACTTCCTACTTCCCGGAAGCTTCAAAATTTCCGACTTACATATAACATAATACAATTCGACATGAAGTGTTAGACATGAAATAATCAATAATCAATAACCAATAATCACCAAACTAATCTATAGTAACCATAACTCTGCTACCAAGAAATCTGATCCAGCGCGGCTAATATAAATTCTTCTCTTTTGGACATAACCTCCAGGTAAAGATCATTCACAACAACTATACCATATGACGGTGGGGCCCATAACACCGCATAACCATACACTCCCTCAATTGTTCCCTGGGTCACATCCACTTTTACCAAAGAGAAGAACGAAATTGCTGGAGGAACGGGATACCTTATTAAAATTAACAGGATATTTTCTTAAACATCATACATAATCAGTTTAATCCTGTCGGTTCTAAAACATCAAGGTATTCCGCTCTTTGGTCGATGGACCAACTAGTAGAATAAGTTGATGGTGATTAAGACCAGCTCAATCACATTCAAAACCTATTAAAACATTACACTTATTATTGAGCTAAAGAACCACAGACTCGTAGCTTTAATTACAATAAAGTTTTATCTATTTTCTTAAATGCATGAGTGAGATTCAAGTTTATTAATCGTTTTAATACATTTCAATATCATATAAGAAATAAGTTTTAGAAAGAATTTTATGCATATCCCTCTTAGATGGAGAATGAAAAGTTCACCAAAGCAGATACATTGTAGATCACAGCATGGAACTCCCAAAACTGTCTGTCTGTCCCGCTAAACAGGCCTCCTCGACAGACCTCCTATACAGGTTTCCCGCATCGGTCTCGTTCCTTTCCCCAGTCAAGTTTAAAGTTCAAAATGAATATTTCTATCAAGAAAATGGCCTATAGAAAATAGCAGCAGCTTCTTCAGCATCAACGTTCAGTGCTCAAAAATTATGCAGGAATAGCGCTCCTCCTACTTAAGAGTAGGTCCTCTTATACCCTACTACTAGCTTACTAAACATAAAGTTGCAATCTTTGGGGGCGAGAATCACACTAATTGGTCCATTGGAGGGGTGGCAAAAATCACCTCATTGCCCTCCTTGTTCAAACCGGTTCTAAAATTGTTTATGGATCATACTTTCACACAACCTTTGGGTAATAGCAGTCCGATTGACAGTTCACTAAATGTTTCATTTCAGTCGTCACTTTAAGCCGTCCATTGTCAATTCATTGGGATTTTAGCTCTCATTCTCACGGAGTCGTTCTTGGCATTCTCCTCAATTTAGGTCATCCTGGTCTTGACACTTCTCACTCTGGGCTCGAATCGTACCCACGTGGTTTGGTTCTGCGGCTTTCTTCCGCTTAGAGGCCATCTTTGTGTCTGCGCATTGACCTCATCTGCCTCGGCAGCCATTTTCGCAGCACGGCCTAACAGGCCCGAACAAACTATCATGAAAACAAACAGAATCATAATTAAAAAAAGAATATAAGGCTTTCTGTTTTCCACCCGTCATTCTAAGTACCCTAGTTAGGTGTTACCTAGCAGAAGCGACATTTAACGCCATGTTCACTTACCATCCGTATTCTTTTGCCACAATACAATTTTACTACATAGCACAAATCATGCAATTTTGCTCTAATTAGTACGCAAATCACTATATTAGTATTACTTTACTTTTACAATTGTAAATAAGTTAACTTTGCACATAAATAGCAATTACCATTTGTATAAGTGTTTACCAAAGATGTAAAGTGTTGGTTAATTCATCAAACAATTAGTAACATTAATTTATTAGTATGGATATTAGGGGGTTCCAAAAATTTTTCATTTTCCCTGCTCCATCACCAACAACGAATATGGGTGGAGCACTTTGAAGAACTCAATCAATCAATCAGGGAATTGTAAGCGCGCTACTCACTTGTGAGGGTCTCTAGGCGCTGAGGGGGGGGGGTCCGCAGATCTGTTTAGCCAAAGAGCCAGGTCTTGAGGGTCTTCCTGGAGGTGTTCAGGGAGGGGGCGCGTCTGATGTCTGCCGGTATCTCGTTCCAGGTCTTGGCTGCAATGTGAGAGATGGATCTTCCGCCTGCTCTGACTCTGTGGATGCGCGGGGTTTCGGCCAGTGCGAGGTTGGAAGATCGGAGGTTTCTTTTGGGTACGTGGAAGTTGATTCTGTCGTTGAGGTATTTGGGTCCGTTGTTGTGTAGGCATTTGTAGGCATGAGTGAGGATTTTGAAAGTGACTCTTTTCTCCACGGGGAGCCAGTGGAGACTTCGTAGGTGTTGGCTGATGTGTTCGTGTCGGGGGATGCCGAGGACGAGTCTGGCGGCGGTGTTTTGTACTGTCTGGAGTTTGCGGAGTAGGGACTTGTTGATGCCGGCGTAGAGTGCGTTTCCATAGTCCAGTCTGCTGGTGATGAGTGTGTGGGTGACTGTCTTCCTTGACTCAGGGGGGATCCACTTGAAGGTCTTGCGGAGGATGCGGAGGGTGTTGAAGCAGCTGGAGGTGACGGCGTTGACCTGTCGGTTCATGGAGAGTGATGAGTCGAGTACGATGCCAAGGTTCTTGGCGTGGTCTGAGGGGGTAGGTGGGCTTCCGAGGGCGGTCGGCCACCAGGTGCTGTCCCATGCAGACTGGCTGGTACCGAGGACGAGGACTTCTGTCTTCTCAGCGTTGAGCTTCAGGCAGCTGTTGGTCATCCAGACTGCGACGTCTTGCATTCCTTTCTGGAAGTTGAGTTTGGCAGTGGTGGGGTCTTTGGTGAGGGAGAGGATGAGCTGGGTGTCGTCGGCGTAGGATACGATGTTGAGGCCGTGTTGTCGGACGATGGCTGCGAGGGGGCCATGTAAATGTTGAAGAGGGTGGGGCTCAGTGATGAACCCTGTGGGACTCCGCAGGTGATTTTCGTGGGGTCGGAGAGGAAGGGTGGGAGTCTGATCCTTTGGCTTCTTCCGGTGAGGAATGATCGGATCCAGTCCAGGGCTGTTCCTTGTATGCCTGCATCGTGTAGTCTGACGACTAGTGTGCGATGGGAGACGGTGTCGAAGGCCGCTGATAGGTCGAGTAGGATGAGGGCTGCGGAGTGGCCTTGATCCAGGAGGGTGCGGATGTCGTCTGTGGCGGCAAGTAGGGCGGTCTCTGTGCTGTGGTTGCTTCGGAATCCGGATTGGGACGGGTCGAGGATGGCGTTCTCTTCAATGAATCGTGTCAGTTTCCTGTTGACTGTTTTCTCTGCAACTTTGGCTGCGAAGGGGAGGAGCGAGATGGCCGATAGTTCTTGAGGTCGGTGGGGTCAGCTGTGGGCTTCTTGAGCAGGGGTCTGACTTCTGCGCGCTTCCAGTCGTCTGGGAAGGTGCCTGTTTTGAAGGTGGTGTTGATGGTGCGTTGTAGTTTGGGTGCGATGGCGGCCACGGCTCTGTGGTAGATGTGAGGGGGGCAGGGGTCGGTGGGGGCCCCCGAGTGGATGCTTTTCATGGTTGAGGCGGTGTCTTCGGCCGTGATCGGTGTCCAGTTGGAGATGGTGGGCTGGCTGGTGTTTCTGGGGGGCGGGGGCCGTTTGTGGCGCCTGGTGGATGGTCAATGAAGTTGTCGTAGAGGTTTTTGATCTTGAGGTGGAAATAGGTTCCAAGCTTGTCGCAGAGGTCTTGGGATGGGGTGATGTCTGTGGCTTCACTGCGTGGGTTGGTGAATTCTTGAATGACACTGAAAAGTTCCTTGGAGTTGGTGGAGTTGGCCAGGATTTTGTTGTGGATGAAGTTCCTTTTGGTGGCTCTGATCTGGTTGTGGTAGGCCGTCATGGCGTCCTTGTAGGTGATGTAGTTTTTGGTTGTCTTGGTGTTTCTCCAGTTCTTCTCCAGGCGTCTGCAGGTGTGTCTGGCTTTTTGGAGAGCGGTTGTGAACCAGGCGGCTTTCCTAGGGCGTTGTCTGTCGGGGTTGCGTAGCGGGGCGAGCTCATCTCCGCAGTTGGAGATCCAGGTGTGGAGTTCTCTGGCTGCGTCATTTGCGCTGTTTGCATCTGGTGCCCAGGTGTGGTTGTCTCGGGTGAGGGTGGAGTTAAGTTGCTCGTCGGTAACCTTGCTCCAGTTCCTTCGTGGTGGGCGTGGGGCTGGTTTGGGTGCCTTGGGTTTGTTGATGGCGAAGTGTACGCAATGGTGGTCGGTCCATGGTGGCTGCGTTGTGTGGCTGAAATGGACGCTGTTTCCTGCTGCGAAGATGGGGTCGAGGGTGTGTCCTGCTCTGTGGGTCGGTGTGTTGACGAGTTGTTTAAGTCCGATGCTGGCGAGGTTGTCACAAAGGATAGTGGAGTTGGGGTCGCTGGGGTTGTCGAGGTGGAAGTTCAGGTCTCCAATGAGTATGTAGTTTGTTGAGGCGATCGCGTGGGGTGCGATGAAGTCGGTGATGGTGGTGGCGAAGGGTGTTCGGGGGCCGGGGGTCTGTAGACGAGGGTTTCTCGGAGTGTGGCTTTGGGGGTGGTCTGGATCTTGAAGTGCAGGTGTTCGGCGGAGGGGAAGGTTTCGCTGGAGGTGGTGAGGCGGAGGGCGATCTTGTGGGCGATGGCGAGGCCCCCTCCTGGGTGGTTGGGGCGGTCTTTCCTCTGGATCTTGTATCCGTCTGGGATGGCGGTGCTGATGTCGGGGGCGGAGGATGCGTTGGTCCAGGTCTCTGTGAAGAAGGCGATGTCGGGCGAAAGAGAGTCGAGTAGGTTCCAGATTTCCATGGCGTGTTTGTGTACGGAGCGTACATTGAGGAGGATGCATTTTAGGGTGTCGCCGGTGCTGGTGTCTGCGGTGTCGGAGGCAGGGGTGGCGGTGAGGGTCTGTCGGCAGTGGAGGCAGGAGAACTGGCCATGGGTCGTGTTCGGCGAGGCCTGTTGGCATTCTCTAAGTCTTCCAGGGTTGAGTGCGAGGAGGGTGGTGGTGTCGTAGCGATGGGTAGTGGGTGGTCCAGGGTTCCTGGTGCTGGCCGCGGTCGGGTCGCAGACGGGCTTGCCTTTGGTGTGCCTTCGGCGCGCTGGCGGTGCGCTCGCTGCGCATGTCCGCTGCGCGACCGCACAGCGTCCGCTATTAAGTAGGGGAGGTGGGAGGGAGGACAGGCTGGGAGGCGGGAGCAGGGGAATTCTGGGGGGGAATTCCGGGGGGACATTCCAGGGGGCGAAAGGCAAAAGGAACAGGCAGGCACGAGAAAATAAAAACAGTGGTGGGCACAATAACAGTGGCACAACAGGGAAAAAATTAAGAAAAAAAACGGCTGAGAAAGGTTACGGTGCTTGGAGTCAGTCTGGTCCCAGTTGGAGCGGACAGCAGGCACAGGAGCGGGCAGCAGCCTCGAACCTCCCAAGGAGGAGGTCGGGGTCTGGAGGCAAGAGACGGCACAGCGGAGCAGTGGGGAGAGAGTGGACCTAGACCGAGGGTCGGAGGTTCAGTACTGAACCAGCCTGTGCTGCAGTCTCAACCAGACATACAGCCAGCTGACAAGGACTTGCCAATCGACTGCAGCAGGCCAACCAAGGAAGAAATACAGCAAGCCATCAAACAGCTGAGAAATCGGAAGGCAGCAGGACCCGACAACATTCCTACAGAGGCACTGAAGGCAGACATTGAACCATCAGTAAACCTGCTGGACCCCAGTTATTTTTATTGGCATAAATTAAGTGCTGAAAAATAACAGCAAAAACAGTGACATGCAAGTCCAGCATGGACCCATGTTGAGATACAAACGTTGATTGCGACACATGCACCAATAACAAACAATCCAAATTTATATGAAAAGAAACAGAGGGGTAAGAAAATAATCTAGAAAAAGAGGAAATTGTAAGGATCTGGGAAGAGGAAAATGTGCCAACAGACTAGAAGGAGGAATATCTCATCAAGATCTCCAATAAAGGTGACCTGAGTAACTGCACAAACTACAAAGGGCTTGCTCTTCTGTCGACCCCAGGCAAAGTGTTCAACAGAGTCATCCTGAACAGAATGAAGAAACAACTCAACGCTCAGTTGCGAGATCAGTAAGCTGGCTCCTGCAAAGACAGATCCTGCACAGACCAACACTGCGCATCATCATTGGGCAGTCAATAGAATGGGACTCCACTCTATGTCAACTTCATCGACTATGAGAAGGCATTGAACAGCGTGGACAGAAAGACCCTTTGGAAACTCCTCCGTCACCAGAGTGTGCCAGATAAACTTATAAGACTCATCAGGAATGACCTGCAAGATAGTCCATGGAGGACAACTTACGGAAGCCTTCCAAGTGAGGACCAGAGTCCACCAGGGTTGTTTGCTCTTGCCTTTTCTCTTCCTGCTGGCCATAGAATGGATCATGAAGACATCCACAGCAAGGAGAAGAAATGGTATCCAGTGGATACCTTGAACGCAGCTCGATGACCTGGACTTTGCAGACGACCTGGCCCTACTCTCCCTTACCCATCTGCAGTTGCAAGGGAAGACCGACAAGGTGGTAGCCACATCAGCACAACTTGGCCTGAACATTCACAGGGGAAAAACCTAGATCCTGAACAGCCTGCAGTCTGATGGAGCAAGGTCTCGTAAGAAAGAAACTTGCTCAGAGGCAATCCACTCGCATAACTCATTAACAAGTAATTAATTATGTTTGGTGAATAACTAATACGCACCACATGAACACGTGGGTTAGTGAAGCTTGCTTATGTGTGTATTAATGCGGATAACAATGAAAACGGACTAATACCGCTTTAAACGGGGAAACTGTTGTGCGCATGCGTCAACTGCATCTACGCAGTATGACGAGGTAACGCTTGGAGGGAAATTCTAGCGCATGAGCAGAAGATACTAAAATGGAGTCTTGAAGACTGGCGTGCATAGCATCTGCTTAGCTGAAACTAAAACAAGTTATTTTACTAATGCTAATGCGGGAAAAGTATTAATAAGCAAACGGGAATAGAGTAGAGGTGGGAGGTATACAGTGTGACCATTTATTTGTGAAATTAATATTTGTCTTTTTGACTTTATTGTTAGTGCGTATTTGGGCCTCTCACGCATGGCTGAATTAAGCTGAGTGGTGAAGCGACTGCGCATGTCCACTGAAAGTTAACCCAGAATAATGACTTGGAGGTTGAACAGAAGACAAGGTCGCAAATTATGTGCCCTGGGAACGGAGGGTGAAGAGTTCAGTGAAGAAGACTCTTATTCATAAACTAATAAAAATGTTTCAAGTAAAATGTGGATATGTATGGGAACTTAAGACATGAATAAAAATTAAGGGGATGGGTTTGCGAACAATAGTTTAACTGATTTTGATGACATGTAAGCATGGTGTGATGGAGCTTCCCCCTTGCCTGACCAATCATATTTCGTATTTTTACAATATTGAAACTTTAGTGGGTGGAATATGAAGAAACGAAGGTATAACTAAGGTAGCTTTAGTTAGTTAGTTAGAGGAAGGAGACGCAGATGCTGTGAGTCGGAGATGCTGTTGCTGGGAGAGATGCTGTGAGATCCTGATGAAGAATCGAATGCAGACACTGAAGAAGAACTTTCTATCCTAACTTAATTGGGTTAGATCAGAAGATCGCAGAAGAATCTCGAGGAGGAAGAGAGTGTCAAAGAGGGGTGCGGCGCAATCGTCGGTATTCTAGAGAGGTCAACTATCCTGTCCTGAATCCTGTCCTGAAGTCTTTGTCTCCTGACCTATCCTGGGGGACCCTTACCAGCCCTTTGGCCAGGGGGTTGGTCTTTCACACCATTCTTGGTAATTATAATTTCACGTTATTTGCAAATGTTCTTTTCTCTCTGTCCTCTCCCTTTCTGAGCATTAATTATTGTATGAGTCCGAAGTATATGCTTGATGTTTAATCAATTGAATTTTCTCTCCTAAGAATGATGGTGACTGCACTGTATTTTTGAAAATGGTTCACATGCATTTAATTTAGATAAAGATTTTAAACCTTCCTGAGTCTGTGATCATTTACTTTTAAACAAAAGAATAGTTAAGGGTTATGTTATTTATCACCATCAACTAGTTCAACTAATGGTCCATCGACCAGAGGAAAGAACTTTTTGATCAGTGAAAGGTTAGTTAGGAAAATTAAATAACTAATCTTGAATGTTGTGAAATATAAATATAAAACTTTGACAACTCCAGCGGTTTACACAATTTGTGTGTTTTATGGGCCCAGGTGAGTATATGGTAGTGGAGTATCTGTTGTTGGTATACCGCTGGATCCGTTTTCTGGTAGCAGAGTTATGGTTATTATTGATTAGTTTGGTGATAAATATTGATTATTGATTATTGATTCATGTTTAACAAAAAGAGATTGGGCCATATGTATCAAAGTTAGGTTTTGCGATTCTCAAATAGTGAATTTTTGAGAATCGCTATTTGAAAATCGTAAAACGAGATGTATGTAGGATTTGCAAAAAAAATTGCGAATCCTACATATTCCTTAATTGCGAATCGCAAATTGCGATACGCAATTAAGAAACCCTTCCCATTCATTCCTATGGGCCTAGAGGCCCATAGGAATGAATGGGAAGACATTCTCAATTTGCGATTAGCAATTAGAGAATCGCAAATTGAGAATGCAATTTCAAGGTTGCAAGGGTGTCAAAAGGATACCCTGTTGCACCCCTGAAATAAGCATGGGTGCATATGTGGTGCACATACATGCCCTGTGGGCATGTATGTGCACCACATTGCACTTTGAAAAATGCAAAAAGTGCATTTTTCTAAGAAATCGCATATTACCACCAACTTGAAGTTGGTGGTAATTTGTGATTCCTTAAGGCCAAATTGCACTTTTTTGGTGCTTCTTACATTGCATTTAAGGGATCGCAATTTGCAATTCCTTAAATGCATTCGCAAAATAGGGAATCGCAAATTTTGCGATTCCTTAATTTGCGAGGCAGTTTTTCCTTCATACATACCACTAAGCCAAATTGCGATCGCAAATGCTGAAATTCTGCGAATTTCAGCGTTTGCGATCGCAATTTTGTTTGATACATATGCCCTTAGTGTCTTGTTTTATGTTGTCTGGAAATCCCGGGAAAATGAATAGCGGGTGGTGACAGAAGCCACACTGCAGTGAGGTTACTCGTCTGTTGGAATAATACTGAGAAGCTACGTAGGGCTGGCAGTATTAAACTAGGGACTATTTCGTATAAAAGTAGAGTGCGGATGATAGCAAAGGGGTTCGCTGGTGAAACTTTGGTCTCATTTCCCAATACGGGTGACACTGGAGAAGTAACAGGTTCTCCTGAGCTTGATTGAAGAGTAAACAGGGGTTTAACTCGCAGTAGAAGAAGAGTAATTCTGAAACTCAAGAATAAGTTGAAATCTATCCTTTTGTTTAGTGGAACAGACAGAGTAGCGAATGTTTTTATGTTGTTATTAATGAAGAATTTAATGAAAAGTATTAAGAAATAAGCTATCGTATTACCTTGTGAAGGGAGGGTTAGTCGCCGGAGTTATACTGACGTCATAGACAGCCGCGCTGGGATTGGTTGAAGCAGCGGGCGTGAGACAGAAGCAGATTGTAAAGGAGGGGTCAGTAGTGAGGAGTAATACTGACGTCACAAAAGGCCGCGCTGGCATTGGTCAGACCACGAGCGTGAGCCTGAGTCTGATTGGTTGATAGATAGAAGCCGCGCTAGGATTGGTCGGAAAAGAATTGTATGTTGAGTTCTGATTTGACTACGGGTGTAAGTCGTGCTGACATAGGACGAGACGTAGGTAATAGAGCTAGAAGATATACGGAAGACTCTTTCCTATATCGACCGTCTGAAATGTTCGGAAGACCAAACAAAATGACATTAATGAAGAAAATGTAAAATGTCTTTAAGAAAGACAAGCCTGTAATGACTAGAGAGGGAATTCCTATTCCGCCACCTAAAACACCTGCTTCCTTTATGATGATGGAGAAAGGATATCACACGTGTGTATGGTTGGAGAATTGAGTGGAATATACTAAAGGTGATGGTGTTTTGGCTTTTCCGGAGCATGGTACTTTCAATTTAAAGGTACTTCAGAATTTGAGAGATAGAATGAATATGTTAGAACCTAATCCTAGAATGACACAGTATGAAGCTTTGGAAGAATGGGAAATTGAGGCATTTGATCGTGAAAAATACAGAAGTGGTCGGAGATTTAGAGGATTTTTACCTAGATATCCGTATGAGTCAAGTGGAGATCAAATGAAGCGTAGGAGAAGAGGTGTGGTGACCGAGGGTTTATATCCAGTATTAATGGCTGAAGAACAGTTAGGAGGAAAGTGTAAAGAAAAAACGAAACACATGAATACGACAGGATATGGCGAATCAGATGATGAGCTATTAGAGGATATTTTGATTAAAAACCCTCCACCGCACCAAGAAGCACCTAGTAAGGTTACCCCAAGTGCACCAGTGATAGGAATGCCTTTAACCCCACAAATTTTACATGATGTGACACTTAATAGGGTGTTACAGGATAATGAGAGAGAAGCTTTAAATAAAACTAGAGAAGAATTAGTTCAGAAAGTAAACCAATTGAATTTAAATGCTGAAGCTTTGACAGTACCAGTGACTATTGGTCCTGTAATCCCATTATATGGAGATAAAAAGACTTACCAGAAAACTCAAACTGTGACAATTCCGAGTCCCAGAAGAGAAGTAATAATTATGGATGATCAGGCCAGTGAAAGTGAATCAGTTATTTCATTAATGGATCTCCGGAATGTAGAACCTTTAACTGAACCTCCGAAGAGAATTATACCTGCAAATTTGAGAGAAAAGAGATCTTTGGTTCCTATAGGAACTGGAGGTTCAACAGTAGTTACCCCATAAGATATAGAGAGATGGGCACAGGAAATAGAAAATCGAAACCCACAACCAAAGATTCTAGATATCGGTAGATTGAAAGTAGATTTGGAAGAAATGATAACTGGCAATGTGAGCATAGAAAGATTGAATGTTTATAATGATGAGGAGTTATTATTCTTATGTAAGAGTATAACCAGAAGAGCAAGAGTATTTCATGAGAAATTAACAGAAGTTGCCTCAGAGATTGAAATAGATATAGGGCAATCGAAACTGTTGCAGAAACCATATCGAGTGGAGTTTACTGATAAAGATTTAGAAAGTGTAAATGCTTCTGGTAAGAAACTACAGATAAAAGAGTTGATGAATATTTTGCGAAAATGGGGAGACATTGACAAATGGAGAATCAGGTGGATAAGAAAGAAAGAGGAAGTACAAGCGAGAGAAGCATCATCTGCATTTCCAGTGAGAGAATCAGATAAGGTTGAGAAAATGTGTCCAATGAGAGAAGTTCCTGGTGGTGGATATGTTCATGTCCCTTGGAGTAGACAGGATATTTTGTCATTTACGAATGATTTCCCCAGATTGAGAGAAAAACCAGTTGAATGGTATAAACAGGTGGAAAGATTTGTGAAGGTTTCAAAGGTTTTATTGAAGGATCTGGATGGTTTGTTTGATATTGTGGTACCTACTGATTTATGGACAGAGTGTAAGATTACGGTTGATTGGCCAAGTGAGGAGTATGCTAGAGACTCGAAAACAGGAGCACCCTCAGAGGAGGTGATGAAGAAGTATCACCAAGTAATTACTTTCCTGAAAGGGAAAATCCCTCCTAAAGAAACAGATTGGGTAAAAATAGATAGAACAACTCAAGAGCCAAATGAGTCCGTACATGCATATTATGAGCGGTTACTGCAAGTGTTTAAGCAGCATAGTGGTTTTGAGAACATTGGTGATAAGGACATGGGACATTTTGTGTATCGGTTTGTGTATGGTTTGAAACCGGAGATTAGTCAGATGATTCAACAGCACATGTTGTGCTGGCAAAGCAAGACGATAGATGAAATTTTGAAATATGCTAATTATTGTGGAGATGACATTGAGGCAAGGCGTAGAAAGCTAAAAGAGAAAATGATGTGGGCACAAGTAAAATTGGCAGAACAGCAGGAGAATAAAATAAATGCCAGACTGATAATCAGGAGAAAGAGCAGAGTCAGAATGATCAAGGGGTAAATGGTGGTAAAGCAAGAGGACGAATGAATAGAGAGGAAGCAAAGAAAAAGTTTCCTTGTCATGCGTGCGGAAAGCTTGGACATTGGAAGAACGAGTGTAAGAATATTCAGAATAATAATGGGCCAAATCAAAATTTAATTCCACAGATGCAGAATGAAGTACTTATGTATCAGTTGCAGCAGGTAGTTACTCCACAGTATCAGGTGCCACCAGCTCCTATGCCAAACTTTGTGAATTCTCAAAAGTATAGTGCGAACACCGGATTTCACGGAGAAAGTGGTAAGAATAACAGAGTGGTTACACAGTATTTTTTGCAGAATGATGAAGAAAATTCGGACTACGTGCAATGACGGTGCCTGAGGGGGGAGGAAGAGGAGTGCGTGCTTGGCGCATCCTTGCCGGTAGATCAGACAGGTCCATTTATTGATGGGAAAGTGGAAGGTAATGATATCACTTTTCTATTGGATACTGGTGCTACCCGGTCTACTGTGAGAACAGCAAACATCCCAAACCTACCCCTCTCGGGAGAATCTATCCAAGTTGTAGGAGTGTCAAATCAACAGATTAGAACCCCAATTACAAAACCAATGGAGGTACATATTGGAAATTTTAAAGATATGCATCGGTTTGTAGTTTGTGATTCCAGTCCAGTAAATCTGTTGAGAAGAGAACTATTGGGCAAAATGAATTGCACGATCTATTGTACACCAGATGGTGTCGCTTTCCAAACCCCTGATGAAGATGTTATATACAAAATGATGCTAGCTAAGTAAGGTACAGAAGTAGACGAGTTGTTTTCATTGATAACTGAGAGTGAATTGCCGGAAGAGTTGAGAACCACAGTGAATCCAGAAGTGTGGGATTTTACAGGAAAAGATATCGGGTTGATGTCAAATGTAGATCCAGTTAAAGTGACGGTGAAAGAAGGTGCAGTTTATCCAAACACACAACAGTACAAAATGAGTCCAGAAGTGAAAGCAGGAATTGCTCCAGAAATTGACCGAATGATTAAACAAGGCATTTTAAAAGAGATAATGGGTAGTCCTTGTAATTCGCCAATAATGGGACTTAAAAAGCCAAGCGGAAAATACAGGATAGTGCAGGATTTGAGAAAGATTAACAAAATTGTAGTGCCTTGTTGCCCAGTAGTGCCAAATCCAGCAGTGATTCTTTATCAGATACCCTGGTTTACAGTAATTGATTTGTGTCAGGCATTCTTTTCTATTCCTTTGCACCCAGACAGCCAGTATCTTTTCGCCTTCTGGTTTGAGGACCGTATTTTGGCATGGTGCCGAGTTCCTCAAGGGTACACAGAGAGTCCCTCAATTTTCAATCAGATACTGAAAAAGTGTCTGGAGTCATTAGTTATGCCCGGGAAATCAGTTCTGGTTCAGTACATTGATGACCTATTGGTGGCATCAAAAACACGAGAAGATTGTGTCACCGACACAATTGCATTGCTGAACCATTCGGCCGAAGGAGGACACAAGGTGTCTCCAGAAAAATTGCAGTTCTGTCAACAAGAAGTTAGATATTTAGGGCATAAAATAGAAAGAGGAGTTAGAAAAGTGACACCGGAAAGAATAAAAATAATCAAAGAAATGCAGCTACCCCAAACACAGAAAGAGATGAGAATGTTTTTGGGAGTGGTTGGGTACTGTAGGCAGTGGATCAATAGCTTCTCCATGCTAGCAAAGCCATTGATACAGTTAACTCGGAAAAGAGCGAGAGATCCAATTGATTGGAATGATGAATGTTTGGAAGCCTTTGTAAAACTACGGAACTGTTTATGTGAGGCCCCAGCTTTGGGCATGCCTGCTTATTCAAAAGAATTTGCGCTGTTTTGATGTGAGAGAGAAAATTGTGCACTTTCTGTTTTAACACAGAGACATGGACTGAGCCGACGTCCAGTGGCGTATTTCCCTGCCACCTTGGATCCAGTGGCCTCAGCCTTACCTGGCTGCTTAAAGGCAGTAGCTGCTACCTGTATGAGTCTGGAGCAAAGAGAGTCAATAGTGATGGGACATCCCGTAAAAGTCTACGTTCCACACTCAGTTGAGATTCTTTTGACAAGAACGAGAACACAACATCTCACTCCTAGTCGGCTGACTAAGTATGAAAGAGTGATTTTGGGAGCAGAAAATGTGACAGTGATAAGATGCACAATAATGAATCCTGCCACATTATTGCCAGATCCATGTTGTGAAGAAGTGAAAGATGAGATTGATCATGATTTTCTGGATGTGACTGAATTGTGTACTAAGCCCCGCCCAGACATAAAAGAAACACCATTGAAGGAATCTGATCATGAATTGTTCGTGGATGGGTCGTGTTTAAGAACAGAAGAAGGAGGATTAAGTGCTGCATATGCTGTATGTAAAATGACAGGGGTAGTTGAAGCATCCTGTTTACCGGGAGTCAAGTCTGCACAAGTAGCCGAATTGGTGGAATTAACAAAGGCATGCAAAAAGGGGAAAAATTGGAGAATAACCATATTTACGGACAGTCAATATGGTTTCGGGCTTGTGCATGATTTTGGCCAACTCTGGATGCAGAGGGGATTTCTGACTTCTTCAGGATCTCCTATCAGAAATAGTAAAAATGTAAAAGATTTGTTGGAAGCATTACAATTGCCAAAAGAAGTAGCAGTTGTTAAATGCGCTGCACATCAGTCAGGAAATGACTATGTGATGGCCGGTAATAGATATGCAGACCAAATTGCTCGATACTGTGCAAGAAATACAATGTCAATTAACAGAAAAATTAAAACGGGTGAAACCAGCTGCCAACTTTTGTTTTTCTCAGATCCAGAAACATGGGTTGAGGTCAGACAGTTACAGGAAGAAGTTGAGGAAAAAGAAAAGGAAATCTGGATAAAATCAAGTTGTACAAAAAGAACAGAAGATGAAGTGTGGGTGTACTTAGATGGTAGACCAGTCATGCCAGATTGTCTACTCTCTCAAATGGCAAGAGTATACCATGGGACAACACACATTGGCAGGGATTCGATGATCAGATTATTCAGACAGAGTTGGTACAATCCGAAGATTAGGGTAGTCGCAGAGAGCCTTTGCCAAAGATGCTTAATCTGACAGCAGCAGAACCCAGGCAGGAAGACAGTGGTTAGTTGGGGAAAGATTGGAAAGGCAGAAGGACCCATCACCAGATTGCAGTTAGACTTTATTGAGTTGCCTCCTTGCAATGGATTGAAATATGTACTTGTCATAGTGTGCCTGTTCTCGAGATGGGTAGAGGCATACCCCACTAGAAGAAATGACAGTCTTACAGTCGCTAAATTACTATTGAGGGAGTTGATACCTCGTTTCGGTTTTCCAGTCACTTTGGAATCAGATAAAGGACCTCATTTTAATAATGAGATAATTCGATTAATCTGTGCTGCATTTAATATTGAACAAAAACTGCACTGTGCGTATCATCCAGAGGCTTCTGGAATAGTTGAACAGCTTAATGGCACAATCAAATCAAGATTAGGGAAGGTGTGCGCATCCACAATGCTGAAATGGCCAGATGCATTGCCTCTTGTACTGATGGGTCTCAGAAGTATTCCTGACAGGAAAACAGGATTGAGTCCACATGAGGTGCTCATGGGAAGGGCAATGAGACAAGCATTTATTCCTGGAAATAAATTGATGAATATAACTGATGATCTGGTATTGGACTATTGCAAAGGATTGGCTGAAATGGTGCATTCTGTCTCTCATCAGGTTGGAGAAGACGCAGTTGAAAGACAGCCAGACCAAGCGCATGATTTGAATCCTGGAGATTGGGTGTTAGTGAAGAAACACGCAAGGAAGTCGTGTCTAGCACCCAGGTGGGATAAACCACGTCAAGTCATACTAGTCACTACCACGGCAGTGAAGTGTGCAGGTTTACCAAATTGGATTCATGCTAGTCATACCAGAAGAGTTCTGAGCCCATCTGAACAACAAGAACAGCCACTGACTGAACAAGCTGAGACGTCAGAAGTTGAAAGTTGTGAAGCAGAAGAATCTAGAGTGATAGATTCTGAAAGACAACTATATGACAAACAGCCAAGTACAAGTCAGGAAGAGTGGATACCAGTGATTGAAATATCTGATGCTGTTGTCGAAACAAGAAGAACAACTGAATTAAAGAGACAGGAAGGTAGAAAGGAAAAGACAGGGAAAGAAGAATACACTCAGGTAGGAATAAACAAAGCTATTCAGAAACCTGAGCAGGGAAAGATAGATCTAGAAGAACAAGTTCAGGTAGAAGAAGAACAAGTTGAAAGAAGACCTGAACAGAATCAGATAGATCTAGAAGAACAAGTTCAGGCTGAAGAAGAACAAACTATAATAAGACCTGAACAGGTGCAAGTAGAGGAAGATCCAAATACAGAAAATACAGAACAAAGACAATCAGAAAAAGAAGAACAAGAACAGATTGTGCCCAGATTAAGTGAAAATAAAAGAACTTTAGAAGGAGACCGAGAAGGTGAAAGTGCAGTCCAGGTCAAAAGAGTTAGAAAAGGAGACAATTGGCCTGCAGGAGTGAATAGACTAAAATATTACCTAAGAAGACCAGAAAAGAAACCAGAGCAAGTAAATGAGGTTACGAGTCAGACACAATCTAAACAAACCTTAGTAAAACTTACACGGAGAAGCCCAAGATTGAGAATTCTGAACAGAAAATACAAAGCCCCTGAGTGGACCTATGTTATACTTTAAGAATTTGAAAACTTAAAGGCCCATTACGATACCGGGCGTAAAAAAATCCGCCACCCATGAAAGCGGCAAAAATCCGCCCGCCTACACCGTCTGAATACCGACCCAGCAATCATGATGCCTCGAACCGAAAACCGCCAGCGGCGGTAAAAAACACAAAATACCGCCCGCCCTTGCCCGAGTCGGAGTCAAACCGCCCGCCACGGACGGAAAGACGCACGACAACACAAAACCGCCCGCCCTCACGGTCGAGACACCGCACGTGAAATTACGATCGCACCGACATGAGCGCGGAAAAACAACAAATACACCGCCCGCCAGCGTAAACAACACTGAAGAAAATGGACACGGCAGAAGCCATGGCGGCCACGTCCCTGCACAGAAACAGCCGCGGACTCAAACAAACACACACAACATGGCAAACAAGTCCACACAGCAACCCACGCACAAATACACAGACAAAGTACACATCCCGAAAACACACCACCCCTGGACAAACAAATAAACTACAAAGCCCAGAACACCAGCCACAACACAACTGAAAACAACAGACCATCAGGACACACCCAAACAGGTAAGTACAAAAGCAGCCCCTCCACAGACCACAACCCCTTGCAACATTGCAAAGCAGAGAGGAGAGGAGAGGACACAGTGACACAGCAAGGACAGCAGCACACCACAGATACGCACACATCACACCCACCACCACCACCACCACCAAACTCCAGCACCACAAACCCCTGCACATCACACATCACACACCGCACCAGCACCACAAACACCATGGCATCACACAGAATGCCCAAGTTCACTTCCACTGAGCTGACGGTCATGGTCGACGAGATCGTCAAGGTGCACACACAAATCTATGGCAACCAGGTCCAGCACACACCACTAGCCACCAGAAACAGAATGTGGAACAGAATTGTAGACCAGGTCAATGCAGTCGGGACCGTACCCAGAAACAGAGGAGAGATAAACAAACGGTGGAACGACATCAAAAGCCTGGTCAAGAAGAAGGAGAGCAAAAATCGAGAGCTGGCTGCCACGACTGGCGGAGGGAATCCCGCGCATTACAAGACCTTCAAAGCGTGGGAGGAGAAGGTGCGAGTCATCATCCATCCGGAGATCCTCACCGGATTACCAGGGGAGTGGAGGCTGGTAAGTACAAACAAATGTATGCCAGCACACCGCTATGTACTCACATGCACTACCACCATGCCATAGCTCCGAGGGACAAACACCCCCATGTCCAGTACACAATACACAACACATCACTCACACATGCAACAGGCACCACCACACACACAGCCCAAACATATCAACTAACAAAACCATGGGGGCATGTGTACACACAGCCAGCCACGTAACTACCAACAGGTCCCCTAGTACTCCAGAAGCGCCACAACGAGCACCCCCACACCCATGTGGCAGCCGTAGCTGCACCAACCGACAAGTAACAGGTAAGTAGCCGCAACACAAAGGCAGTGGGTGGGAGGGGGACAGCTGAAGTACAACACCCACCAGGCCCCTAGTCCCACAGCACAGCAAGGAGGAGCACGGCCCACACCCCACACCCACGTAGCAGCCACTGCAGTGCACACCGGCAGCCGACAGGTAGACATCCCGCCCCAGGACAAACGGTGTCAGTGGGCGTCCAGCCATCACCACGACCCATAACACCGCCCCCACCCCCACAGACCTGCAACATGGAGCACCCCCGCCCATAACCATGTTGCATCCAGTCCAGTGCACGCTCAAAAACAACCTGCAGGTGGGAAACTGGACAGGGCGGGGTGACTGGAGGCATGAGGACTGAATTACGACTAACACATGGGACATGTCAAGTAGCAGAGGAACACGCAGCACTGCTCCCTGTCACAACCATGTGAACAATGTGCACACGGACATGAACCACAGAGTCACACCCCACATGACCCATCACAGACACAGCAACACCCAAGGAGCCACGTCTGCATGCACAAGTCACACTGATTACAGAACCACACGGCAGGCACAGTGCAACCCATCACACACAACTGCAACACCATCGAAGTCCTGTCCATGTAGCCCCTACTGCCTGTCAACCACACATCCCACAACTACGCCCATGTAAGACATACCACACTAGACGCAACAGCGTGGAACAACATAAATGAAATGAAATGAAATGAAATTTGTACTTGTAAAGCGCACCCATACCCCCAAAGGGGTGTCCAGGCGCTGTACGCATACCGCTGTGGAACCCTTCCTGGCTTTTCCCTGTGAAAATGTCCACTCCTGGGCACCCCCAGGGTGAAGCCAGGCATCCCAGCGCTGTTGGGGCCGTTGTGGAGATTAAGCAAGCTATTGCCCAGAGTTGCAGAGTGGGACCCATGATTAGAATAGGCACCGAGGCGAGAATTATCAGGTCCGAGGAAATTGAGCCCAAGACCCGCCGAGGCGGGAATTGAACCCTGGTCCCGGGCCAGATCTAAATGCACACGAACACCACTGGACCCATCAAACACACAGACACACAATGCACATACAACATACCATCCATCTCATCCGTCAGCCCCAGTCACATGAAAGGTATGTCATCCGAACAGCTGGTCCACATACAGTAGTCACGCAAAGAAACATGCCCATGACAAATCATGTGCCAGAAGTGAATGAAGCGCACGTCACACTGTGAGCAACAACACACATAACATGGGCCACACCCCCCGAGCACTGCATTGATGCACATGGCACAGGGCAGCACGCACACCAAGGAATTGGACCATCTGCAATACGTCGTGTGGCACACAACCATCACTCACTCATAACAATGCGTCCAATTACATGGCCAGAAATCACAACAGACAGCAAATATGCAGGGTATGTCAGACATACACACACCTCAGACCATGCACTGTCATGTTGCCACAACACATGTCACGTTCTGCACCCATGGCTCACAGTATGTACCCCCAAAGCATAGTTCATCTCAAATGCGTTTCAGGGGGCTGACCCCCATTATGCCATCTGCGTTTCTAAGCGTTCCATATGAACCCCCAAAGCATAGTTCATCTCAAATGCGTTTCAGGGGCTGACCCCCATTATGCCATCTGCGTTTCTAAGCGTTACATTTGAACCCCAAGAGCATAGTACAAACCAACCTCCACGATGGGTCTGGAGTCCGCATACACCAGAGCCACATAAAGCAGGAGCACAGCAACACACCCATCGGCATTGCCAATCCGTCCCATGCCACATGTCCACAGCACACAGTCCCATTGGCATGCCCACACAACAACAAATAGCACAGCCACTCACACGGCTCCGGGAAATCTGTGCACGACTGTGCACGAACTGTGGATGTCAGACAACCTATACATACTTTGTCATGTGCAACACAATAACATATCTCATTCCCCCCACAGGTGACGAACTGCTGGATGCTGGAGATGGAGACAGCAGCCAGCACAGCCAGCCTGCAAGCCCCCAACAAGGACTCATGGATGTGGAGGATCTGTCCTCCTATTTGGACACGGACCACCCAGCAGGCCCATCTGGTGTGGCAGGGCCCAACCGCACCCCAGGCACCCTCCCACCCACCAACCCATCATCCAGGGCTGATGACCACTCACAGCCCCCTGCTGCCACTGTCGTAGCGGCCACTACCACTGTTGTGGCGGCCACTCCCACGGTCGTTGCGGCCACTCCCACTGCCGCAACCACCACCAACGCCGCGACCACCACCACGTCATCACTGGCCCCAGCCCCAGCGCAAGTGGTGGTCCGGCCGACTGGGTCCACCCTGGGAGCCACAGCGAGGACTGTGGTGAGCAATGTGGCTAGTGGGCAGGTCGGTGGCAGCAGTACTGGTGGGAGGAGCAGGGTCAGGCCAACGCCAGCCTCCCCTGGGAGCCATGCCCTGCCTCAAATGGCCAGAGTACTTGGGGCCTATGAAGAGGCCCAAGGACAATGGGCCGGGTCTGCTTCCGACGCGCGGGAGGTCCTGGGGGTGTTGAGGTCCATGGACGCCCATATGGGCCAATTCGTGTCCCGTATGGACCAACTCGTGGACCGCATGGGCCAGCTGGTGGTGGCGGTGGGGTCACAGGCAAGGCCAGCAACACCACCTCCGCCACCACCTGCTAGGGCGCAGGGTCGGGCAGCAGTGTCCAGTTCCCCTGCGTCCACAGCCAGTGAGCACACCTCACCCACCACCAGCAGGTCGCCACCACACCCCCCTCCCAAACGTGGAAGGGGCCGTCCGAAGTGGAAACAGATGTCCCGGGAGGACTTCGCACGCTCCAGACGCAGGTGAGGCAGCCAGCCATCCTTGACCACCCACTGCATTGACTTGGACTACGATCCCACCCCACACAGCCATCAGAATGGCATGTGTCTGTTGGACTAGGGACATAGAACTAGTGGGTACACCCTGAGCATCACGCAGCCATGGCCGACAGCTCATTGTCACTGCACGCAACACTCATGTCATCACCTTGCACACAATGACATGTCACAGTTGAAAATAAATGCACCTTTTACACAAACTGCTGTCTGTGCACTGTGTTTATTGAACGATGATCAACCGCCACCTTGAGCAGAAAAGCATCGGATGTGTGGCATGGCGATGGGACAGGAGGGGCTGTAGGGACCTAGGGGGAAGACAGAACAGGAGCACATTCAATGAGTGTGTCACACACCCATCACACAGTACATGTCAACAACTACAAGCAATGTACACACATCGCACAGTGCAATAGGGCACAATGCCACAGCCACCGTCAGTGGCATACAAACCTGGACATGGACCATTGACACACAGCACACAGTGAACATAAGGCCTCCGTGACACAGCACACAGACACCTGCACAACTACAGCCACATCATCCGTCGTACATGGACACTCACCGTCAAGTGAAGTAGCGGGCGATGAGCTGCTGACGGACATTCACAGCTTCCTCCTCTCCGCTGTCTTCCTCACTCGAGCTGTCCTGGTCTGCAGGCTGGGGCCCTGGTTGATCTCCATCATCCACAATTAGGGGGATCTGCTTTCGAATAGCCAGATTGTGCAGCATGCAGCAAGCCACCACTACCTGGCACACCTTCTGTGGGGAGTACGCCAGCGCACCCCCGGTGCGGTCCAGGCATCTTAACCTGGACTTGAGGAGGCCAAAGGTACGCTCGACCACACGTCTGGTCCTCCCATGTGCCTCATTGTAGCGGTCATCTGCTGGGGTCCGAGGATTTCGTAATGGACTGAGCAGCCAGGGCCCATTCGGGTAAGCCGAGTCACCTGGGCGTGAGGGACACAGAGAACCGTTGCAATTCAAACAGGACAGTAGACAGCATCCTTAAGCCAGCACGCTACACAACTCCACATACTCACCGACAATCCAGCCACGGTCCTGTTGCAGATTGTTCATCAGTCGTGGTAATATGCTGTTGCGCATGATGTGCGCGTCATGGGCCGAGCCTGGGAACTTCGCACACACGTGGGAAATGACCATGTCCGCAAGGCACACCACTTGCACATTCAGGGAGTGCGTGTGCTTCCGGTTGCGGAAGAGCTGCTCAGTGGCCTGTGGTGGGACAAGGCCAACATGGGTGCAATCTATGGCACCAACGACGTGTGGGATCCGTCCAAGGGCATAGAATGCACCCTTCACTGCCGCCAACTCACGTGCCCTGGGGAATCGGATGTACCTGTTCCTGTACAGCATCATGGCTGCCAGTACATCCCTCAGCACCATGCTGAACATGGGCTGGGACATCCCACCTCCACTGCCCACTGTGTGCTGGAATGACCCAGTGGCGAAAAAATGCAGTGCAGCCATCACCTTAGCCGTGGGGGTGAATGCTGTCGGATACACCCTGCGAGGACGGAGGTGGGGTTCCAACATGGCACATAGTCGATGCAGGGTTGGTCGGTCCAGACGAAATTTCCGGATGACCTCAGAATCCTCCATGTCCGCCAACAATTGGTAAGGGCGGTAAATGTTTGGTCTCCGCCTAGGAAAGATGGAAGTGGACACATGTCAAAGCAACACGCCACATGGCATTTACACATACACATAACTGATATGACAGAGCAAGAACATGAGTCACAGAACAGCTGTCATGCAGGGACAGCACAGCCACAATACACTTACACAGGTCTCCCACCAATAGCAATGGGCAGTGACACAAACCATTGCTATGTGCATGCACATGGGGATCCAGGCCTCAATGACCTGTGAGGCGTGCTGATGGGGACTGACTGCATATTCGGCAAGCGGCAACACCACGGCAACATGACTGGCTGCTGTGCATCACACTGCTTCCGAGGCTGGATGAGTATGGCACACACCAACGACGATGTGGGCACAGGCTGAGCGGCCAAGAAAAGTGGGACCTGTGGCACGAGGGGATATGAGACAGTCATTGGTGTCACCACTGCACCCTATGTGCAGCACTGTACGGATCACACCTCCAGAAGCATTGACAGGTGTACACATTGACAGCCCCATGCCAACACGGCTGTGTGCTTGCAAATACACATCACATGTGACACGTAACCTTGCACGTGCCAAGTGGCAGATGTACATAGTGAGAGATGGCATGCGTGTGCATATGCGTATACCATGCACCCATGCCAATGTGCAGATGATGACATGCTAACAGACATGTGGGGGCCGGCCACTGGCCGTCCCTGCCTATGCACACGGCATGTTGTGGCCCCGTCCATTGTGCACCTGCACCCACACGCACATCATGGCCACACCTGCAGATGCAGTGCGCACATCATACTGTGTGGTGCACATGGCATCAGCGGTCTGTCACCAACATGGGCCAGGCCATTACGGCCAACTCCGATGACCCGCGCGGTTGCACCCTGCGTGTTCCACTATGGAGGTAGGCGTCCCGGGCCAGCTGGGAGCAGGCCAACGTCTGCAATTGCCAATGCAGGTCTCAGTGCACTTGTTGCTCGTGTGAATGTCAGGCTGGGCCATGCTGCCCCTCTCAGTCCCAGCAGGCCTGGCCTGCACATTGACTGCACAATGCCAGTAGATGACAGCACCGACTGCCTAGTGGGTTGCATGTGTCTCCTGTTCAGGACCCTCCAGATGGGCGCTAACTCAGTACTGACTATTGGACACACCATGTCTCATGATAGGGATGTGTGTGTGGGATGGTGGCACTGAATGTGACCTCCGTTGCGTGGTGGGCCATGCACAGGGCGAGTACGTCGATGATTGCGCAGTGTTGGTCACAGTGGGTGCACCCACACAGATGTGTTGCCCTATGTTCATTTTCTATGTCCGCATGATAATGGACTGTAGATGTGGGCAGACTACACATTGGTCGATGTGCTGTCAATTTGAATGTGCCTTCACACCAGGCACAGCTGCCCCTGCACATGTGACCACTGCTGCACTCGCTGCTGGGTCTGTGGAGCTGATGCACCATCTGTGCGTGGGGCGGACAGCTCTCCTCACTTCCGTCATTGCGCATGTCATCACTTTGCCGCAGGTGACATGGATCATGGAGGGCCCACATGTACGCGTGGGTGGCCTCAACAAGTGTGTCCAATGGTTGTCACCCCCAGTCAGTGCTTCGAATGTGAATGATGTTATGCTGGTGCTAATTTCAGTGTGGCGGGTGGGCGGGGCTAGGTGCGGGCTTACATGCAGGACATGGGAGGGTGATCGGATTAGCGACTAGTTGCAATACACACGGGGCACGTCTTTTCCTGTCCACATCAGGGTCATTCCTTGAACTCACTGACAGTACTACAGTCGTCTTTGTCCCTGTCCTCATGGCCTCCCCTCGCTCCCCCAATATGCATTTGCACCTGTGGGGCTAGCGCATGCAGATGCAGCCCCAAGCTCGCCCCGGAGAGGCCAAGCAGTGTATGTGTGGGTCCAGTTGAACGAGTGGTCTGTCTCACGGCATGATGTGTGGCGGGACGCCGTCCACCTGCGTGGTGCCCCGACTCGAGACCCGGGCAACATAGACAATGCATAGCAGTCTCCGCAGTCCGGATACACCACCTGCGACACACAGAGGCTGTAGCTGCCCTAGCGGCCTATGCCGCGTCCATCTGGGGCTGATGGACCCACACATTCACTCTTTTGCCTCACTGGGGCGGGCTCGGAGGTGCTTGCGCACGCGCTGGCTTCTCTGTTGCAACGGCATGTGACGTGTGTGGAGATGTAGGCAATGGGTGGGATGGTGCGAGCCACCTTCCGTGACGTCACTCCTGCTCGTGACGTGTGCGTCCCCCAATACTTCCATATGACTTGAGCCATGCTACACATTGAGGATGTTTTGCCTGCGTGATGTGTCCCGGAGGAGCGTGCCGAGTCCTCTCCCCCACCATGCTCCACTGCCATCCCGTGCCCTGGATTGCCTGTGCAGGTTGACAATGTTGGGGATACACCTGGTCGACAGGGGCTGTGTGTGCCTTGTCAAGGGCCTGGTGGGCGCACAACAGGATCCAGCTTGTCCACAGAGGGTGGGCTGACGTGTACGCCTGATACCGCATTGTTCGTGTGCCCGGCTGCTGTGCACACACGTGTTCACATCCCCCCCCCGACAGGTGGCCTTTAACATTGCCCAGGGAAGCGGTAATGTGCAGTTCCGGACCCCTCCCGACACAGCGTGTTTCAACTTTGCATGTGCGCATCTACCCGTCACACCCACCCACCTGAGCGAAGCGTCACTCCCGCTTCACACAACACATGTGTGTCTTCCACAGTTGTGCTACTCATTTGCGTTGACATCCAATGACAGTGGACTACATAGTCATGTCACGACTGCCGTGTACATCACACACTCTCATCATCTCACATTCGTACTTGTGAAAGGAATCAGCAGAGACAGTTTCTTTCTTCAAACCATGTATTGTGACTTATGTCCTCTGTGATGCAGTATAGTGGACACTACTGGCAGCGGAATGCATGTGGAGGATATACTGAGCATGATTACACATAGCTAAGGGTGTAGGGGTACATGTGATTAGCTGTTGCATGTGGGATGTGGGCTTCAGAGTTACATCTGCTTGGCCGTTGCTGTGCTAATGTTCATTTGCAAATAGCTGCGGTGCTGCGGACTTTGACACAGACGGTATACATTTAGCCTACCAGACCGCTTGGCATCATGGGCACAGTCCATCTCAGTTCCATGTGACAGGTGTTGTTACTCATGCACGCGTGCGTGTGAGTTGACATCAGGGCATGGGCTTACGTGCATGCAACGGCGTCCCACTTGTTGTTGCCATATGGTGGCTACTGGACATGTCACAGTCACTGGGGTCGTGTTGTTGTTGTATGCACTTGTCGTCCATGCAAAGGTCCTGTTACGGGATTTCCGGGGAGGGGGAGAAGGGGTGCAGCTCTCACATACTCCAGCCGGGCGATTCCTGTCCACTGTGCGGTGCATATGTCCATGGGCACAGGATCCATGTCATGGCATAGTATGTTCAGTTCTGTCCATGTGGGTGCGATACACATATCCCATGCCACTGCCTCCCCCGATACATGCAGAGTTCCTGGATGTGATGGGGAACAGAGTGCATGTCCCGGACACATCCGATGTCATGGCAGTGTCGTTGATGGTGTGGTATCAGTTGCAGGTCGTTTGGTATGGCTGTTGTAGTGGTTACTGGCCAGTCCGTGTGGAAGCTAAGCATGGGTACAGTGTCGGACATCATGGCTCACTTGGGGGATTGCGTCGGGGTCCTACGAATTGACAGGTTGACAGGTATGCGATGGCTTCCTGCAGGGCTTCCATTTCATTGGTGGTATACATGTTTGCCAGCCAATGTAGCGGATGGTGGCTGTCACGGTGTTGTTCGTAAGTTGTCCCTTGTAGGAGCATGATGGGGCATGCTGGGTGACATTCGATGTAGCTGTGATCCATGATCCGTCGTGTGGAGGCACAGTGGTCCCATTGCAGTGTGGGTCCGATGGTCGCCACATACGTCATGCCCCCATAGGCTGAACAGACCCTGTTGTGTGCGTCCAGAGGGTGGAATAGTGGTAGCAGGTCCGCCCTTGGACATGCCGGGTTGGAGAGGCACAACTCCACAGGATGGTGGAAGGGACACCTCCGACAGTAGAAGACGGGTATGACGCAGCTGAACAATGCGATGCGGTAAGTCAGTCGGTAACTTACGTTCAGCAGGTTTAGGGGTTCGCATCCCAACATCTGTATCAGGTTGTGTTTGTACAGCTTGACCTGTCTGGCGTAGTTGGGTAGGTGTGTTGTAGGTGCCATTTTGCTGCGGGGCGATGTGGTGGCGTGCTCCGGCTGTGTGTGCAGTCTGCAGTGTGCAAGCTCCGAGGTTGCTGTGAGGTCTGTGATGGTCGTAGGGGGCAGGACTTGTGTTCTGTTAGCTTGTGCGGAGGACACGGGCCCTCATCCCACGTGCTTCTCTGAATGTTCAAGGTCAGTGGTGTGTGACTCCTTCCAGATAACTTGCATGGGAACGGCATGGGGGAGTTTTATATTTTTCTTTCCCGTTCGGTATGTTCTTAGGTGATATGCGCTATCTGCCCTGTGGTCGGTTTCCTCTGCATGCCTGTGTTGGTCTTTTTTGGGACAATGGCTGTATTCTCCGGCTTGTTTAGTCGGGTTGTGGTTTCGGAGTTGGAATGGAAGGTCATTCAGTGCTGTCTGCTCTCCCCTGTGTGGGCGGCAGGCTGTGTTTCCGCTATGCGTTGGGCCTTGTGTGTGGGTGTCATTCTTGGGTCCACCTGTTGTCGGTCCCCGGGCTCTTTGGTGTTCCGTTTTGTATGTCTGGTTCATGGGTGCAGGGTGGTATGGGTGTTTCTGTGTGGTACTGGCGTACCTCTTCCCGACGGGGCCCATGTTCTGCTGGGTGGTGTTGCCGCCGCTGTGTGCTTCGCCATGTTTGTCACACAGGGGTGTGTCCTGATGTTGCGTGACTTCACTGACATGTGGGCGTCGGTTGTGTGACGTTGGGTGTTGTCCGTGAATTGGGCGTTGGGGACATGACTGTGGCAGGCCTGTCACGTGTCATGTGCGTTCTGGGTGTGGCTGGTGTGTGTGGTGCTTGGTTGTGTCCCTGTGTTGTTTGTGTGCGACGCATACATGGCGTTATGGTTGGGCGCTGAGTTGTGCGCATGTGTGGCTGCGTCATCGCCGCTGTGCTGCGGTGCCGTGACGGGGTCGTTAGTTCCTGGTCCCAGGTGGTGTGCCCATGATAGTTGCGAGATGTTGCAATTTGCCCTGTGTTACATTTGTGGGTGCAGTGGTGGATGTGTCTTGTCCACGCAGGGGTGTTGGGGGGTGCCATGTCCTCCTTTTCCGCACTTGCACTGTGTGCGCTGTTTGCGTGCCCTTGTTGTGTGTGTGCCTACCTGCGTCTCCGCGGTACGTTGCCTCCTTGGTGGTGCATCAGGTATAGCATGGGGAGGGCCTGCAGTGCTGGATTCATGCTCGGGGGGTCGCCTCTTCGGTGTCTGTGCTCGGCGTTCGGGTTTCCGCCTCACTTTCACGTGCGGTGTCTCTTAGCCGTGGGAGCTGTTTGTTTGCGGCATCGTAATTTGTACGCCGGGCGGTACGTGATTTCGTCTGGCGGTGTGTCTCCATTGGGCTGCGCCGCTACGTGAGCGGGCGCACTTTGATGGCGGACGGCGTCGCTGGCTTGCTGGCGGTGTTTGGCTGCCTTTTCACATCGTAATTTGGCGGGCGTGTGGGCTGCGGCATGCGGGCGGTAACTGGTGGTTTTTGTATCCGCCAGCACGGCGGTGGTGCTTCCGCCCGCCATCCTAACGGGCCCCTTAGATTTATGTGAAGAATCAGAAAGAGTTCATGTTGCACAGATTGATGAAAGCAAATTAAGACCTCCTTAAAATAAAAGAAAAATTTAGACAAAGAGAAAGAAAGAAAAAGAGAAAAGAAATGTTCTCAGATTAAAATGGCAGAAGTTGAAGACACTGAAAGACCGAAACGAACTTTAAAAAGAAAATGTTTAAGATTTTGTTTATGTAGTATTATATTAGTAGTATTAGTATGGTTATTCCTAACAATAGGAGTACCTTTGTTAATGGAAACAAGTAACAAGAATAATACAATTACTAATGAGAAAGTAGATAGAATAAAGGGAACTAAAATAGAAATAGGGGTAGAAGATGAGATAAACTATCATAATGAATCAGACAATGATTCGTCTTTAAATGTATTTACGAAATTGCTATTTCAGTATGTTAATACGATGGAGATTAGTAATTGTTATGTTTGTATGAAGTTACCCTCATCAGTGTCAGAAGGGGTGACTTATCACCATATACCTTTAACATATGGTGTATCATGTAGTGTTTTATCAAGTTTATTTTACGTAACAGGGAAACTTCAGTATTTTTATTCAAACTTAGATGTAGTATTTTCAGAATTGCCTATTCGAAAGAATATAAATCCAGTATTTAGTAGTAAAAATGCACAGTTTATGGGTGAATTCTTCTTAACAATGAGTTTGATAGATATAGCTCAAGCCCACAAGGATAACCTAACATGTATATTACGTGAAGAAGAAAAAGAGTTTTTGAATTTAGTAGAAGAAAGGAGACAGGATTTAACAAAGAAAGCTGCTGAACAGAAATCCCATGTACCTCCATGGGCTGAGAAAGAGGAATTTATGCAAAGGGCGAAGTTCATGCTGCGATGTCCCTAGACTTTGTGAAAAGGGGAAAATTCTGCCTCCATAGGTTAAAGACAGATTATAATAACAATTTCATTGGTTCCAGTGAATGTGAACACAACTTCCTAATTTTAGGAGGGTGGGGACTAAAAGGGGGAAATGATCCTGTATTTCAAGGAGTTTATTATGTATGCGGGAATAATGCCTATTATAGGTTACCTGCAAGATGGTATGGAAGCTGTTATTTTGGAATAGTTTTTCCAAAGATCTACCATGTAGACAGAATCAATGGAATCAATGAAAATTCTAATGGACTAACACGGAGAAGAAGAGCTAGTTTTTCTGAAATAGTAGGTGATATATTTAGTGCATTGATACCCTCAGTTGGAGTCATTCTAAATTCACGTAAAATTTGCAAATTGTCAACCATAGTTGATCGTCTTTCTACAGATACTGCCGGAGGATTCTTAATGATTAATACAGAGATGATTGCAATAAGGTCTATGGTTTTACAAAATCGTCTTGCTCTTGATATTTTATTGGCAAAAGAGGGCGGAGTCTGTGGTATGTTGAAAATTCAACATTACTGCACTTATATTCCGGACAAAAGTAAGGAAATTAAAGGGTATATTAGAAATATTACAAGAATGCATAATGACTTGACCCAAGTGGAGGTTGACAGTGTATGGGGAAGATTAACAAAGAGTATAACATCAATAGGGAATTGGTTTACTAATTTTGGAAAAAGTTTTATAGGTCAAATGATCTTACCAATAGTTGTGATAATGACAATAGTAATGACAGTAATGATCACATGTAAATGTTGCAGAAGCAAGGGAAAGAGAAGAATACATTTAGAAAGAGAAGGGAGAGGAAAGAAACGAAAGAGGGAATATGAAGAAATTCAGTTAGAGGAAATTAAACGAAAGCTATACAAAAAGATGAAAGATTTAGAAGGAAAAGAAGTAACTGATGAAATGATGAGAGAAAAAGGAGAAAACTGAGATGTGCTAAAGTTGGCATCTGGGAAGGGATGGGTAATTTTGTGATGGCTCAAAATGCCATCAGAGAGGGGATTGATGGAGTAAGGTCTCGTATAACTCATTAACAAGTAATTAATTATGTTTGGTGAATAACTAATACGCACCACATGAACACGCGGGTTAGTGAAGCTTGCTTATGTGTGTATTAATGTGGATAACAATGAAAACTGACTAATACCGCTTCAAACGGGGAAACTGTTGTGCGCATGCGTCAACTGCATCTACGCAGTATGACGAGGTAACGCTTGGAGGGAAATTCTAGCGCATGAGCAGAAGATACTAAAATGGAGTCTTGAAGACTCGCGTGCATAGCATCTGCTTAGCTGAAACTTAAACAAGTTATTTTACTAATGCTAATGCGGGAAAAGTATTAATAAGCAAACGGGAATAGAGTAGAGGTGGGAGGTATACAGTGTGACCATTTATTTGTGAAGTTAATATTTGTCTTTTTGACTTTATTGTTAGTGCGTATTTGGGCCTCTCACGCATGGATGAATTAAGCTGAGTGGTGAAGCGACTGGCATGTCCACTGAAAGTCAACCCAGAATGATGACTTGGAGGTTGAACAGAAGACAATGTCGCAAATTATGTGCCCTGGGAAAGGAGGGTGAAGAGTTCAGTGAAGAAGACTCTTATTCATAAACTAATAAAAATGTTTCAATTAAAATGTGGATATGTATGGGAACTTAAGACATGAATAAAAATTAAGGGGATGGGTTTGCGAACAATAGTTTAACTGATTTTGATGACATGTAAGCATGGTGTGATGGAGCTTCCCCCCTTGCCTGACCAATCATATTTCGTATTTTTACGATATTGAAACTTTAGTGGGTGGAACATGAAGAAACTAAGGTATAACTAAGGTAGCTTTAGTTAGTTAGCTAGAGGAAGGAGACGCAGATGCTGTGAGTCGGAGATGCTGTTGCTGGGAGAGATGCTGTGAGATGCTGATGAAGAATCGAATGCAGACCCTGAAGAAGAACTTCCTATCCTAACTTAATTGGGTTAGATCAGAAGATCGCGGAAGAATCTCGAGGAGGAAGAGAGTGTCAGAGAGGGGTGCAACGCAATCGTCGGTATTCTGGAGAGGTCAACTATCCTGTCCTGAAGTCTTTGTCTCCTGACCTATCCTGGGGGACCCTTACCAGCCCTTTGGCCAGGGGGTTGGTCTTTCACACCATTCTTGGTAATTATAATTTCACGTTATTTGCAAATGTTCTTTTCTCTCTGTCCTCTCCCTTTCTGAGCATTAATTATTGTATGAGTCCGAAGTATATGCTTGATGTTTAATCAATTGAATTTTCTCTCCTAAGAATGATGGTGACTGCACTGTATTTTTGAAAATGGTTCACATGCATTTAATTTAGATAAAGATTTTAAACCTTCCTGAGTCTGTGATCATTTACTTTTAAACAAAAGAATAGTTAAGGGTTATGTTAATTATCACCATCAACTAGTTCAACTAATGGTCCATCGACCAGAGGAAAGAACTTTTTGATCAGTGAAAGGTTAGTTAGGAAAATTGAATACCTAATCTTGAATGTTGTGAAATATAAATATAAAACTTTGACAACTCCAGCGGTTTACACAATTTGTGTGTTTTATGGGCCCAGGTGAGTATATGGTAGTGGAGTATCTGTTGTTGGTATACCGCTGGATCAAGTCAATCTTGCAGGTGATACACTGGGAGAGGTGTAAGCCTTCACCTACCTGGGCAGTGTCATAGACAAGCAAGGAGGCACAGATGCCGACGTCAAGGCAAGAATCAGCAAAGCAAGGGCTGCCTTCATTCAGCAGAAGATCTGGAGCTCCAAGGACCTAACGCTGCAAACTAAGATCGGACTTTTGAACACAATGTAAAATCGGTCCTTCTGTATGGAGCAGAAACTTGGAAGGCAACAGTGACCACCACCAACAACGTCCAGACCTTCATCAACGCCTGCCTTAGAAAAATCCTCCAATTCTGCTGGCCCAACACCATCAGCAACTACGACCCATGGCAGCATATTTTCCAACTCCCTGCTCGTGAAGAAATCATGAAAAGATGCTAGGGCTGGATAGCTCACACCCTCCGCAAGCCCACATCAAACACCACAAGGCAAGCCCTGACCTGGAACCCACAAGGGAAAAGGAAAAGAGAAAGGCCATGAAACACCTGGCACCAAGGCCTTGAGGCTGACTGCAAGGAGATGGGCTAAACCTAGAGTCAGATTGAAAGAAAAGCCCAGGACAGAGATGGCGGGAGAGTCCTGGTTGATGGCTTATAACCCAGGAGTGGTAGTAGGCATAAGTAAGTTGCAGTAAATATGTGGAGATGCTCATCGTTAATGGAAATTCCGAGCAACCACAGTCTCAGCACATATTTACTCCTATCTCAAAAGTGTCAAAAGGAAAGCCAATTCACTCTTCACCATAACCTGCTGATGATATGGCACAAACACTAATAGATGGGCCATCCAGTGAAAATAAGCTATCCACTTGTCTTTAACCACCCCTGCATCACTAACAAGGATCAAATCATGTTTCTGTGTTTGCTGTGTTTGCTGATGTTTGGTTGCGTGCTGGCAATTTTTGTGATGCGATTCAAAACAGGGCGACACACTAGGTATACAAAAACATGGATGGATGAAATGCTTGAATTAACTTTAGCCAATGGTAATTACTTGGGCCACATCATAGTTCATTGTTATTTTGCATACCATGCCACCTCAGTTTGGACTCAGCCATATGCAAATCAGTCTTGACCCTGTTCTAATGGGAGCAGTCCAGCTCAAACTGCCCAAACAGGTCCTCCCAAAACTGTAACACAGGCAACTCAGAACTGATTTCACCCTAGTTAGGGTTTATCAGCCAGGTATACATTGGTTTCTAGTGACACAGTGTACATGGGACCCATGTGTGGGCATACCAGTCCCACTTAGGGCAACACACTAAAGTATACAAAAAGTGATGGATAGAATACTTGAATTAATCTCAGCCACTAGTAATTACTTTGGGCCACATCGCAGTCCATCGTTACTTTGCACAGTATGCCACCTCAGTTTGCATCCAGCCATATGCAAATTAGTCTTAACTCTGCTCCAATGAGAACATTCCAGTGTGAACTGCCAGGCCAGGTCCTCCCTGAACTAACACAAGCAACTCAGTCCGAATTCACCCTAGATAGGGCTCATCAGCCAGTCACACAGTTCCAGTCACACAGTTTTCACAGTATCCACATCTGGGCATACCTGTCCCACTTAGGGCGACACACTAAAATCCATCACTTTTTCGTATGCTTCAGTGTGTCACTCTAAGTGGGACAAGTACGTCCGAGTCATTACCAGCAGCTGAGATTAAGTCAAGCATTTATCCATCACTTTTTTGTATGCTTCACTTGTTTGTATACTTCAAAACAGGGTGGCACAATTTATTTTTTGCAACCCTCAGGGGTTGGATAGCCCATGGGGGGAGACTTGTGGGTTGAGGCAGGGGCAAAACAAACCATGATGAGGACTATTTCCTTCAGAAAGCAACGTATGCCACAGTATGCATGCATGGCCTCATGTTGTGTTAGCGCAATGGGATCATGGTAACTCTGCGTTGTTGATGTGCACAAGGATACTGGTGCACACATCTGTTTAGTAATGGTGAGTAGCCAGTCCTTTCTATGTGGTGCAGTCAGAGGCCATGGGGAAAACTCACTGATCTGCCTAGAGGAGCCCTAAGCTCAGCAGTACCAATGTTTGGGCAAGCAGGGAGACAGCTTGAGAGAAGGGATTAATTTGTGCCAGTGTTTGCTGATGCTCGGCACCGATATTTAATTCGTAACACCAGCACTTATTTAAGACAGCTCACAACAAGGGGACACTGTCTGCCTGTTTTTGAACACTGAAAATAAGAAGAGTGCTTCACATTTCATTATGCCTTTAACCCTTTCGCTGCTAGGCCTTTTCCCCCCCTGTGCTAAGCCCTTTTTTGGCTATTTGGGGTAGTTCGTGCTTAGGCCCCTGTAACTTTTTGACCACATAAGGTATCCACGCCAAATTTGCGTCCTTTTCTTCCAACATCATAGGGATTCTAAAGGTACCCAGGGTTTGTGGATTCCCCTGGAGGGGACCCAGAAATTAGCCAAAATACAACTACATTTTGTTTTTTTGGGGAAAAATGGGAAAAAAGTGCTGCAAATAAAAGCACCTGGGTTTTTCCCTGCAAAGGGTATCAAAAAAGGGTTTGTGGGGCTGAAATCACCATTTTCCCAGCTTTTAGGGAATGACAGACTTTTGTCAGAAAACCAAAATGTTTTACACAGTTTTGGCATTTTTCTGGGACATAGCCTATTTTTGCTATTTTTTGTGCTTTCAACCTCCTTCCAGTTAATGGTAGAAATGGGTATGAAAGCAATAATGGATCCTGGAAAGCTATACATTTTAGTAAAGTAGACAACATTCTGAATTCAGCAAGGGGTCATTTGTGTAGATCCTTCAAGGTTTCTTTATAGAAACTAACAGTTAAATATAGGAAAAAGTGAAAATTAGTTGAAAAAAACTGCCTTTTGTGTCAACGTTTTCACATGTAACTTCTTCTAATTATGACAGCTCTTTGAAAGCAATATACCGTTACATCTGCGGGACCTTACTGGTTGTGGGGATATATAGGACTTGTACGTTCACTAAGAACCCGATGAACCCAGAGCCAAAAACTGTGCAGCGACTTGCAATGGTTTTTTATTATGTACTGGGTATTATTCTGGGAAAATGTATACATGGAAAAATCGGTATGAAAGCCACCTATGTATTTCTGAAATGGGAACAAAATATAGAGTTTAGAAACAGTAGATTTTTGCACATTTCTGAAATTGGGAATACTCATACTAGCATGAGAATTATCGGTCATTTTTCAAAATGACTTCTTTTTACACATTGTCTTTCATTTGGAAGGCAGAAATGCATTGAAAGTCAATAGATAATAACAGTTGCTTTACAAATCTGAATTACCCTAAGTCTCCCGATAAAAATGGTACCTCACTTGTGTGGGTAGGCATAGTGCCCACGACAGGAAACGGCTCAAAACGCAACGTGAACACACCACATTTTCACAATGAAAAATTTAACTTTTTTTGCAAAGTGCCTAGCTGTAGTTTTTGAACCCTAGCTCTGCCGGCACCTAGGGAAACCTAGCAAACCTATACATTTTTGAAAACTAGACACCCAGGGGAATCCAGGATGGGGTGACTTAACTGGCTCTCACCAGGTTCTGTTACCCATAATCCCTTGCAAACCTAAAAAATGTAAAAAAAAACACATTTTCCTCACATTTCTGTGGTGGAATGTTCTTGAATCTGTGTGGATCCACAAATTTCCACCCACCCCGCTTTCCCCAAAGTCTTATGAGAAAAATGGTACCTCACTTGTGTGGGTAGGCCTAGTGCCCGCGACAGGAAACGGTGCAAAACGCAACGTGGACACACCACAATTTCACAGTGAAAAATGACCCTTTTTTGGCAAAGTGCCTAGCTGTAGTTTTTGAACCCTAGCTCTGCCGGCACCTAGGCAAACCTAGCAAACCTATACATTTTTGAAAACTAGACACCCAGGGGAATCCAGGATGGGGTGACTTGACTGGCTGCCACCAGGTTCTGTTACCCAGAATCCCTTGCAAACCTAAAAAATTGTCAAGAAAACTACATTTTCCTCACATTTCTGTGGTGGAAAGTTCGGGAATCTGCGTGGATCCACATATTTCCACCCACCCCACGTTCCCCAAAGTCTTCCGAGAAAAATGGTACCTCACTTGCGTGGGTAGGCCTAGTGCCCGCGACATGAAACGGCGCAAAACGCAACGTGGACACACCACAATTTCACAGCTAAAAATTACCCTTTTTTGGCAAAGTGCCTAGCTGTAGTTTTTGAACCCTAGCTCCGCCGGCACCTAGGCAAACCTAGCAAAGCTATACATTTTTGAAAACTAGACACCCAGGGGAATCCAGGATGGGGTGACTTGACTGGCTCCCACCAGGTTCTGTTACCCAGAATCCCTTGCAAATCTAAACAATTGTCAAAAAAACCACATTTTCCTCACATTTCTGTGGTGGTAAGTTCTGGAATGTGCGTGGATCCACAAATTTCCACCCACCCCGCGTTCCCCAAAGTCTTTCGAGAAAAATGGTACCTCACTTGCGTGGGTAGGCCTAGTGCCCGCGACATGAAACGGCGCAAAACGCAAAGTGGACACACCACAATTTCACAGCGGAAAATGACCCTTTTTGGCAAAGTGCCTAGCTGTAGTTTTTGAACCCTAGCTCTGCCGGCACCTAGGCAAACCTAGCAAAGCTATACATTTTTGAAAACTAGACACCCAGGGGAATCCAGGATGGGGTGACTTGACTGGCTCCCACCAGGTTCTGTTACCCAGAATCCCTTGCAAACCTAAACAATAGTAAAAAAACACATTTTCCTCACATTTCTGTGGTGGAAAGTTCTGCAATCTGCGTGGATCCACAAATTTCCACCCACCCCGCGTTCCCCAAAGTCTTCTGAGAAAAATGGTACCTCACTTGTGTGGGTAGGCCTAGTGCCCGCGACATGAAACGGCCCAAAACGCAAGGTGGACACACCACAATTTCACAGTGAAAAATGACCCTTTTTTGGCAAAGTGCCTAGCTGTAGTTTTTGAACCCTAGCTCTGCTGGCACCTAGGGAAACCTAGCAAACCTATACATTTTTGAAAACTAGACACCGAGGGAAATCCAGGATGGGGTGACTTGACTGGCTCCCACTAGGTTCTGTTACCCAGAATCCCTTGCAAACCTAAAAAATTGTCCAAAAAACACATTTTCCTCACATTTCCGTGGTGGAAAGTTCTGGAATCTGCGTGGATCCACAAATTTCCACCTACCCCTAGTTCCCCAAAGTCTTCCGAGAAAAATGGTACCTCACTTGTGTGGGTAGGCCTAGTGCCCGCGATAAGAAACGGCGCGAAACGCACCGTGGCGACACCACAATTTCACAGTGAAAAATGACCCTTTTTTGGCAAAGTGCCTAGCTGTAGTTTTTGAACCCTAGCTCTGCCGGCACCTAGGCAAACCTAGCAAACCTATACATTTTTGAAAACTAGACACCCAGGGGAATCCAGGATGGGGTGACTTGACTGGCTCCCACCAGGTTCTGTTACCCAGAATCCCTTGCAAATCTAAACAATTGTCAAAAAAACCACATTTTCCTCACATTTCTGTGGTGGAAAGTTCGGGAATCTGCGTGGATCCACATATTTCCACCCACCCCGCGTTCCCCAAAGTCTTCCGAGAAAAATGGTACCTCACTTGCGTGGGTAGGCCTAGTGCCCGCGACATGAAACGGCGCAAAACGCAACGTGGACACACCACAATTTCACAGCTAAAAATGACCCTTTTTTGGCAAAGTGCCTAGCTGTAGTTTTTGAACCCTAGCTCCGCCGGCACCTAGGCAAACCTAGCAAAGCTATACATTTTTGAAAACTAGACACCCAGGGGAATCCAGGATGGGGTGACTTGACTGGCTCCCACCAGGTTCTGTTACCCAGAATCCCTTGCAAATCTAAACAATTGTCAAAAAAACCACATTTTCCTCACATTTCTGTGGTGGTAAGTTCTGGAATGTGCGTGGATCCACAAATTTCCACCCACCCCGCGTTCCCCAAAGTCTTTCGAGAAAATGGTACCTCACTTGCGTGGGTAGGCCTAGTGCCCGCGACATGAAACGGCGCAAAACGCAAAGTGGACACACCACAATTTCACAGCGGAAAATGACCCTTTTTTGGCAAAGTGCCTAGCTGTAGTTTTTGAACCCTAGCTCTGCCGGCACCTAGGCAAACCTAGCAAAGCTATACATTTTTGAAAACTAGACACCCAGGGGAATCCAGGATGGGGTGACTTGACTGGCTCCCACCAGGTTCTGTTACCCAGAATCCCTTGCAAACCTAAACAATAGTAAAAAAACACATTTTCCTCACATTTCTGTGGTGGAAAGTTCTGCAATCTGCGTGGATCCACAAATTTCCACCCACCCCGCGTTCCCCAAAGTCTTCTGAGAAAAATGGTACCTCACTTGTGTGGGTAGGCCTAGAGCCCGCGACATGAAACGGCCCAAAACGCAAGGTGGACACACCACAATTTCACAGTGAAAAATGACCCTTTTTTGGCAAAGTGCCTAGCTGTAGTTTTTGAACCCTAGCTCTGCTGGCACCTAGGGAAACCTAGCAAACCTATACATTTTTGAAAACTAGACACCGAGGGAAATCCAGGATGGGGTGACTTGACTGGCTCCCACTAGGTTCTGTTACCCAGAATCCCTTGCAAACCTAAAAAATTGTCCAAAAAACACATTTTCCTCACATTTCCGTGGTGGAAAGTTCTGGAATCTGCGTGGATCCACAAATTTCCACCTACCCCTAGTTCCCCAAAGTCTTCCGAGAAAAATGGTACCTCACTTGTGTGGGTAGGCCTAGTGCCCGCGATAAGAAACGGCGCGAAACGCACCGTGGCGACACCACAATTTCACAGTGAAAAATGACCCTTTTTGGCAAAGTGCCTAGCTGTAGTTTTTGAACCCTAGCTCTGCCGGCACCTAGGCAAACCTAGCAAACCTATACATTTTTGAAAACTAGACACCCAGGGGAATCCAGGATGGGGTGACTTGACTGGCTCCCACCAGGTTCTGTTACCCAGAATCCCTTGCAAACCTAAAAAATTGTCAAGAAAACTACATTTTCCTCACATTTCTGTGGTGGAAAGTTCGGGAATCTGCGTGGATCCACATATTTCCACCCACCCCGCGTTCCCCAAAGTCTTCCGAGAAAAATGGTACCTCACTTGCGTGGGTAGGCCTAGTGCCCGCGACATGAAACGGCGCAAAACGCAACATGGACACACCACAATTTCACAGCTAAAAATGACCCTTTTTTGGCAAAGTGCCTAGCTGTAGTTTTTGAACCCTAGCTCCGCCGGCACCTAGGCAAACCTAGCAAAGCTATACATTTTTGAAAACTAGACACCCAGGGGAATCCAGGATGGGGTGACTTGACTGGCTCCCACCAGGTTCTGTTACCCAGAATCCCTTGCAAATCTAAACAATTGTCAAAAAACCCACATTTTCCTCACATTTCTGTGGTGGTAAGTTCTGGAATGTGCGTGGATCCACAAATTTCCACCCACCCCGCGTTCCCCAAAGTCTTTCGAGAAAAATGGTACCTCACTTGCGTGGGTAGGCCTAGTGCCCGCGACATGAAACGGCGCAAAACGCAAAGTGGACACACCACAATTTCACAGCGGAAAATGACCCTTTTTTGGCAAAGTGCCTAGCTGTAGTTTTTGAACCCTAGCTCTGCCGGCACCTAGGCAAACCTAGCAAAGCTATACATTTTTGAAAACTAGACACCCAGGGGAATCCAGGATGGGGTGACTTGACTGGCTCCCACCAGGTTCTGTTACCCAGAATCCCTTGCAAACCTAAACAATAGTAAAAAAACACATTTTCCTCACATTTCTGTGGTGGAAAGTTCTGCAATCTGCGTGGATCCACAAATTTCCACCCACCCCGCGTTCCCCAAAGTCTTCTGAGAAAAATGGTACCTCACTTGTGTGGGTAGGCCTAGTGCCCGCGACATGAAACGGCCCAAAACGCAAGGTGGACACACCACAATTTCACAGTGAAAAATGACCCTTTTTGGCAAAGTGCCTAGCTGTAGTTTTTGAACCCTAGCTCTGCTGGCACCTAGGGAAACCTAGCAAACCTATACATTTTTGAAACTAGACATCGAGGGGTGACTTGACTGGCTCCCACTAGGTTCTGTTACCCAGAATCCCTTGCAAACCTAAAAAATTGTCCCAAAAAACACATTTTCCTCACATTTCCGTGGTGGAAAGTTCTGGAATCTGCGTGGATCCACAAATTTCCACCTACCCCTAGTTCCCCAAAGTCTTCCGAGAAAAATGGTACCTCACTTGTGTGGGTAGGCCTAGTGCCCGCGATAAGAAACGGCGCGAAACGCACCGTGGCGACACCACAATTTCACAGTGAAAAATTTCCCTTTTTTTGCAAAATGCCTAGCTGTAGTTTTTGAACCCTAGCTCTGCCGGCACCTAGGGAAACCTAGCAAACCTATACATTTTTGAAAACTAGACACCCAGGGGAATCCAGGATGGGGTGACTTAACTGGCTCTCACCAGGTTCTGTTACCCATAATCCCTTGCAAACCTAAAAAATGTAAAAAAAACCACATTTTCCTCACATTTCTGTGGTGGAATGTTCTTGAATCTGTGTGGATCCACAAATTTCCACCCAACCCGCTTTCCCCAAAGTCTTATGAGAAAAATGGTACCTCACTTGTGTGGGTAGGCCTAGTGCCCGCGACAGGAAACGGTGCAAAACGCAACGTGGACACACCACAATTTCACAGTGAAAAATGACCCTTTTTTGGCAAAGTGCCTAGCTGTAGTTTTTGAACCCTAGCTCTGCCGGCACCTAGGCAAACCTAGCAAACCTATACATTTTTGAAAACTAGACACCCAGGGGAATCCAGGATTGGGTGACTTGACTGGCTCCCACCAGGTTCTGTTACCCAGAATCCCTTGCAAACCTAAAAAATTGTCAAGAAAACTACATTTTCCTCACATTTCTGTGGTGGAAAGTTCGGGAATCTGCGTGGATCCACATATTTCCACCCACCCCGCGTTCCCCAAAGTCTTCTGAGAAAAATGGTACCTCACTTGCGTGGGTAGGCCTAGTGCCCGCGACATGAAACGGCGCAAAACGCAACGTGGACACACCACAATTTCACAGCTAAAAATGACCCTTTTTGGCAAAGTGCCTAGCTGTAGTTTTTGAACCCTAGCTCCGCCGGCACCTAGGCAAACCTAGCAAAGCTATACATTTTTGAAAACTAGACACCCAGGGGAATCCAGGATGGGGTGACTTGACTGGCTCCCACCAGGTTCTGTTACCCAGAATCCCTTGCAAATCTAAACAATTGTCAAAAAACCACATTTTCCTCACATTTCTGTGGTGGTAAGTTCTGGAATGTGCGTGGATCCACAAATTTCCACCCACCCCGCGTTCCCCAAAGTCTTTCGAGAAAAATGGTACCTCACTTGCGTGGGTAGGCCTAGTGCCCGCGACATGAAACGGCGCAAAACGCAAAGTGGACACACCACAATTTCACAGCGGAAAATGACCCTTTTTTGGCAAAGTGCCTAGCTGTAGTTTTTGAACCCTAGCTCTGCCGGCACCTAGGCAAACCTAGCAAAGCTATACATTTTTGAAAACTAGACACCCAGGGGAATCCAGGATGGGGTGACTTGACTGGCTCCCACCAGGTTCTGTTACCCAGAATCCCTTGCAAACCTAAACAATAGTAAAAAAAACAAATTTTCCTCACATTTCTGTGGTGGAAAGTTCTGCAATCTGCGTGGATCCACAAATTTCCACCCACCCCGCGTTCCCCAAAGTCTTCTGAGAAAAATGGTACCTCACTTGTGTGGGTAGGCCTAGTGCCCGCGACATGAAACGGCCCAAAACGCAAGGTGGACACACCACAATTTCACAGTGAAAAATGACCCTTTTTTGGCAAAGTGCCTAGCTGTAGTTTTTGAACCCTAGCTCTGCTGGCACCTAGGGAAACCTAGCAAACTTATACATTTTTGAAAACTAGACACCGAGGGAAATCCAGGATGGGGTGACTTGACTGGCTCCCACTAGGTTCTGTTACCCAGAATCCCTTGCAAACCTAAAAAATTGTCCAAAAAACACATTTTCCTCACATTTCCGTGGTGGAAAGTTCTGGAATCTGCGTGGATCCACAAATTTCCACCTACCCCTAGTTCCCCAAAGTCTTCCGAGAAAAATGGTACCTCACTTGTGTGGGTAGGCCTAGTGCCCGCGATAAGAAACGGCGCGAAACGCACCGTGGCGACACCACAATTTCACAGTGAAAAATGACCCTTTTTTGGCAAAGTGCCTAGCTGTAGTTTTTGAACCCTAGCTCTGCCGGCACCTAGGCAAACCTAGCAAACCTATACATTTTTGAAAACTAGACACCCAGGGGAATCCAGGATGGGGTGACTTGACTGGCTCCCACCAGGTTCTGTTACCCAGAATCCCTTGCAAATCTAAACAATTGTCAAAAAACCACATTTTCCTCACATTTCTGTGGTGGAAAGTTCGGGAATCTGCGTGGATCCACATATTTCCACCCACCCCGCGTTCCCCAAAGTCTTTCGAGAAAAATGGTACCTCACTTGCGTGGGTAAGCCTAGTGCCCGCGACATGAAACGGCGCAAAACGCAAAGTGGACACACCACAATTTCACAGCTAAAAATGACCCTTTTTTGGCAAAGTGCCTAGCTGTAGTTTTTGAACCCTAGCTCTGCCGGCACCTAGGCAAACCTAGCAAACATATACATTTTTGAAAACTAGACACCCAGGGGAATCCAGGATGGGGTGACTTGACTGGCTCCCACCAGGTTCTGTTACCCAGAATCCCTTGCAAACCTAAACAATAGTAAAAAAAAAACACATTTTCCTCACATTTCTGTGGTGGAAAGTTCTGCAATCTGCGTGGATCCACAAATTTCCACCCACCCCGCGTTCCCCAAAGTCTTCCGAGAAAAATGGTACCTCACTTGTGTGGGTAGGCCTAGTGCCCGCGACATGAAACGGCCCAAAACGCAAGGTGGACACACCACAATTTCACAGTGAAAAATGACCCTTTTTTGGCAAAGTGCCTAGCTGTAGTTTTTGAACCCTAGCTCTGCTGGAACTTAGGGAAACCTAGCAAACCTATACATTTTTAAAACTAGACACCCAGGGGAATCCAGGATGGGGTGACTTGACTGGCTCCCACCAGGTTTTGTCACCCAGAATCCCTTGCAAACCTAAAAAATTGTCCAAAAAAACACATTTTCCTCACATTTCCGTGGTGGAAAGTTCTGGAATCTGCGTGGATCCACAAATTTCCACCTACCCCTAGTTCCCCAAAGTCTTCTGAGAAAAATGGTACCTCACTTGTGTGGGTAGGCCTAGTGCCCGCGACAGGAAACGGCGCGAAACACAACGTGGCGACACCACAATTTCACAGTGAAAAATGACCCTTTTTTGGCAAAGTGCCTAGCTGTAGTTTTTGAACCCTAGCTCTGCCGGCACCTAGGGAAACCTAGCAAACCTATACATTTTTAAAACTAGACACCCAGGGGAATCCAGGATGGGGTGACTTGACTGGCTCCCACCAGGTTTTGTTACCCAGAATCCCTTGCAAACCTAAACAATTGTCCAAAAAAACACATTTTCCTCACATTTCCGTGGTGGAAAGTTCTGGAATCTGTGCGGATCCACAAATTTCCACCCACCCCGTGGCCCCCAAAGTCTTTCGAGAAAAATGGTACCTCACTTGTGTGGGTAGGCCTAGTGCCCGCGACAGGAAACGGTGCGAAACGCAACGTGGCGACACCACAATTTCACAGTGAAAAATGACCCTTTTTTGGAAAAGTGCCTAGCTGTAGTTTTTGAACCCTAGCTCTGCCGGCACCTAGGGAAACCTAGCAAACCTATACATTTTTGAAAACTAGACACCCAGAGAAATCCAGGATGGGGTGACTTGAATGGCTCCCACCAGGTTCTGTTACCCAGAATCCCTTGCAAACCTAAAAAATTGTCAAAAATAACACATTTTCCTCACATTTCCGTGGTGGAAAGTTCTGGAATCTGCGCGGATCCACAAATTTCCACGCACCCCGTGTTCCCCAAAGACTTCCGAGAAAATGGTACCTCACTTGTGTGGGTAGGCCTAGTGCCCGCGATAAGAAACGGCACGAAACACACCGTGGCGACACCACAATTTCACAGTGAAAAATGACCCTTTTTTGGCAAAGTGCCTAGCTGTAGTTTTTTAACCCTAGCTCTGCCGGCACCTAGGAAAACCTAGCAAACCTATACATTTTTGAAAATTAGACACCCAGGGGAATCCAGGATGGGGTGACTTGTCTGGCTCTCACCAGGTTCTGTTACCCAGAATCCCTTGCAAACCTAAAAAATTGTCAAAAAAACCACATTTTCTCACATTTCTGTGGTGGAAAGTTCTGGAATCTGCGTGGATCCACAAATTTCCACCCACCCCTGCGTTCCCCAAACTCTTCCGAGAAAAATGGTACCTCACTTGCGTGGGTGGGTCAAGGACCCGCGACAGGCAAGGGCCCTAAACCTATTGAGGCAACATCAAAATTACCTATCACAAACCAACCTGGTTTTGCAAGGGGGGTCCCATGAGTTTTTGGCCCGGGGCTCGGTGGCCATCTTGGGAAACCTACCAAACCCACACATTTCTGGAAACTAGACACCCGGGGGAGTCCAGCGAGGTATGGCTTGCGTGGGTCCCCCAACATTCTCCTACCAAGAATCCCCTGCAAACCTCAAATTTTGCTGAAAAAATCACTTTTTTCTCAAATTTCTGTGTGGGAAAGTTCTGGAATCTGCGTGGATCCACAAATTTCCTCCCACCCAGCGTCCCCCCAGGTCTCCCGATAAAAATGGTACCTCACTTGCGTGGGTGGGTCAAGGACCCGCGACAGGCAAGGGCCCTAAACCTATTGAGACAACATCAAAATTACCTATCACAAACCAACCTGGTTTTGCAAGGGGGGTCCCATGAGTTTTTGGCCCAGGGCTCGGCGGCCATCTAGGGAAACCTACCAAACCCACACATTTCTGGAAACTAGATACCCGGGGGAGTCCAGCGAGGTATGGCTTGCGTGGGTCCCCCAACATTCTCCTACCCAGAATCCCCTGCAAACCTCAAATTTCGCTGAAAAATATCACTTTTTTCTCAAATTTCTGTGTGGGAAAGTTTTGGAATCTGCGTGGATCCACAAATTTCCTCCCACCCAGCGTTCCCCCAGGTCTCCCGATAAAAATGGTACCTCACTTGCGTGGGTGGGTCAAGGAACCGTGACAGGCAAGGGCCCAAAACCTAGTGAGGCGACATCAAAATTACCTATCACAAACCAACCTGGTTTTGCAAGGGAGTCCGATGAGTTTTGGCCCTGGGCTCGGCGGCCATCTAGGAAACCTACCAAACCCACACATTTCTGGAAACTAGACATCGGGGAGTCCAGCGAGGTATGGCTTGCGTGGGTCCCCGCAACATTCTCCTACCCAGAATCCCCTGCAAAGCTAAAATTTCGCTGAAAAAATAATTTTTTTCTCAAATTTCTGTGTGGGAAAGTTTTGGAATCTGCGTGGATCCACAAATTTCCGCCCACCCAGCGTTCTCCCAGGTCTCCTGATAAAAATGGTACCTCACTTGTGTGGGTAGGCATAGTGGCTGCATCAGGAAATGGCCCAAATCGTACTGTGGAGACTTCAAAATTACCTATAAGAAAACTTCCTGGTTTTGGTGGGGGGGGCACCTGAGATTTTGGCCCCGGGATTGGCGGCCATCTTGGGAAAGTACCAAATTCAAACATTTCTGAAAGCTAGACACCCGGGGGAGTCCAATGAGGTATGGCTTGCGTGGATCCCCCAACGTTTTCCTACCCAGAATGACATGCAAACCTCAAATTTAGCTGAAAAAACCACATTTTCCACATATTTTTTTGTGGAATTACCGTGCCGGCACAAATGTCCTACCCCACAGCGTTCTCCTTAGTATCCCGAGTAAAATGATACCTCACTTGTGTGGCTGTCCAATGCAGAATTGGCTAAAAACGTATTTTAAAAAAAATGTAGCGCTTAGAATTCTCAGTGCTATACCCTTATTCCCTATGTTTTGGACTCTTCCCAGTCAAAGGCCCTTGCCCCACCCACACAAGTGAGGTATCATTTTACTCGGGAGACTCAGGGGAACGCTGTGGGGTAGGACATTTGTGCCGGCACGGTAATTCCACACACAAATATGGGGAAAATGTGTTTTTTTCAGCTAAATTTGAGGTTTGCATGGCATTCTGGGTAGGAAAACGTTGGGGGATCTACGCAAGCCATACCTCATTGGACTCCCCCGGGTGTCTAGCTTTCAGAAATGTTTGGGTTTGGTACTTTCCCAAGATGTCCGCCAATCCCGGGGCCAAAATCTCAGGTCCCCCCCCAAAACCAGGTAGTTTTCTTATAGGTAATTTTGAGGTCTCCACAGTACGATTTGGCCCATTTCCTGTTGCAGCCACTATGCCTACACACACAAGTGAGGTACCATTTTTATCGGGAGACCTGGGGGAACGCTGGGTGGGAAGAAATTTGTGGATCCACGCAGATTCCAGAACTTTCCCACACAGAAATTTGAGAAAAAAGTGATTTTTTCAGCGGAATTTGAGGTTTGTAGGGGATTCTGGGTAGGAGAATGTTGGGGGACCCACGCAAGCCATACCTCGCTGGACTCCCCCGGGTGTCTAGTATCCAGAAATGTGTGGGTTTGGTAGGTTTCCCTAGATGGCCGCGGAGCCCAGGGCCAAAAACTCATGGGACCCCCCTTGCAAAACCAGGTTGGTTTGTGATAGGTAATTTTGATGTCGACTCACTAGGTTTTGGGCCCTTGCCTGTCGCGGGTCCTTGACCCACCCATGCAAGTGAGGTACCATTTTTATCGGGAGACCTGGGGGAACGCTGGGTGGGAGGAAATTTGTGGATCCACGCAGATTCCAGAACTTTCCCACACAGAAATTTGAGAAAAGAATTATTTTTTCAGCGAAATTTGAGCTTTGCAGGGGATTCGGGGTAGGAGAATGTTGGGGGACCCACGCAAGCTATACCTCGCTGGACTCCTCCGGGTGTCTAGTTTCCAGAAATGTGTGGGTTTGGTAGGTTTCCCTAGATGGCCGCCAAGCCCAGGGCCAAAAACTCATGGGAACCCCCTTGCAAAACCAGGTTGGTTTGTGATAGGTAATTTTGATGTCGCCTCAATAGGTTTTGGGCCCTTGCCTGTCGCGGGTCCTTGACCCACCCACGCAAGTGAGGTACCATTTTTATCGGGAGACCTGGGGGAACGCTGAGTGGGAGGAAATTTGTGGATCCACGCAGATTTCAGAACTTTCCCACACAGAAATCTGAGAAAAAAGGGATTTTTTCTGCGAAATTTGAGGTTTGCAGGGGATTCTGGGTAGGAGAATGTTGGGGGACCCACGCAAGCCATATCTCGCTGAACTCCCCCGGGTGTCTAGTTTACAGAAATGTGTGGGTTTGGTAGGTTTCCCTAGATGGCCGCCGAGCCCAGGGCCAAAAACTCATGGGACCCCCCTTGGAAAACCAGGTTGGTTTGTGATAGGTAATTTTGATGTCGCATCAATAGGTTTTGGGCCCTTCCCTGCCGCGGGTACTTGGCCCACCCATACAAGTGAGGTACCATTTCTATTGGGATACTTGGAGAAATGCTGGGGGGTTGAAAATTTGGTGTTACTTTCTGCAGCGTGAAAATTTGAGCACAATAATGCAAGGAAAATGTCACAATCACAATTTGAGGTTTGCAGGACATTGTAGGTAAGATAACTTGTTGGGATCCACAAGAGAGACATCACCATGTACTCCCATGGGTGTTTAGTTTACGACAAAATCTACAGTTGGTAGGTTATTCTTAGATGAAATGTACACCTTGGCAGAGAGACAAAAAAGACAAAGATTACTGCACAGCCATCTATCCCTCAAGCACACACACATACTGGTTGGATTTGGCACAAGGGCGAGTGATGGTTCAGTATAAAAAATTTTATTAACAAGAGATTTCACAAAAATGAAATGCACTGTCAATAATTGAAAGGACAAAAAACTGAACCAATGACTCGCAGCTCGTGAGCTGTAAAGCCACGTCAAGGCACCAACTGCTTTACAGGCCATTCACACACCTTTCATACATGATACACACAAGACCATTCACACCACCAGGCACAAAACCAACACATTACAACATTCACAAAAAGGGACAAGGTACACCCTGCTTGACAAAAACAGAAAAGAATTTTTTTTCTACACAACCACCTATTCCTCAAGCACACATACATACTGGTTGGATTTGGCACGAGGGTGAGTGATGGTTCAGTATATATAGTTGTACTAACCAGAGATTTCACAAAAAAGAAATGCACTGTTAATAATTGAAAGGACGAGAAACTGAACCATTGACTCACAGCTCGTGAGCTGTAAAGCCATGACAAGGCACCAACCTCTTTACAGGCCATTGATACACCTTTCATACGTGTGACACATACAAAACCATTCACACCACCAGCCGCGGGCCCAGCACATTACAACACTCACACCAGCAAACAGCGCCATTCAAGGGCCCATCATTTTCACACGCCCACATTCCTGACACAGCAACCACACCATCTCACGGATTGCGTGGAGTGGCGTTTGGCTAGCAGTGTGTGTAGTGACCAGCAGCTAGTCACTACTCACACACCGCCAGCCAAGCGCCAGTCCACGTACACCGCCAGCCGAGCGCCAGTACACGCACACCGCCAGCCAAGCGCCAGTCCAAACACACCGACAGCCAAGCGCCAGTCCATGCACACCACCAGCCAAGCGCCAGTCCAAACACACCGACAGCCAAGCCCCAGTCCACGCACACCACCAGCCAAGCGCCAGTCCAAACACACCGTCAGCCAAGCACCAGTCCAAACACACCACCAGCCAAGCGCCAGTCCACGCATACCGCCAGCCAAGCGCCAGTCCACGCACACCACCAGCCAAGCGCCAGTCCAAACACACCGCCAGCCAAGCGCCAGTCCAAACACACCACCAGCCAAGCGCCAGTCCACGCACACCGCCAGCCAAGCGCCACTCCACGCACACCGCCATCACATTTAGGATTTTTTTATACAAATGCGAAAACACAAACAAATTGCAAATAGATACAAATCTACTAACACAAAATCTGAAACGAAATACACTACACAAATGCCAACCTTGAAACTGAACAAAAAATATTAAACAATAGAGACCAGGCAGTTCACTTTACCACTCATGGATGCTCCCAAAAATTCTTTTGCGTGTGGTACATTCTAAAACAAGCAGGCACACACAGCCCAGGGTTAGAAGGACACTCGGGGCAGTACATACGAGTCTCCTTCCGCGTACCTCTTCGCCAACAGACTCTACATCTCCTACTGGGAAAGTCTTTTGAGGGTGTGGGAGGAATGTGATCAGGAAAGTGGCGATCTTTCAATCTAGCCACATCCTCAACCACTCCAACTCTAGGAACACTTGCCTGTTCCACTAAAACAAGGCTGCCTATTACAGACTCCTGAAACTTAGCAAAAGTCATCTTTGACTCAGGACAAGAATCCTTGAAAACAACAAAAGCATTAAAGGTTGCCAAGTGGAAAAGATGGATAGCCAACTTCTTATACCAAATGTAAGCCTTACGAAGAGCAGCGTAAGGTTCCAACCTCTGATCTACTCTGTCAACACCACCCATGTGCCTATTATAGTCTAAAATGCACACAGGTTTGCGCGCTTCAGCAACCTGACCCCAAACAGTCACAGGTGAAGTGCTTTCATCATGGATGGTAGTCAGCATGTAGACATCTCTCCTGTCTGAAAACTTCACAGCTAGAAGTTCTTCACAACGCAACGCTCTGCACTGTCCCCGCACAAGCTTTTGACACACAAGTTCTTTTGGGAAACCTTTACGGTTAGAGCGGATTGTGCCACAAGCAACAGTGTCGACTTTGGCCAATTCCCTGAACAACCGCACACCAGTGTAGAAGTTATCTACATATAAATGGTGACCTTTGTTAAAAAGTCCTCTACCAAGTTCCCACACAATTTTCTCAGTCACTCCAAAAGTGGACGGACAACCAGGGGGTTAATCCTGGATTCCTTACCAGTGTACACCCTGAAATTAGAGACATATCCAGTCCTACTGTCACACAGTATATACAGCTTAATTCCATAGCGTGCCCTCACTGTACAATAATTACCAAAAGCAAACTTGTACAGTGCAAGTTAAGATAAAATAAATATCTCTGTCTTTATATGCTAAAAATGCATATAGTCATTTCACTAAAGTGAAAACAAAAGTTAAACAGCAGTGAGAGAGGTGATGATTTTGGTATCCTCACTAACTTAGGAGAGAACCAACAACCAAGCAGATGTCTTGAAAACAAAAAGCACATCTTATTGAACGATTCCTCCTAGGACCACCCCAAGCACAGTTATGGGCAAAAATACAATCCCAACCAAAGGCCCTGCAAAGCATTATGGGACGAGATTAGCAGTGGGCAGTGAATATTATAGTGTCCAATATCAAAATAATTCTACAAAGAGCTGCAGTTCAACTAGTCGTTACTAGGTGTCGTCCCTCAAGAGTGAAATGCAAAAGTATTGAAAACCTTTCATGAAGCTTTTGCATTTGACTCGTGAGGGACGACACCCAGTGACGACTAGTTGAACTGCAGCTCTTTGTAGAATTATTTTGATATTGGACACTATAATATTCACTGCCCACTGCTAATCTCGTCCCATAATGCTTTGCAGGGCCTTTGGTTGGGATTGTATTTTTGCCCATAACTGTGCTTGGGGTGGTCCTAGGAGGAAGGGACCACCATTGAATCGTTCACATGATATGCTTTTTGTGTTCAAGGCATCTGCTTGGTCCTCCCCTAGGTTAGGGGGACTCCAAAATCATCACCTCTCTCATTGCTTGATATTCTATTGTCAAAATTCATTTTTGTGAATTGGTTATATGCTTTTTAGCATAAAAAATTGCTTTATCAAAGCATTTGAAGGAGTTTATTGTTAAGCCTGTGCGTAGCTGTGTGCTTGACTGCACTGTACAATAATTACCAAAAGCAAACTTGTACAGTGCAAGATAAGATAAAATAAATATCTCTGTCTTTATATGTTAAAATTGCATATAGTCATTTCACTAAAGTGAAAACAAAAAGTTAAACAGCAGTGAGAGAGGTGATGATTTTGGTATCCTCGCTAACTTAGGGAGAGAACCAAGCAGATGTCTTGAAAACAAAAAGCACATCTTATTGAATGATTAGGTGGTGGTCCCATCCTCTTAGGACCACCCCAAGCACAGTTATTGGCAAAAATACAATCCCAACCAAAGGCCCTGCAAAGCATTATGGGACGAGATTAGCAGTGGGCAGTGAATATTATAGTGTCCAATATCAAAATAATTCTACAAAGAGCTGCAGTTCAACTAGTCGTTACTAGGTGTCGTCCCTCAAGAGTGAAATGCAAAAGTATTGAAAACCTTTCATGAAGCTTTTGCATTTGACTCGTGGCCCCAGGCTGCAACCCAGATGCCTCTTGCCGCACTATACCAACGGGAAGCCTTACAGCCCCAGGCTGCAGCACAGATGCCTCTTGGCGCACTATCGGCACATTAATGTCCTCCTCCAACACAGGCACTTCATCGCACTAAGAGTAGCTTCATCCGCACTGAGAGTAGCTTCATCATCCGATGATGCCATGTGGAGTGAAAACTCACTGCCTGAATCTTCCCCTGCCTCCTCTGCCTCAGATGCAGAGTCAGTCTCTGAACCATGGTCAGAGGAAGACTCAAAAAGCATACCAACAACCTGCTGAGCAGTAATCCTGCGGTTAGCCATTATCCTTACTAAGAAAGGAGACTGCACAAACAAGTCAACAACAACCAACACTGTGCAAAATACGGAAGTAAAAAAAATGTGTGCCTTTATCACAAAGATCTCTATATACTCAAAAACTATACGATTCACTTGCAAGAGACCGCTACACTCACCAGCACCTACTCTGCAGAGACAGCAAAAACGATATCCCACTAGAAAGAAAAACAAAACCAATTACTCACAAAACAACAAAATACACATCGAGCACAAATGCAAAACGTTTTTGAGACTCAAAAACAGAAGCCATACAGAGAAATGAAAAACATTTACATTGTACAAAAAAAGGTCTCTTACCAAACACATGCAACTACACAAACAGCAGAACCACCAGTAACGAAACCGCAACCTGGAACAGTCTAAAGAGCAAAAGCCTTAAACTAGAACAAAAAGGGAGAAATAAAGCATTACAATTGCAATTCGCAAGAAATAAAACAATTAACATTATAACACGCTATGTCACTACCCAAATGGGGGCAGAAAGGCCAAATAAACGGGCAGAATACACATAAAATAATATATGTCCCCTGGAAGCGACCAATTTATTTATTTTTAAATCCCTGGCTCTAGTGGGCTTTTCTGCCCCCCACCCCCAGGCCAGAAACGCCAAAAAATGCAGGTGATCTGTCCCCGGGGGAGGGGGGGGGGCAGAAAAGTCTTTAAAATTATTTAGGCCCATAAGGAAGCAACCCTTGCCCAAGGGGTCGCTTCCATTTAAAATTTAAAACACTCCCTGGTGTCTAGTGGGGTTTTCTGGCAGAAAGGCCAAATAAACAAACCGATCTGAATATACTTTAAAAAAAATATGGCCCCTGGAAGCGACCCTTGCCCAAGGGGTCGCTTCCAATTTAATAAAAACAAATTCCCTGGCTCTAGTGGGCTTTTCTGCCCCCCCTGGGGCCAGAAACGCCCAAAAAAATCAGGCGATCTGTCCCCAGGGGGGGCAGAATATACTTTTTAAATAAATTTGGCCCCTGGAAGCGACCCTTGCCCAAGGGGTCGCTTCCATTTAAAAATAAAAAAATTCCCTGGTGTCTAGTGGGGTTTTCTGCCCCCCCTGGGGGCAGAAAGGCCAAATAAAAAAACCGATCTGCCCCCAGTGGGGGCAGAATATACTTTTAAAATAAATTGGGCCCCTGGAAGCGACCCTTGCCCAAGGGGTCGCTTCCGATTTAATAAAAAAACAATTCCCTGGCTCTAGTGGGCTTTTCTGCCCCTCCCCCGGGTCCAGAAACGGCCAAAAATCGGCCGATCTGTCCCCAGGGGGGGGCAGATAAGTCTAAAATAAAATTTCCCCCTTAGGAAGCGACCCTTGTTTGCATCAAAAAAACACATCCCTGGTGTCTAGTGGGGCATTCCTGGTGCACGATCGCGACGCTGTGCGCGATCGTGCACCAAGAATGCCCTGCATTGAGACATCAGGGGAGAGGAAACACTGTTTCCTCTCCCCCGATGCCTCAAGGCGTGCAAATTTGGCCTCCTCGCCCCACCGGAGCACAAAGACTTACCCTGCTCCTTGGGACGCCTGGAAGCAAATGGCTTCCAGGCGTCCCAGCACTTCCTGATGACGTCGGTGCGCGCCGTGCGCGCTGACGTCACAGGATCGCAGAGGGGGGGTCGGGGGTGGCAGCGGAAGCTCTTCTGCTGCCATCCCCCTTGGTGCCAACATGTTGGGCTGCCCATGGGGGGAGCGCCAGCGCTCCCCCCATGGGTGGGTGCCATGACGGAGCGGTTCCGTCATGAGCACAGCCCAACCAATGCTCATGACGGGACCGCTCCGTCATGAGCATCGAAGGGGTTAAAAAACACAACAGCAGTGCTCATCAGGCCATTCTTACCTCTTTGGGCCAACTGCAATAGTGTAAATTGTCATATCTTTTGGAGTGTGGTGGTTAGTATGTAGCGTTTGTACTCGCTTTTGGCAGCGCTAGCTAGGGCAGTGGTTGGTGTAAGCTGCAGTGGCCCCTTTGTCTGTGTATATGTGAATATATATATATATATATATACACTAAAAAAAGCAAAGGTTACAGGGACGTTATACTTAGGCTCAAATTTTACTCGTATGAAACCATTGTAATTCAGCAGTTATAGTTACCTGAGTTAACTATAACTTACACCCCCGCAATGCACTGCTTATGACCTCACATATTACATCTCTCATCACATGGTCAGTGACATCACTGATGACATCATCAAGTGAGTATAAGTTTTTCAATTTTTTTTTGAAACTTAAAGATATATACTAAGCTATTTGAGCCTAATTAAAATGTCCCTGTAACCTTTGTTTTTTTCAGATATATATATATATATAGATATATATCTATATATATATATATATATATATATTATCTACTGGCGGTCGCCAGTAGATAGTTATAGTTAGGACCTATTATCCATAGGAAATCCGCGACATTCTATTTGAAATAACGTTGGCGCCGGTTGACGAATCTTCGCGAAAGTTTCCAACTTGTTGGGGCGCTCCGCTCCGCTCCTACCCTGAAAGTCTCGGGTTGATTCATCAAGCGGGGGCCGAGAAAAAAGGGGGGTCCCAAAACGCGTTTTCCCCATTCATTTTTCCATAGGAACCTTTAGTCGCAGCTACAGCCCGAACTGCTGAACGGAATTACACCAAATTTGGCAAAGAGGTAGCCCTTGGTTCAGACTGGTGCCTTTTGCTTAAATGGTGTAAATCCGTTCAGTAGTTCCTGCGAAATTCACAAGTAAAGTCACATATATATCTATGGCCGAGTAGGGTCCGCGTACCCTCCCGATCACGAGCTGCATGCTAATTGGCTGTCAGCTGGCTGTCAACATTCCGATTCAGGAAGTGTTGGCAGCTATTTTGTCCCTCGGTAGAACCGAGGGACAGAAACAAGTGCGCAAAGCGCACAAAGGGGGCAGGGTAGAAACACCCTAACCCCCTAGGCCTGCTCAGGGGGTCCCACAAGGACCCCCTGGGAAGAAAAAAGCATTTTTTTTTTTTTAAATCGGCGGGATGCGCTCAGGGTGCGCGAATCCCGCCGTAAAAAAAAAAAATCTTCGATGTTATTTTGCCCCCGGGTGGCCCAAGTCCCGGGGGCATGTGGGGGGTGGGTTTATACTTAATGGGGGGGCCTCTAACGCCCCCCAAGCCCCGGGGACCGCCACCCCCTGGGGCTTTCTAATAAAAATGTTGGGGAGGGCACTCGGCCCTCCCGCAGCCCCGGGGACCACCACCTCCCCGGGGCTTCTTTTTTTTAACAAAAAAACCAGTTCCTGTGTGGGGGGGCTCGAGCCCCCCCACACGCCCCGGGGACCGCCACCTCCCCGGGGCACTAATAATGTAAATGCGGGGTCCGTAACGGACCCCCGAGCCCCGGGGATCACCACCTCCCGGGACTTTGAAGACATGGGAGGGGGCCGCGCGGCCCCCTCCTGGAGCCTGTGGTGGCCCTGGGGACCGCCACCCCCAGGGCCGGCTCCTGCAGTGTCCCGGGGTGCCTACCCCCGGGACACTGTAGCTTGTAATGGCAGGACGGAGCCTCGCGGCTCCCGTCCTGCCATTGCAAACTGCTTTGCTTCATTGAAGGGAGAGCAGGGAAACCTGCTCTCGCTTCAATGAAGCAAAGCAGATTGCTTTCCACATGGGGAGCTGCATGTCAGCAGCTCCCCATGTGAAAAGCAATGCCGGGACGGTGGGGGGATTGGGGACCCCCCACAGTCCCCAACGGAGAGGGCCAGCCCCGGGGGATGGGGTCCCCGGGGCAAGTAGTGGCCCGGGAGGGGGGCCACGCGGCCTCCCTCCCCCCAAAAAATAATAATAAAGGCCTGCCCCGGGGGATGGGGTCCCCGGGGCAAAAGGAGGCCTGAGGAGGGGGGCCACGCAGCCCCCCTCCTTAAAAAAATTATAAAAAGAGTGGCCATGCCACGGAGGATGGCATCCCCGGGGCCGGAATCGGCCATGGGAGGGGGGCCACGCGGCCCCCTTCCCGCTTTTTTTTTTTTTTTTAAATGAAAAAAAGGGGTAAGGCCCTGGGGGATGGGGTCCTCAGGGCCCAAAAAAAGGAAAAAGGAAAAGGGGGCCACATAGCCCCCCTTCAAGAAAAAAACAAACAAAACAAAAAAAAAACGATCGTGCCGCAGGCCCCGCCCCCTTCCTTTACCACTCTGCAAACGCGCCCTGGCGCGTTTGCAGAGGGGGAACGAATCCCCTTGAATACTGGGGTCCCTGAGGGCCAACTAGCCGACCAGGAACCTCCAGTATGGCCAGGGGCTGCATTGCAGAGAGGTGTACAGAGGCCACGCCCCTTTTTACACCTCTCTGCAACGCAGCTCTGTGGCGCTTACTGGAGGTACCTGGTGGGATAGTTGGACCCCAGGGACCCTCAGGATTCAAGGGGACTTAATCCCCCAACTTAAAACGCGCCACAGGGTGCGTTTGCACAGTGGTGAAGGGAGGGGGCGGGGCTTCAGGTGACATGTGTGCAAACAGGCCCCATGGCGCGTTTTAAGATGGGGAATTAAATCCCCTTTAATCCTGAGGGTCCCTGGGGCCAACTAGCCCACCAGGTACCTCCAGTAAGCGCCAGGGAGCTGCGTTGCAGAGTGTTGTAAAAGGGGCGTGGCCTCTGAACACCTCTCTGCAACGCAGCTCTCTGGCGCATACTGGAGGTATCTGGTGGGCCAGTTGGCCTCTAGGGACCCTCGGGATTGAGGAGGAATTAATTCTCCAACTTAAAATGCGCCACAGTGCGTGTTTGCAGACATGTCACCTCAGGCCCCAACCCCTTCCTTCACCATTGTGCAAATATTCCTCTAAAATCAGCCGAACTACGAATTCCGATTTACTCACCTGTTATCAGGAGAGACCTCAGTGCTGCATCTTTCAGCCCAGTACTGATCCTGAAAAGTAATTCTAACCGTACTTACCAGTAACTTGAATTTCCTTCCATAGGCTAACATTGACTGGTTTCACTTGGAAATTCTTCTAAGTGTGCAGTTTTGGAACTTTATAATATTCCTCTAAAATCAGCCGAAATACGGATTCCGATTTACTCACCTGTTATCAGGAGAGACCTCAGTGTTGCATCTTTCAGCCCAGTACTGATCCTGAAAAGTAATTCTAACCGTACTTACCAGCAACTTGAATTTCCTTCCATAGGCTAACATTGACTGGTTTCACTTGGAAATTCTTCTAAGTGTGGAGTTTTGGAACTTTATAATATTCCTCTAAAATCAACCGAACTACGAATTCCGATTTACTCACCTGTTATCAGGAGAGAACCCAGTGCTGCATCTTTTAGCCCAGCACTGACCCTGAAAAGTAATTCTAACCGTACTTACCAGTAACTTATATTTCCTTCCATAGGAATCCATTGTCTGGTTTTCAGCAGAAAAGTTTCAAAGTGTCGATTTTCACAAACTACAAATATTCCTTAAAAATCGCCTGTATGACTTAAACGCATTCTTTCAACTGTTTACAGGAGATGCACCAGTGCTGAATCCAGGATCCAAGACTGAGTAAGAAAAAGTAACGATAACACTACTTACCTGCTAAGTGAATTTCCTCCCATAGGATAACATTGGTGATTCTATGTGAAAAAGTTTCTGTCAACTTTTAAAATACAATAATATTCCTTAAAAATCACTACTGTAACCAAAACGCTTTTACTCAACTGTTTACAGGAGATGTCCCAGGACTGAATCTAGGATCCAGTCCTGTGGTTAGAAAAGTAATCCATAAAGTAACTAATTGCATTTAACTAGAAATTCACATTGAGCTCAATGTTGCATTGTGTTTGAAATTGTGTTGCCCATTGCAACAACTGTAACTACTGTACTTAAAACTCTATTGCCTATTTGCAAAGTATTTAAACTAAAGTAATTCATTCTGAGAAAGTATATTTTGTAATGTAATGTATAATGTAATTACAATGTAATTTAATAAATAAAATATCTAAAAATAAATAGTTTTAAAAAATGTAGTAAATTAGTATCAAAAAATAAATATAACAATTAATACATTTAAAAATTGTCATTTACAAAACCTTTGAAATTCACTGAAAAAACCATAGGTTTTAGGGGCGTTATAGTTAGAAATTAGCATTTAAAAAACCTTTGAAATTCACTGAAAAAACCATAGGTTTCAGGCACGTTATAGTTAGAAATTAGCATTTAAAAAACCTTTGAAATTCACTGAAAAAACCATAGGTTTTAGGGACAGTTATAGTTAGTTGGACATTTCACTCGTACAAAACCCGTGAAATTCCCCCGTTATAGTTAGTTCAGCTAACTATAACTCGCGCCCCGCAATGCACTGCTGATGACGTCACATATTACATCACTCATGACATGGTCAGTGACATCACTGATGACATCACTGATGACATCTCAAATGACATCACTGATGACATCACTGATGACATCATCCACGTGATAATCTGATGCACCTCCTCACACCCTAATATAACCTTTGATACACCCACTCTAAATTACAGACTGCCATTCGCAAAACCATAGACACTCCAACACCAATAACTACATACCCACTCACTGATTCTTAGGTCTACACACACACATCCACTCACTCACCCGTACAGTCACTCATACTTATGGTCACTCAGTACAGGACTATCATATGCACTCTTACTCCTAAATAGACACTCAAACACCGCCACTCATCCATAGAGGTACTCACACACCTAGTCAGTCATGCAAATAATTAAACACACTGCCATTTACTCACCTATACAGTTATACACACACCAGCTCACTTAATCATACAAATACTAGCACATTGTTACGCTCTTATACAATCACTGATACAAGCACACACTCATCCATACAGCCACTATCACAATCACTCACTCTCGCTTATAGCTATTTATATACTCCAACACACATATATACTGCCTTTCACATATGTAGTTAGTCACACATGTACCACTGGGACATACATTCACTCACTAACACACTCTTACACACACTTACCCACCCATACAGTCTATCACAGATGCACTCTTGAAACCATCCACCCAGTGAATCACCCACTCACACATCTATGCACAGAGTCGCACACACCCCTCCCACACAAACACTCAGGCACCCATACAGATACTCAGACAACCATTCAATAACTCATATAGACACTCATGTAGCTATTCACAAACACATGCAGCCACTTACACAGCAACAGACAGACGGATACAGACATTCACCCAGTTTAGTCACTAACCCATGCATTCAGTAAGATACGTTAAATCACTCACTTATAGAGTCAGTCACGCACCTACTAAATCATCCATACAGACACTTATACACCCACTCATTTTTCAATACGTCTTTTCCTATATATATTAAAAATATTTTAACTTTACAGAAACACAGTCACTGCATGATGTCATCAGTGATGTCATTTGAGATGTCATCAGTGATGTCATCAGTGATGTCACTGACCATGTCATGAGTGATGTAATATGTGACGTCATCAGCAGTGCATTGCGGGGGCGCGAGTTATAGTTAGCTGAACTAACTATAACGGGGGAATTTCACGGGTTTTGTACGAGTGAAATGTCCAACTAACTATAACTGTCCCTAAAACCTATGGTTTTTTCAGTGAATTTCAAAGGTTTTTTAAATGCTAATTTCTAACTATAACGTGCCTGAAACCTATGGTTTTTTCAGTGAATATATATATATCCAAAGCTCCAGGGTTGTCCCTCAGTTTAAGAAGCACTCGAACCACAGTGTTCGCTTACAGCATTTATTGGTACGGGCAAAGTCCATATGCCGATATTTTTGATATCAGCTGCCCGACATGCCTGACGCGTTTCGAAATTCTTTCTTTCTCAGAGGCGTGGCGGGGATCGTGTGCAGTTCGGCTTCGTCTCAGCATTTAAAGCAGAAAAAAGAGGGTGTGTAGCCATCAAGGACTAAATGCGGCACTCCAATTCCCAGCATGCACGGCATAGTTCTATTGAGACAGCCCATTTAGGGGCGTGCTATTGATGATTTAAATTCTGAGACTAAGCCGAACCTAAGGACCCTCAGCAGCCAAGGGGACTTCATCCCCCAACCAGGAGTGCACCAGGAGGCGTATTTTCAGAGTAGTGGAGAAAGGGGGCAGGGCCTGCTGCAAATTGTGACTTTTTTTATGAAGGGGGACCCCCTTCCCTGGACCATTTTGGGTCCTGGGGACCTTAAAAAATTATTTAAGAAACGGGAGGGCGGCCGCGACCCCACCAGGCCACTTTTGGCCCCAGGGACCCCATCCCCCTGGGGCAGGCCTTCACCGTTTCTTTTTTTTTTAATGGGGTGGGGGGCCAGCACTGCCCCCCTCCCCGGGCCGATATTGCTCTGGGGACCCCATCCCCTGGGGCATGGCTAGCTCGTTGGGAACCGTGGGGGGATCTTCAAGGCCCCTGCGGTCCATGTCGGGGCACGCCTCCTGCGGGAGCCGGCATTGCTTTTGGACTAAGGAAGCTGCAAACATGCAGCTCCCTCTGTCCAAAAGCAATTCTGCTCCGCTTCGTGGAAGCATTTTCCATGCTCTCGCTTCCATGAAGTGGACTGCTCCTGCCAGCCATAGCAAACCGCGATGTCACTGGGGTGGGCACCCTGGGACATTGCTAGAGCCGGCCCTGGGGGTGCCGGTCCCCAGGGCCATTTAGAGCTCCACAAAGCCCCGGGGAGGTGGCGGTCCCCGGGGCTGTGTGGGGGGGCTGGAGTCTTCCCACGCACTACAATTAAATATAGCCCCGGGGAGGTGGCAGTCCCCGGGACTGCAGGGGGCCTGCATGGGGTTCACCCAATATTATTTTTTATTGACACCGGGACCTGGCCCACCCGGGGGTCTAAAACAAACAAAGCAACAGAGACCACGCTTTGTTAAAAAAAGAATTCCAACCGGATTCACGGATCCACCGCGACTCCCGCTGAATTTTTTAAAAAAAATGCTTTTTTGGGACCTTGGGGTCCTTGTGGGACACCCTGAACAGGCCTAGGTGGTCAGGGTGTTTCTACCCTGCCCCCTTTTTACGTTTTTTCTTGTGACTCAGTTCAACCGAGTCACAAGATGGCTGCCAACACTTCCTGGTTTGAAGTGTTGTCAACCAATCAGATCTCAGGCACGAGGGTTCATGGATCCTTAGTGACCCTACATATACAACTCGGAATGTCTGTAAATTTCTCAGCAACTACTGAACGGATTAACACCGTGCTTTCGGAACCAAGAGCTACCTTTCTGCCAAATTTGGTGTAATTCCGTTCAGCAGTTCGGGCTGTAGCCATGTCTAAAGTTTCCTATAGGAATTAACATGGAGAAAAAGCGTTTTCGGACCCCCTTTTTTCTCGGCCCACTTGATGGATCACCCTGAACTTTTCAAGACAGCACCTGAAGTGACTGCTCCAATAGTTTTGAAAATGTCATGAAGATTTTTCAAACAGCGCCAAAGTTATTGGCAAATCAAAAACGCTCTTCCTATGGAAACTAGGTCCTACCTATAACTACCTACTGGCGATCGCCAGTAGGTAATATACACACATACATGTATAAATATGTGTGTGTGTGTGTGTATATATTAACTACTGGCAGTCATCAGTAGGTAGTTATAGTCAGGACCTAGTTTCCATGATTACTTTTCTTTGTTTTGCTATTAACTTTGGCGCGGTTTGACTAATCTTTACAAAATTTTCAAAACTAGTTTGCCACTCACTTCAGTTGATGTCGTGAAAGGTTTGGGGTGATTCATCAAGCAGGGGCCGAGAAAAAGAGGGGGTCCAAAAACACATTTTCCCCATGCTATTTCCTATAGGGATTTTGGACATGACTACAGCCCGAACCGCTGAATGGAATTACACCAAATTTGGTAGAAAGCTAAATCTTGGTCCTAAAAGAGTGCTTTTTATAATTTGGTGTAAATCTGTTCAGTAGTTTTTGAGTTATTCAACAAAAAAGATTTATAGCTATCTAGGCACGTGAATGACCCACGGATCCCAGAGATCTCTAAATAAGATCTGATTGGCTGCCACCACTTCAACCAGGAAGTGGTGGCAGCCATATTGGGACTTGGACTCATCAGAGTGCCCAGAAAAAAGGCAAAAAAATGAAGGGGGCAGGGTAGGAATACCCTGACCCCTAGGTCTGGTGGTGTCCAAAATCAATTTAGTTTCTTTCAAATTTGACAGGAAACTGAGGAGGATCCGCGGATCCCGGCAAAATTGAAACAAAGCAAGCCCAGTAGGTAGTTCTAGTTAGGACCTAGTTTCCATAGATGAAGTTTTTTTGTTTTGCCCCATCACCCGGGGTGGGCCCAGCTGATTTTTAAAACGGGGCTACGTGGCCCCCCTCCCGGGCCATGTTTGGCCCCGGGACCCCATCCACGGGGCCCGGTCATGGATAGGAAAGGGAGGAAGAACTATAAGAAACTATAATTTGTGTCCTAAGGAAACTATAACTCACGCCCTCGCCATGCACTGCTCCCAGATATTACATAATTGTTGACATCTTCTATGAAAAAATAATATCACTGCAACTTTTTCAGTAAAATGATTGATGAGAAAACTGTGCATGGCGGGGGCGTGAATTTTGTTCCTTGAGATAACTCTAACTACAAGTGCTGAATTTCTATGGTTTTGTGTCGTGTATATTCTGAACCTAACTATAACATCACCGCTGGGTAGGTATAGTTGGATCAGCGTTTCCAAAGGAAATGTGTTTTTGTGTTGCTAATAATTTTGGTACAGTTTGACGAATCTCCATGAAAAAGTGCTCTTTTTTGCTTATTATGTGCATGGAAAGTTTCGGGGTGATCCCTCAAGTGGGTGCCCGAGGAAAATTGTGGGTCCCAAAATGCAAAATCCCCATGCATTTTCCATACACTTCTTTAAGAAGGACTACTGCAAAATCTGCTGAACGGAATTTCACCAAATTTGGCAGGAAGCTAGATCTTTGTACGCAGATTGTGCTTTTTGTGATTTGGTGTAAATTTGTCCAGTAGTTTTTGAGACATTAAGGTCAAAAAATAATTGTTTATCTGGACAGGTGGACCCAATTTAAAAAAATAGAGCTTTATAATTGGCCCAGGGATGTTTTTTTCCCTTGGATCATCTTGCTCCCGCAGGAGTCAGACTCTTTCGGGAGCAAGCGCTCTGATTGGCTGCCAGCAATATGAGAACATTTTTTCTGGCAGCCATTACAGGACTCAGGGACTTAGTCCGCTGAACTTGTAAAAAAAAGATATAAGGAGCAGGGTAGGGATACCCTGACCCCCTAGGCCCTACGGGGGGACCCAGAGGGACCCTCCTGAGGTCAAAATTAAAAACAAATTGGGGGATTTTCCGGCGATCTTGCAGAATTCCTGTGGAATCAGGGCATAAAAAAACCAAAATGTTTTTTTTTTGGGTGTGCTGTTTAATTAAGGGGAGGGGGTGTGCGCCACCCTCCCAGGGCCATTTTATGGCCCTGGTAAACCCATCTCCTGGTTCCGCACTCCATAAGGGGAGGGGGCATGCAGCCCCCCTCCCAAGCCATTATGAGCCCTGGGGAGCACACCCCGGGGCTGGAATGTCCAAGAAAGGGGAGAGGGACCCGACCCCTGGCCTGCTAAACTTTTTAAAAGGGAGGGGGTCCACGTGTTCCCCCTTCCTGAGCCTTTAAAGGCTCCCTGGACCCAATTACCTGGGGCCTCCTCACTCGCTGTGTCTCGGGGAGCCCACCCCGGGACACAGTGGTTTCCCTGCCCACACCGGCACAGGCAGGGAAATGTGTCTTTGCTCCTGCCTGGCGGGAGCATTTTTGAATCTCTCACCAAACAGGAGCAGACACAAAGTCTGCTCTTAGCGGGTGGGAGATTTAAAAATGCTCCAGCAGGCTAGGAGCACATTTGATATCAAATTCTCTGCCAGCACTGATGCGGGCAGGGAAACAGATCAACAGATTGCTCCAGCCCATAGAGAGCAGCATAAACAGGTGCTCCCTCTTGGTGGGTGCAAAGCCGGCTCCCACAACATGCAGGTATCCGGCTTGGGCCGCAGGGGCCCTGGGGCTCATCCATGGCCCCCAACCTATTTAAAAAGGAGGCCCTGTGGGATGGGGTTCCAAGGGCCACAATAGGCTCGGGGAGGGGCCCCCTCCCCTTTAAAAAAAATACAGCCCTGGGTGATAAGGGTCCCCAGTGCCTAATGAGGCTCGGGAAGGGTGGCCACGTGGCCCACCCTCTCCTTTAAAATACATAAAGCCCTGGGGATGGGTTCCCCAGGGCCTAATGAAGCTGGGGGGGGTCACACTGCCCCATCCCCTTTAAAATAAATACTGCCCTGAGGGAAGGGGTCCCCAGGACCAAATAAAGCTGGGCGAGGGGTCCATGAGGTCATTGTCCCTTTGCAAAAAATAGACGCCCAGGGAGATGGCGTCCCCAGGGCCTGAGAAGGGTTGGGTAGGGGGGCCTCCCTCCCCTTAAAAAACACACAGCCACAGGGGGTGGGGTTCCTGGGGCCTAATAAGGTTCAAGGAGGGGGGAAGCACAACCCCTTCCCCCTTTTTAATTATTTTTTGCCCCAGGGGATGAGGTCCCCTGGGCCTAATAATGCTCAGGGAGGGGGTCCATGTGGCATGGCCCCAGGGGATGAGTTTCCCGAGGACTATAAAGGCTCGAGAGTTGGGCGTGCAGCCCCCTCCATTTATTAAGTACTCGGCACCAGGGGATGGGGTCCCTGGGGCCTAATAAGACTTGGCGAGGGGACCATGGACCCCAGGGGATGGGGTACGCGAGCCTATGAAGGCTCAGGAGGGGAGCCTAATAAGGCTCAGTGAGGGGGCCACATGTCCCCCTCCCATTTTTTATTAAATTTGGCCCAAAAAGAAGGGGGCCCGGGACCTGATGAGTATCAGTGAGGGAGGCCATGTAGTATCCTCCCCTTTTAAACAAAAAACGGCCTGAGGGATGGGGTCCCGGCCCTATGTAGGCTCTAGGAAGGGGGCCACATGGCCCCCCTTTTTCCTTGGTTTGGCCCCAGTGGATGGGGTGCCCAGGGCCTAATAAGGCTCGGGGAGGGGGGCTGAATGCCCCCCTCCCCTTAGATTTTGGCCCTGGACTATGGGGTGCTCGATGGCCCAAGAGGGCTTGGTGAGGGGGTCCGCCCCTCCCTTTTTTTATTGTATTTGGCCCCGGGGGATTTGGAAGCAGGACCTGGCTGCAACACAATGAACAAAAGCTGTGCGCGGCGTGGGATTGGCTGCATCTGTGTGGCTGACTGCAAGGAGTTGGACACAGGACCGAGCTGCAATCCAGGCCCTGCAGCCAACCCTACGCCACATGCGATGAAAGGCCATGCGCAGCGTGACGCTGGCTGCCTGCTGGAGGGTTGTTGGAGATGTCATCAGTGATATCATAAATTATGTCATAGAACATAATTGAGTGATGTAATATGTGAGGTCAAAAACAGTGCATGCCGGGGGCTCAAGTTATTAGTTTTGCTAACTATAACTGGTGATTTTCTGTGGGTTTTTAAATTCAAAACGTTAATGTTGTCACTGACATATTCACCTAACTATAATTTTACTTTAACCTTTGTTTTTTCAGTGAATATATATATATATATATATATCCACCCCAAGAAATCGCGTCTGCGGCGAGGTAGCGAACCTCACACATCCAGCCAAAATTGCAATAACACCCAATACAAGTATCCTGGGTCAATAATTACAGAGCCGCCACTCAAATTCTAAGTCCAGCGTATGTTTATTCACACACGGCAACAACGAACAAAACCCAACGCTTTTCGGAGTTCACGCACTCCGTGGTCAGGGGTTAGGCATATGCATACTTCCTGCCATATTTAAAGAGACAGAGTGTGCGTTTCAATTTCATCAACATGGAAAAAATACTTTGCGTTGTTTGTACATTTTTTCAGAATAAAGAAAAGCCGTTTTCATCAGCATTTTACTCAATAGAGTCAGCGTGATCAAAGAAATTCATTAACATTATAACGTTGTATTGTAACGTATATGCAGATTGCTAATATCTCATTCCTTAGCGTTATAGTACCGTGTAATTATGCAACAACATTGCTAATATTGAAAATTGCCATGTGGCATGTGGTATTCATAAACGGTAATAAGCGATCCATCTTTTATCTTTCTAGTTAATTCCTGAGAAAGTCATGTATGCTCAATAACATTCCTCTGCAGAGTTAATATTGCACAGTGACACTAAGTCACTGTACAAACAATGCAAAGTATTTTTTCCATGTTGATGAAATTGAAACGCACACTCTGTCTCTTTAAATATGGCAGGAAGTATGCATATGCCTAACCCCTGACCAAGGAGTGCGTGAACTCCGAAAAGCATTGGGTTTTGTTCGTTGTTGCCGTGTGTGAATAAACATACGCTGGACTTAGAATTTGAGTGGCGGCTCTGTAATTATTGACCCAGGATACTTGTATTGGGTGTTATTGCAGTTTTGGCTGGATGTGTGAGGTTCGCTACCTCGCCGCACAGTCCTCACGTTAAGAGGCTGGAGCAGACGCGATTTCTTGGGGTGGATATATATATATATTCACTGAAAAAACAAAGGTTAAAGTAAAGTTATAGTTAGGTAAAATATTCAGTACCAACGTAACATTGTAAAGTAAAAAAACACAGAAATTCACCAGTTATAGTTATCTAAAGTAACTATAACTCCTTGCTTAAGGTACCTATAAATCACACCCCGCCATGCACAATTTTCTTAACAATACTTTCATTGTGAATGTTGCAGTTATATTATCAATGATGTCATAGAAAATGTCATGAGTGATGTAATATGTTGTAAAGGGCATTTCTAAAGCGCTCTGTTACTCCAAGGAGTGTCCCGGCGCTCGTAATATGTGGGGTAATTAGCAGTGCATATTATAGCTACCTCAGGGCAGCTGTTACAGTTACTTGAGATAACTATACCTGGTGAATATCTGTGTTTTTTTAGTTTACAACGCTACGTTGTTACTGAACATTCCACCTAACTATAACGTTACTTTAACCTTTGTTTTTTCAGTGAAAATAAATATATATATATATATATGTAAAGGGGTTTCACTTACCTGATATGTACTTACATTTTCGTTGTAAAGGCATGCGTGGTAAAGACTTGCATGGTAAAGGCAATGCATTGTAAAAGCATTGCGTAGTAAAGGACACATGGTAAAGGCATGGTTGTAAAGACATACAACCCTCCCATGCAGGGGCAGAAAATTTCCAGTGCACTAAGGATATTGATTTTACAGTTTCTAGAAAAAACACATGCTTTGCGGGTTTGTTTTTTGAAAATGTAAAAAAAATAGCAGCTGGTCCGTCTTACCCCATGGTATGGTGGCCGTGCTGCATTGTCACTGTGTTTTTTCTGAAAGCACTCTTGGAGTGCCTGTGGTAGGAGAGGCACACTACAAAGTACAGGTTAAAAGTCACATCTAAGTAAGTGACTGATGAACACCCCACCACAGGCAAAGAGGCCTTCAGTGCTCAGCTATTCTCTGGCTATCCCTTCAAGCTCTTATTGGTCACAGAACCTTAATGCAGCAGATAATCCATGTATACACAATTGAGCAAGGAATCACCTATCCCTCTCTCACATACACTCTCACCCTCTCTATCTGCTCTCTCACAAACACTCTCACAATCGCACACTCTCTTTATCCCTCTCTCACACAGTCTCAAACCCTTTCTTTCTTTCTCTGACAAACACTCTCTCACACTCTCTGTTTCTTTCTCACAAACTCTCACACTCTCTATTACTCTCTCTCACTTCGTCTTTCTCAAACACACTCATACACTTTCACACCTCTATCCCTGTCCCCCTATCCCACATAGGCTTTCTCTCACCCTTTCACACTCTCTGTCCCCCTTTCTCACACACTCTCACTCTATTCCTCTCTCTCTCTCTCACTTTGAGGCATATTTACAAGCCCCTATTGCCACCGGAGCATCACATTTTTAATGTTCCGGTGGCGGTATGCCCTGCACCATATTTACAAACTGGCGTTAACCACTTTTTGTGGCTTAACGCTGCCTTGTAATTATGTTACCCTTTCACGCAGGTATCTGTGTGAAAGGGGCGTGCAATGGGTGTTGCTGTGGGCGTTCCAACGCAACATCCATTGCTTTTGACGCTACCCCAGATTTGCAAGGAGGTGTAAATCTGTGGCAGTGCCAAAAACGAATGCCATGCAAGAGCAGGCATTAGAATGGTGCACAAGGAGAAATGCTTTTATTTCTCCTCGTTTTTGCTTTTTCTATGTGTGTTGCATTCTGCAGCACCCATAGAAAGAGCAGAAGGTTATTCCCTTCAATGCAGGTCCCCTTGCACTGTGGTGCAAGGGCACCTGTGTTGATGCTAGGCAGCTAATTTTAGCGTCAGCGCTAGGGAAAACACAGAGGTGCGCCGTACTGTAGTAAATACGGCACATCCCTGCTTTTTAAAAATGTTGGAGCGCGGCGGTGCCACATTTGGTGCAGTTCCACACTCCGACATTTTGTTGTGCATATGCCCCTTTGTCTTTCTCAAACACACTCATACACTCTCACACTTCTATTCCTCTGTCCCCTTCTGCCATGTATGCTCTCTCTCACACCCCATACTCTCTCTCTAGCCCTCTTTCCCACTCCCTCTCTATCTTCCTCTCTCTCTTTCTCACACACTCTCAAACACTCATACTCTATCTTTTTAGCCCCATCTCTTATACACACCTCTCAATCTATTACTATCCTCTCGCTTTATCTCTCACACTACAACTCTATTACATTTTCTCCCTCTCTCACACCCTTTGTTTATTCCTCTCTATGTCTCTCTAATGCTCTCTATTTCGGATACTTTTTATTTCTTTCTATCTTTCTCACACTTTCTTGCACTTGTCCTATCATTTGGTATCTTGCTCTCTCACACACTTGATGTTTCTCCCTGTCTCTCTTTTCCCTCTCTCTCATAAATTAGCACAATCTCTTCTTCTCTCTTACAATGCAGCTCTCTCTCTCACTCTTCCTCTCTGTCACTGCCTCTCACTTTTCATTTCTCTTGAGTCTAGAGAAAGAGGTTTCAATCTTTGCCTGCTGTTCTGAAAATGAAACCCCGGAAACACTACTCAGAGCTCCCGAAAGCCACATACCTTCTTCTAAGGTCTGCCTATAGTCACCTTTTGCTGCCTGGAAGGTCTCATGTCATCAATACTTCAACAAGCATTGGCAATGCAGTAGGTCTGGCTTTAAAGGAATGTTGTATGATAATGTGATTTATTACAAGTAGATAGCATGGGAATGGATAAGTATTTGCATGGACACAAAAAACTATAGAATATTGGTGTAGGTTAAAAGGTCAGATGACAGTTGCACTGTCATGCCAGACCTAAACATCCATGCAGGTTAATGACTGCCCTCCTTCCATCTGTGCTGCTGCCAGAGAAAAATACTATAAATTATCTAGTTATCTAAGACAATTTAATAGCATTACAATGTCATGTGTGTGCCCTTGAAAGTTCAAACTCAGGCAGTTGGATAAATAGACAAAATGATCTCACCAGTGTGGAGATCAAGCACTTTTTTTGTGGAGGCACACAACTTCTACCCAATCAAAATGTGTACTCCTGGCTCCTAACCAATGTTCCCTGTAATTCTTTTCCTCTGTGTGTGGCAATAAAGGTGCTCCGCACTGCAGCAAAGGGCGCATGCACTGAAGACAAGCAACAACATAATATACAAGCATGTGCAGTGTGCAAGCTACCAAAATCAGTGGCTCACTAAGGGTGCCCTGGGCCCTAATACAAATGGGGAAAATGCCCCCCTTACCTCTGGGTTGGTATTAAAAGACACCCATTGCAGGGGCGCAGCAGGCTCCTTGCCCCCTGGCCATGGGGGCCAAGGCATCTTGTGCCCTAATTGTTCTACCTATAATTCTTCTCTATTCGATATCTCCATGTCATTCTTATCTCCTCCTTGCACCTTTTCTTATCCCTGTGCACTACCCCTCAAACTCTCTCGTTTGTCCTTATCTCCTTCCTCCCTTTTTTTAAATTTTTCTTCTCTCCTTGCTCCTCTTTACCCTCTTCACTTTTCTTTCTCTATTTCTGCTCTGCTCCACTTCTCCCTCATCCTGTCTCCTCTCTTCAATCTAAGTCCTCCCCTTCGCTCTCCCACAGACTCTCTCTAATCTCCATGTTCTCTCTCATTCCTTCTTTACTCTGTGAAATCTATATCTTGAATATGCTTCTCTCTCACCCACCTCATTCTTCTTCTTGTCTCCGACCTCCTTGTTTGTCATCTCTTGGTCTACCTATCCCCTTTTAGTTGTATTGTTGTCCTTTTCTTCCTTATTTCTTCCCCAACAATGTTCCTTTCCTTTCTACGGCTAGGGCGGTCGACCTCGAATCTGGGGAACCGGGTTCGAGTCTCTGCAATGACGCTGAACATCCTGTGATTCTGGGCAAATCACTTAATCTCCCCGTGCCTAACAAAAAAAATGAATGTGTCCTCATGTAACGCAACTGGTGCTATGTAAAGCGCTCTGATATCCGATACCGGGTCAAGTTTGCGCTATATAAAAACTCTGTAAAAAAAAAAAAAACTCCCCTTTCTTTCTTTTTGTCTCTGTTCTGCTTATTCACTTGATCCTTTTTCTATCACACTTCCATAGCTTATCCTCTCCATATATTCCATACATGCCTCCTTTTCTCTCTGAACTCACATTTCCCCTCTCCCTCACACTCCCAAACCTTCTTTCCTCTCCATCTTTCTATTATTTTTCTCCTTTCCTATCCAGTACCTTTTCTTTCTTTCCAATCCCCATACTTATCTTTTCTCTTTTTCTCTACTCTCCCATCTTTCTTCCCATTTGGTCTTTACTATCTCCTTGTTCATTTTCTAACGCTGTCTTTCCTCTTCCTTTACTCTCTCTACTTCATATTCCAATCTCACCTCTCCATTCTTTCCCTCCTTAATATCTTACCTCCACAGTTGACTGCCTTCTTCCAACCTCATTCCATCTCCCTCTATTTAATCTCACCCTTCTGTTTATTTCTGCCTCATCCACCAGCTTCCACCCTATCTCCTTGTCCTCTTTTCTACCTTATGGCAAGCTCCTGCACAACCCATTGAATGAATGTTTGGCTACTGCTCCGCTGTGTCCTCTGTTTTGAGTTTTACCCGTGCCTGACTGGGACCAGTTTCATCCTCTGTTTGAATGACTCTTCCCCAACCCCTCCCAGAGGAAGAGACCACCACTGCCTCCTGATTTTACTCAGTACAGCCATATTTGCTCTGCATTTGGTCATTTAGTAGCCTTGCATTTCTTGCAGTAAGAACACAAAGCATTCTAATAATATTGACAAGTTCCTATTTAGGGATTCTGGTCTAGATTTACTAACACTTTGCACTGAGTTTGCATCACAAAAGTGACACAAACCCAGCACACAGTGTTGTGGTGGGATTTACTTTCCAACGCAAATCATGATTTGTGTGGGAAAGTTGTCCGCATTAACGCAAAGTAAAAGTATCTCCTACCTTGCGCCTCTTTACATAAAGGGAGCGTACCATGGGTGGTACATGGGCATTCCCATGCAACCACCCATGGGTTTTGAGGTAAATCTCTATCTTCTAACATTTACAGACAGGGATGTGAGCCAAAAAAGTATGGGGCAGATTTACAAGCCCCTTGCGCCACTTTTGCGTCACTTTTCCCATGTTAAAAATGACACAAAAGTGGCGCAATGGCCTTGTAAATAAGCCCCTATGTCTCCTCGAAGCAGTCAGTAACAGTGGAGCAAAATTTTAAAAGTCTCCATGGGGCATATTATCAAGAACGGCGTTAAAAATTATCGCCGGTTTAGCGGCAGAAAACTGCCGCTAAAGCGGCGATAATGGGCTTGATAATATGCCCTTGAGAATTCCAATAGAAGTCCATGTTCTTGGGTAAAAAGCCTCATTGCAGATCTACCAAGATTCATTGGACAAGCCTCAAGTTTAAAAGTGTTACGCTCCGTTCCAATCATTAATACATAATTGTGTCACAGTGCTCTGCCATCTATAATACTGCAAGTTAGCCCCGTCCCTTGCCCTTTGCTGCTTTCATTCGCCCCCTCCCTCTGTTGCTTGCCCCTTGCTGCTTTCACTGCCTTTCCAATTCCACTGAATAGTAAATAAAGTGCATACAATCGCCCCAGTCTATCTGCACCTAACATTCGCCTGCTCATCCCCACGCCAGAACTAATATGCCGATAACTCACCAACAGACTATGCAGGACTAAGCCCAATCCCTGCTTGGATGTCAATAACAGTAGTCTTGCTACCGGGGGTCCGATTGCTAAGGTAATGGTACTTTATTAACTTTTGAAGGAAACTTATAGACAGATTAGGTGGTTTGTGAATGCACAATGGCGGCTCCTCGCCCCACTGAACAAAATGAAAACTAAAATGATAATAACTAAGGGTGGGCGGAATTTGCGTAGTCACTTTACGCAAATCTCCGTGAAAATGCTAAAAATTTCCGCGAGCACGCGGAGATTCCGCGAAATCGTGGAATCGCTGGTCCCGTCCGTTCGCGATGTGTTTTTGCGTGCTCGCGGGGAAATATATCGCTAACTTGCCCATGCAGTCGCTAACGGGCGCGGCCATCTTGTTTTCACTTGTCCCGCCCGCTCGCGATGGTATTTCCTGTTCCGGGTCGCGTATTGCATGCTCCCGCCCGCTCGAGATGCTTATTTCCAGTTCCGGGTCACGTATTGCATGCTCCCGCCCATTCGCGATAAGAGTTTCCTGTTTGGGAACGCGCATTACGTGTTCGCGACGCTTTTTGCGTGCTCGGGGGGGAAATATCGCGCGAACTTGCCCATGCGGTCGCAATGGGCGCGGCCATCTTGTTTTTCAGTCTATTGCTATGGTTCTGGGCCTGCTTTTCAATCCTCCCTCTATCTTTTCAATCCTTTGTTTCTGTAAACTTTTTTTGGGTCTTTTTTATTTATTATCTATCTCTCTATTTTCCTGATTCTATATTTTGAGTTTTTTCTACTTTTTGTGTGTTTTTAACTACTTTTTCACACTTTTTCTATTACCTGCTTTTCTATTTCTTTTACTTACTTTTTTGTAATTCCTACCTTTTCTTTTCCATCCCCCGCCTACCCAGAACCATGGCAAAGGGCCACAGCCACAGGGCTCGAAGTCGGAGCCAGAGCCGCGACCGCCTTCCTTGCGGAAGGCGGCGCCAGAAGGAGGTGCAGGCACGGGCCTTATTTAATGAGTCGGAGGTGGCCGCTCTGGTTTTTTTTGTTCAGCGCACCCTCCCCTTAACCCTGGCAGCAGGCGGCAGGCCTGGGTCCGGGTACGGGCTCCGGGAGCGTCGGCAGCGGTGGGGCAAGGTGCGTCGGGCAGTGTTTCGCTGCTCTGGTGTCCGGCGCACCAATAATCAGTTGACGCACCGGTGGTCCGATATTCTGGACCGGGAGCAGGACCTGCTGGACCTGCTAGGAGTGGAGGTCCCGGGGCTTGGTGAGTAGCTATTTAATATTACTACTTTGTGTTCTGCTCTGTGTTATATATTGCGAATATTTTTTTTTTTCCGACCAGCAAGAATGCTGCTGCTTACATTGCAGGTAAATTACGTTTACAAATCTGTGATTGTTATGACACAGGCGCTCGGCGCTACTAATCTTACTTGTTTGCAACTTTGCGCTCGCTTGGCCTGATGATTATGTAAGAGTTTACTTTAGAGAACTTAAGTGATGTAATGCTAAAGAGAGTAGTCCTTCCTTTGTCCTCCTGCCACTAAGAAGGGATAGTGGTGGATTGATAGGTTTAGTTACTTATTAGTTGGTAATTTGTAAGTGGTGTGCGTGACGCATCCTCTGTCATGTCACGTGCTGCTGAGTGCTGCTTACCCCAGTCCTTCGCAGAACCTTTTGTAGTTTGTTTTCTGAGTGTTAATAGGCTTATATCATCACTAGCAGAACATCAGCAGCAACCAGCCAACAATTTGGTGTATGCAAAAATGTATGCATGTGTCCTCCATCTATGCATTTTTGAGGACTAAAATAAATGGAAATGCAGACTTACTGAACAATTGGCCCGTCTGGATTGGAATAGGTGGGCTAGGTCAGGTGGTAGTTAGGCTTGCTAGACGATCCGTGAATCTCGCAATACTACCAGTCGATCAGATAGGTCAATTTTATTGCAATTGTTGTTACCCAAAACGTTTTTGGTGCGTATTTTAAAATATTTTATTTATTTCACACCAAACTTTAATTTTTGTCTCTTTCTTTATGAAATCTTACATGATCAGCAGCACCCAGGGGCAAGAAGACGGGGTCGCAGGCGGTGGGCCACGAAGAACAACAAGATGCCTCCCAGGGACAGGACCGCTCCTCTATCGAGGGCTCTGCTGCTGGCCCCAGTAAGTCCTCCAGTGGTTAATATTATTAATTATATTTCCCAAACTTTTCCTGCACCTTATTTTTTCCGAACTATTATTTAGGTATCCTCCTACTTCGAATTTTGACAAAATCTTCTTTGCTCTATACTATCTGTTTCTAAATTCTTGTTATCCCTGCCTCTAACTGCGTCTGCTATGACTCTCTGTACTACTACTATTAGTCTGTCTGTAGCTAAGCTTGCCCAGTTGCCCACTCTTTATTTAAAATATTTTAAATAAAACTCATATTCACCAATAGCTATAGCCATTGAGTCCAGTCCTTTGGGTTGTCCTCTTCTACTACTTCTAGTCTTCTTATTCTTGAGGCTTTTCGACAATTCCCACCAAGAAAATGCCCAACCACATTTTAGAATTTTAGATAGGATAGGACATACTACTACTGTTGTAGGGATTCTGCACATACAGAACTTTGCACAAGAAAATAGGACGTTGGTGATGGGAGGTTGGACCTTCCTCACACCTCAATCAGAAGCCACCACAATCCCCTGACCAACTAGTTATAGTGTCTCATTACTCCGAAACGCCCCCCCAAAATACCCAATGAGTAGACAACCCAGACAACATAACACTCCCAACCTCTGTCGCGGAAGCAATGCACACCCTTTTGCTCACTCTCTCGTGTAAGTCCACACCAAATACCACCGAGTCTATGTAAGTTCAAAAGGTTTATTTTTATTTCCAACTGACAAGCTCTGTACGTTGTATAATGCAGCAGCAACAGCAAAATGCATAAGATTAAAACAATAAACATTGTTACACTTAGTTAGACTTACAAGTTACTTACAACTACAAGTCCATAAAAGCCAAAAGGCGAGATCATGATAACTGAACAGTGGTGGAAGAACCACCTCTCCTTGGTAGGAATCTAGTTTATATAAAATTATAAATAGAGATGTGAGAATTCTGGGGAGCCCTCACCTTAGAAGAACCTAGTACTGGTTACATCATAAGGTCTGCAAAGCTCTGGTTCTTCGTATAAGGGAATCTTCCGTCTGTAATGAGAAAAATGGTGCGCGTTAGTATAGTGCAAGCATTTCTCAGTCGTGCCAAAAAGTGCAGTTCTTTTTATGGATAAGCAATATGGACTAACACCAGAACTCCATAACAAAGTCGGTTGTTTTTCGACCTTGTACGCAGCGCTCAGACAGTAGCAGTATGAGCTCAAGTGGGCTCAAAGGCGTCTTTCACAACAAGCTGCGAGGTAACTTGCGCAAAAATAAAAGACAGAGCTAAAATGGTTGCATGGCTCGGGGTAACTTAGCAAAGACTAGAATGACCCTAGGGACCATATAACACTAACAGTGTCTACTCTACTACCTGATTTATACTAGTGATGTATGTTGTATATGTATTATGTATGTATTAACTTTTTTTTCATTCTTGCTAGTCAAAAATAGGGGGAGGTGTATACGGCATCTGAAAAATGTGTAATGTTTTTTCTAGGCATACTACCGACCACCAGTACCGGGGCCAGCGGCGAAGGTGACGCGGCCGCTGAGGGTGCAGGCGATGCGGCAGTTGGAGGAGCTGCAGGGGGTGAGCCAGCAGCAGTGGAGGGCGGTGGTAAGTTATATTCCTAATCCTTACTTATTGACATTACACTCGCTGCAAGGGTGTAATGTATACTGTACTGTTGAGACTTAAGTAAGAAGTTGTTGTGAACGGTTGAAGAAGACACCCTTTACTTAGCATTAGCAATAGCATTAGCGACGGGAGTGTACTGAGAGTAACCAATGGCCTCTTCTATCGGACTTCAACTCAGCTGTGAAATTTTTATGGAGAAGACAAAGTCTGATCAGATGACCTTCATGGATGGGTTGAACGAAAAGGGAAAGAAGGGTGGAAGGAGGAAGGACGGGCGAGATTTTATATTTATGACTGGCAGAGAAGGATACGTGGGATGCATGCATAGGTGTGTGATATGAATCAGATGCATGGGTGGTGGAATGCCTGAAACTCCCACAAATGTTCGAGGCCGAGGTAGTGGGAGGATAGATACATACCACAAATGTTACGTACTGTGCTTGCTAGTGCTACTGTGCCACTATGTGTAGAATGAATTTGTCTGACTGCTTTGCTAAGAGTATATTTTACAATAGTCTTGTTTTTTCTTCTTGATATAGCGACTCCTTCCAAAGGTAAAGTCGACAGGAAGGAGTTGGCAGCCAAGGCCCGGTGCCGGAAGCTGGAGGCCATACAGGCCGAATACCAGCGGCTGGTTCTTTTGGAGGAGGAGGAGGAGGAGGAGGCGGCAGCAGCTGCAGCCTCCTCCAATGCCCCGGGCCCCAGACACCCCCCTACAGTGTTACGGCGCCACCACCTGTCAGCCGCCCGCCGCCACACAGCAAGAAGCACTGCTGCCCCCCCCCTGTGGATGCAACTGCCGCACGCTGAAGCACCGCGTGGCCCGCCTAGAGGAGCGCATCCGTGTCCTGGAGAGGCGAGCCTGCTGAGACCCCGTTTATTTATTGCCCCTTTTTTATAGCTTCTTTTGGTGGGTGGGAATCGGGCGTTGGGTTTTCGACTTTTGGACATTTGTTGGACATTTTCGTTCCGGGACATGAACATTGGTTGGGGTTAGGGAGAGGGGTGGGTCAGGTGTTGTGGGATTTTTTTACATAGTTTATTTTTGTTAGGGTATTAAATTACATATTTAGACTTTATACGATGTGGTTAATGTTTTGTGGGTGGGGTTACTGTTTTACGTCACACGGTTTCCTTGCTGGTGCAGTGCCACAGCCAGTGTTTGATTTAAATAATTGGCTGAGTTACTAAGACACAAACAGACAGATGCGGTACCCCTCACTGAGGGACTTGTCCTACTAGTACTGTCAGTCTCTCCTCCTAATCTATGCATTCTGCAACTGGACTCAAAGGGGTGTGTGAAATAGAATTAGTGAAAAAAATTCTGTTATTAATTATGCCTCCCCCAAACTTCTTCTCTTACCTGTGCTTGATGTTTAACTTGGGCACGGCGATGGCTGCATGGTGATGATGGTTTTCTTTCCCAACATGCCATGGTTGTGGTGGTAGTAGTAGTAGACCCTGGCAGTTTCACTTGCAAATAAAAGAAAATGAGACAGTCAGTCGCCTGAGAGAGACTGTGGGAGGAGTAGTAGAACGAAGTACAGTACGGAACTTACTGCCAAACAATAATATGCCAAAATACAAGGAAACATAATGGTTGCGGGGATAGCCTAGTACATAGAGTTACAAACTCTAGCTGTGTCGAGTCACTCGACTAGGCCTACAGTACACCGTGACTCGACACAAGCGTAACCGTTAGTGCTGTTTCGGTGGATTACAACAAATCCAATCTATGCCGGCAATTAATGTTGATGGATTAGGTTCCTTTGGTAAAAAAAAAAATCGCAAATATACTGCTCATAGGAGGATGGGCAAGCAGAAGATCCGCGCCCTGCCTTGAAAATGCATTTTTGTTGCTTTAGCCACATCCGCCCCAGCAAGCGTGTGATAAATTATTGGTGTACATTTAATTTAGTCACACCTCAATAAGTCACACAGCCCGGGGGAAGAGGGTTAGGTTTGATGAATGGTTGGGAAGGGGGGTTTTGGGAAAGGTTTGACAAAGAAAAACAGTACGCATGGACAACAACAAAACACAATCTTGGCAGACAACCATATCCATAAATCAGTTAAGGGAGAAAAAGGAAATGCATGCATGATGATGATAACTTGATGGTTAATGATAGTACTTACTAACTACTACTACTGTCATAAGGTTTCTGCACATACAGAGCTATGCACAGGATAATAGGACCTCGGAATATAGTGGTGAGCCAACCATATGCCTTAGCACCCAAAACCCCAACCCAACTAGCCTTAGCGTCCCATTAGCACCAATGTGCCAATGATTAGACAACCCAGAACACGGTATCTCTCTCTCAGGACTCGCAGAGGCAAGAACACTCTTTCGTCACACTCGTACCTGTCCACAATGTGCGTAAGAAGAGACACAGTATAGGTTAAAATGTTTATTTCAACTTACGTGCTCTAAGATACAGTACACGTGTCAGTACTATTAGCATAATGCATAGAAATAATATAATCAGCATGGTTACAACTCCATAGAATACAAACGGGGAAATCATCTCATAAAGCAGTGGATATATGTCTATCTAACATTACCACCCTCCCCGTGCTGGAAGCTAGTTTATTATAAAAATAGAAGACCTCTGGGCTTTGCCTAGCGAACCCCCATACCTCAGTCTCTAGATGCAAAACTACATCAGCAGACAATCACAGCTCTTCTCCCTGGAAAGGTTTTCTCCAAGTGCCTCTAGCGCGCGCTAACCGCAATATTAAAAGCACACTAATTTCTCCATGGCAGCTGTACATGGTGTTATGTCTAGGTGCGAGGGACAGGCCAAATCAGTAAGAACCAGGGACGTGTTGTTCGACCTTGTAACTGTTGTTCAGACGGAGCCCAAAGGGAACAGGAGAAAAGGTGAGCAACAGAAAATGCAGACAATTGTAAAATAACTTGGCAGGAGCAGAGGGCAACAGAACAACGGCTAAGTGTAACGCGTGCAAAAGTCATCATGGCTGCCAGGCCTGCGCCAACATATCCAGGCAGGCCAGGAGGCCACAAACCACAAGACACCATCCCCTGGACAGTCCATCCGCCAAGACTGAAGACGAAGACAGAGTTCTAAAATAACTTGAGCAGAACAGAGGCAGTCCACGGACATTGAACGGCAAATCAATCCAAAAACGTGGAAGTGCAAAAAAATGCTATACCGTCCAAGAGGACATCATTGGAATCGTCAAAAAACGTAGACGCCATCCAGTCCAACAGGTCAAAGCTGCAGGAATGTTCCTCAGAGGATGGAGCATCCAAAAGCAATGCGGGACAGCTTGCGTGATATTCAATATAGCTTTGTTGTAGGAGATTCTGAGCAGCCGCCCAGATATCCCATTGTGCCAAAATCCCCAGTGCAACCGCACGCATCATAAAGCCAGCAACGGAACAGTCCTGTTCATGGGCCTCTAAGGGACCCACCAACTGAACAAAATCCGGAACAGACAATGACGAATTGGAGAGGCAATAATCCATGGTCCATGTGAAAGGACAGCGGATGCAAGACATCACGGGTTGCACGCAAGTGAAATACGCAAAGCGAAAAGAAAGAGTGTAGGACACACTGATGGTCGCCAAGGGCAGAACATCGAAGCCAACCAGAAGTCGCTCACGGAGCAGCTGGAGGCGTTCGGGATCGAGAAGGGCCCAGTGGGGAGCAGCCATTGCGCAGAAAACAGACCAACAGCAAGACACCAGCTGCCAAGGCGAGGATTAAAGGGAAACCACCAAAGACGCTAGAAAAGATAGAATGAATGAACGCCGGTATCACACCAAAAATAGTTTGGAATGTGGATACCAGGCCGGACCCCACAATCTTAAAAAAATGCACTAGACCCTCAGTGTTTGATGCGTTAAAAATACGATGAATTAACTCCCCAAAATGTTGGGGGAGGTTGGTGTTCAAAAGGGCCTGTATTTCACTGTGGGTACTCGCCACCTGGAGAACGAATGTCTCCCGGGCGGACGTGAGCGTAACCTCCTCGTTCAATAATAGGGCCTTTATTCTGCTCAACTTATTGAAATCTGCCTCCATGGTAGGAATGGAAGGCCAAATAGAATTATCAACGATGTCATGAGGGGGAGGAAAGAGCACATTCTTGCAGCAGACAACTCTGTGCGAAACCGTAACAATATACGGAATGCCGGCCTGTAGGCCACAACAGTTTTCATTATTTAAAAGCAAATAGCTACCGTTAGTAAGCAAAGTAAAAGTAGGAGAAATAGCAGGAGCAGGAATACCCTTTAGCACACATGCAAGATTCGGAACTGAAACGCTACAAGCCCCGTGCAATTTAATATGTTTACAAATAAGCGAATGACCCACAGTCGAATCACAAGACTCCCCCGTGAGAAACACTTCCTTGCCGTCTCTAAGGCATTTATACATGAAAGGCAAGGACCAGAGTTCATGCAGGAAAGCACTACCCGAAGGCTGGAAACGGCTGGAAACGGCCCACAATGTTTCATGCACGAGGTAAATTCAAACAGGGAAAAGGGTAAAGCGATAACCCCATGAACTAACCACACTGCAGAATCTAGTTCCGCTACAGAGAATGGTAAAGGATCCACTTTCTCGATATGCAACAAAGTGTAAGATGCATCTTTCATGGACATGAATTGCTGTTTTTCAGTCAAATTAAAAGGCAGAAAAAGGGCAGTGGTGTTCAAGAAATTCCAAGGAACTTTACCTAACTTAAGGGTTTGCAAAGTCCACGCAAACTGCATCACTGAACGCATTTGATTCTGACCATGATACAAAATAGAAACATCATCTTGTACAATATCAACAACAGAGGACACAATATTCTCTAATGTGTAAATGCGGGAAGACAGGGTATTTATACTATTGTCAACAACAGCAAGCACCTTTTCCAAATTTGCTTGGTCTATTTCCCGAAGACGGGAAGCAGCTTCCATTTGTGACAACTTCCAGAGTTCATTATACGCTTCATAAATGAATCTCTTCGGTCGGGGACCACGAGGTCCCAAGATAAAGTCGGACAGATCAATAGTGCCTGATAGGAGGGACAAATGTTTTTTAACAGAGTCTAAGGACGAATGTTGTAGCCATTGTTTACATAATTTACCAACTGAATACGTTGTGACAGTACGAGACTCAGCAAACCTTGGATCAGGCTTGTCCTGTCTATAGCCAGGAACTGTGCCATGAAAACGCAGTTGGCATGCATTGGATGATACAGGCCACGACAACCAGGGTGACTGTACTATTGCAGAAACGTTAAAGGAGTTGTTTTGAAATAGAGCCTGTAAAGTCGCAAGGGACATATTAAAACGCAAGCTATCATTAGGAGAGCTCGACAAGGATGGGAAGCCAGGTGCATTTAATTGTTTAGTGGTAGCTAACCCCCAACACGTAGTTTGATAAATGGAAGCATTCAGAAACACAATTTGGGCTGGGATAAGGCATGCGCGGTGCAAAGCCTCGATGCCCTGCACCTGCCATGGCTTTGAACCCCAGATTGATTTTAAATCGACTGTGTCTTTCCAGTGCTCATAACCACCCACCGCCAAGGCGCTCAAAAAGGAACCCGAATAAAGTAATTTGGTGTGGGTCAACATTATTTTATGAGTCAATGGGGCACCCATTTTAAAATAATAGGACCCAGGGTTCGATCTATTAAAATCAGTAAAATAGTTGAATTTATTTCGAAGAGTCTGGGAGCTACCTGGTAAGGGGTTTGGGCAATGTTCCCATTGGGTGTAGGTAACAGGGCTGCGTAATGCACTCGGTTTGTGGAGAAAATGGTTGCCCCAATGCTGGTAACAATACAAATCGGCATAATTCGCAGAATTCATATACAAATCTTCAGCATTAAAGGAAGCATAATATTTCAAATCAGCAAACAATGCTTCAACGGCATGCACATCCCAATCGTCAGAATGAATATTAGTTTTTACTACATCACCCATCGAAACTCGAAGGACATTTGGTACATTAATAATTTCTGTCGGGCCATGGATTTGAAAATTTACCGCATCCCATATGATGCCATCAGCAATTGGAAACGCTGAAATGTTTACAAATGTGTGGTCACGCTTCATGATGTGTGAAGAAGAATGTGGAGCCAAAGTTCCAGCAACACTGTTCACAGCAGAGCGTTCAGGTAAATAGTGACCATTGATGAGTAGAAAAATCACTGTGACAAAGCCAATGGACATGAACAAAAATATCAAGAAAAGCACCATCCAGATGTATGTCCAAGGTGGAATCAAAAATTGTCTCTAAACCAGGATACAAAAAGACTGAACTTGGACGGGACCTCTGATGAGTTGGTATCCGAGTCAAAGGAATAACGTGTCGGGCTCAGTGGCGTTGTTGGTTGGTGTGCCACCGACTCTGTGGCGGGATAAGTATATTCGTCCTCGTCGATGCAGGGGAGACTGGGGGTTCAAATATATTTTCAGGCAAATCAACCATCTCCATGGTAACATCAGTGACCGTTCGTGCAGGTGTGCCTCGAACACATGCCGATAAATGGCAGGACAAGAGACCGCTGGTGTGACACTATTCAGGATCGGCCAGATGTTGTAACTTGACATTTTCCACTGAGATGTATCTGTTTTCCTTGCGACCGGGAAGCGGTGGTAAGATGACTGTACGTGTTCCCTTCAAGCCCAGAACTGGAACTGGTGCACGAAAAGAGGGGCCGAATTCTTTTTGTTCTCCACCTTCTCTCGAACCAGGTCGCCAATCTTCGGAAGCCAGCCGGCAACCGGAATCTGCAGAGCAGGGTCTGTGGCTGAAGGCAAATGTGCAATTGCAAGTTTGTCTCGGGCTTCTTGTAAGTCCTGTAACATAGTGGAATGGTTATCTACATCAAACTTGGCGGATTGCGCCGCCATGTCTAGACCATCAAGGTCAGGCACAAACATTCGTATGCCAAAGAGCATTTCGTAAGGGGTCCGCCCACCCAGAGGTCTTCTAGGGAGATTATTAAGTGCACGCTGAACGGTGTACAAGTGGGCCAGCCAGTTCCTGCCAGTACCTATAACTCTAGCTCTCAAGGATTGCTTTAAGTCGCGGTTCATTCGTTCAACGATAGAGTTGCCCTCAGGCCTATACGGAGACGAAAATTTCACCCGCACCCCCAACGAACCCATTGCGTCCTTGTAAGCCTTAGAGGCAAACGCCGGACCTTGATCCGAATGGAAGGTGCCGCATGCAAAAATTCCCACAAAGACACGCAAATCCCTGATGACATTTCGAGCGTCAGCACTCCGTTGTGGCCAGACCCAGATGAACCGTGTGCACGAGTCCACTGCCACTAAGATATATTTATAGGCAGTGTCTGAAGAAAATGGACCGCAGTGATCCAGGTAAACACACCCAAAGGGTCTGTTGGAAATGCCTAGCGAGGTCTGTGGTGGTCGTGTAACCGTGGAAGGCTTGATCTGTTGACAAACGTCACAGGAAAGCACATAAGTACGGGTGTCTTTATATAAACCACGCCACCAGTAACGCTGCTGCAAAATGGAAACGGTCGCAGACACACCTGCATGTGCCGAAGCCATGCCTTCGTGCGCAGCCGTTATCAAGGAAAGCCTGCGGTCCGCGTTGGGGATCAGCCGATCACCAACGTCAGGTATTGTTACGTAAGGAGCCTGATCGGGACTTAACTGGTAAGAATATTTGGAAGGGAAACCCCTAGGGTAATTCATTCCTTCCTTCGTTGCAGCAATAGCTGCCAAGATATCAGTGTCTACTTTAGACATGGATCTAGTAACTGCTGCTACTGAACACGTGACTACTGCTGATTTGGCAGCTTCATCTGCCAAACCGTTACCAACAGCGTGTGCGCCCACCCGCTGATGGCCTAGGGTGTGAACCACCTGTGTGAGCGGCAGACGTTGTTGTAATTCTGCCACTCGAACCCAAAGCGTTTTATGCTTGATTGTGTTGCCTTTAGCGTCTCTATAGTCGTTTTGCGACCAAAAGAACAGATTGTCATTGTATGATTGAACACAGTAGTAAGAATCGCACACTATTAAAGTGGTCACATCAGGATTGACGAACTCAAGCGCAAGCACCAATGCTCGCAACTCGGCCAATTGTGCGGTACTGTCCCCGAGTGCCTGTGTATGCACCACAGTGGATTTGAATTGTCCGTTCACAAACGTACCTGCAACAATAGCACATGCGGCTGAATAAGCATGCTTGGACCCTGTGGCTGGTTGTGCCGAACCATCAGTGTAGATCACACAATCGTAATCCTCAAGCGGCAGTAAAGACAAAGGAGGAGGATGAACGAATTCATACTGTAAAAACTCCTGAGTCTGAAGGGAAGAATCGAAAATGAAAGTGACATCCGAAGACGTCAAAGATGTTGCCCATTGTATCCAACGGGGTGCAAAGCTTTAGAGTTCGGTACACTTGCTTTTGTCACTGCTTCCAGTGCAGGATAGGGTGTTACCACCAGAATGCGTTTTCCTTGTGCCAGTGCGCGTTCCTTTAGAATCGCCATTTGCACTGCGGTTAGAACTTTCTCCACAGAAGAAAAGCGCATTTCTGCAGAAGTGTACAGATGTGACTTGTATGCGATTGGTACTGTGTCACCTTCATTAAAGGTTAAGTACGTGAACCCCACTGCCCCTGGAATTATTCTTATTACCAGGTTTGTGTGGTTGTCACGCGTCAAAAGGTATTTAGACTCAAGAAGGTCTGTCTGCAAAGACTGCAGAATGGAGGTATGCTCCGGAAGCCAACAAGACTTCGAATATGTAGGTTGTATCAAGGCATATAGTGGCTTGATACGCTGGGCGTATTCGGGAATATAAGTACGCCCGAAGTTCAGAAAACCCAGCAAGGACTGAAGCTTCTTCAGAGTAGAAGGAGGGCACAGAAGTGCACATTTTTCTAGGAAGTGGGGTGCTAAGCCCTTACCTTCATTGTTGAGCTCGTAGCCCAAGAACAAAACGGTAAATTCAGCAATGTGAGATTTAGCAAAGTTAATCTTGTAACCTTGAACCGCGAATTCAAGAATAATGCGGTCTACCCGGGTCAGATGCGGGAACAATTCGTCATCTGTCAGATAAATGTCATCTACGTATGAACATGCGTCTGGGTCTATTCCGTCTAACAAAGAGACAACATGAGCGGCAAATACGCCCGGACTATTTTTGTAGCCCATAGGAAGACGCCTGAATTTGAACATTTTACCACCGGATGTAAAAGCGCACCATTGGCCACTCTCCGGGGCTAAGTTGTGCGTGTAGAATCCATTTGAAAGGTCAAGGGTCGTTTTATATTTTTTACGAACCAGACTGTCTACAAGCGCAGAACTATGGGTGTTTTGCACCGCAAAGGTCCGACAATGAGAGTTCAAATGTCGGTAATCCAACACTAAGCGGTACGATCCATCGGGTTTAGAAACCGCGAAAAGGGGATTGTTCATAGGTGATACGCAGGTATCGATTACTCCCTGATATTCCAACTGAGTTAGAATTTCGGATACGGGGCCTTTGGCCTCACGTTTTATGGGATATTGGGGTTGTGGCTGCGGTAGTGACCGCAAAGGTATTTCATGGGGGGGAGATTCCTCATCCCAACCCACGTGGTTGCGGTATAACGCAGGAGCCAGGGACACTGCCCATTCAGCTGCTAGAGCCTCCGCTTTGCCCTTTGGGACATGTGGAGAAAAGCTCGGAAGGATTACCTCCTCCCCTTTACGCGCAGCAAGAACAAATGGGGGTGGCCAATCCGCCTCTGCTAACAAAATATCATAGGAAGAGGTCAGATTCTCCCAAAAAATCCCTTTAATTACACGCTGTATATCACCTTCAATTTGGATGACAATATTAAATAGTCTGTCAGGGGGTGCCACTCTGGTGTCTGCTGTTTCAACAGTAATGAATGTTTCAGTTGCTGTCGCCTCCATATGAGGACGTAGCGCCTCCCGCACTATGGTAACTTCCGCGGCGCTGTCTAGGAGGGTTACTGCCCACGTCCAATTCAGGAGAAAATGTTGAGGTAATAAACCCCAGGAGCCGGTGATGAGTGTTGAGCTGGGTTTATTACACGAAAGCTACACAGCAGAGACAGCAAACAAGATCCCCAACAGCTGGGTCCAACTGCCTTCTTGAACTGTTCAAACCCCCCAGAACAGAGCGACAAAGCATCCAGGCAACCACCAACATTCCACCCGTCATAGCCTGGAATGCATCACACCATTGCACACTATTGAGAGCATAACATATCCTCTCTTCTCAATGACAAAATAAAAAAACAATAACAACACTCATAACTAAAAGCATAAAGATGGTACATGCTTGCACAATAAAAACTATTTACATCTCAATTAGTATATCTTGAAGAACAGCTTAGATTTAGGCATGAAAGCTTGTTACATCACAATAGGTATTTTTTTGGGATCACCTTAGGTCTTGTGCTCCTTCTAAGAGGAACTTGTAAACCCACAGTTTCGGAAGACAAAGGTACATTAGAGGGACATGGCACGACATTTTTCACTTTTACAATCTTTCCTACATTCCACCAGTTGCCTCCCTCAACTTGCACAGCATTTTTCCCCACCCGCGTGACTAACACAGGTGGACCAAACTTACTCTCTCCCTTTTTGACATGAATGGAAGATTTAACGCGGACCAAATCCCCAATGAAAACAGGTACAATTTTTGCTGATTTTTTTTTGTCAAACCACAATTTTTGTTTGCTTTGGGATTCTAAAACATTCTCTTTCACCACTTCCATAAGACTGTCAACATTGTGTACGGATTTATCCCACTTTATCATCCATCCTGGTCTAAAACTAGTATTAGCTTTTCGCCCTCTCAAAAGTTCAAAAGGCGAAATTTTGGTAGTGGAGTGTGGAGTGGTCCTGTAGAACCAAAGCATGCTGTTCACAGAGTTCACTACATCACTGTTGGAATGTTTTGCCCATCTGATGCAGTCTCCCACAACTCTATTCATGCGTTCTACAAGACCATTCGATTGTGGATGGTACAAAGAGCTTTTCACATGCTTTATGTTGCATGACTGCAAGAAAGACTCAAACGCAGTACTAGTGAACTGTGTCCCGTTATCTGTCACCACCGTTTCTGGAAAACCTTCCCTCATAAACACATCCTTTAAAAAACAATGACACTAGCGGAGGAAGTTTCTCTGACAAATTTCAATTCGGGCCATTTAGATGCATAATCTATTAACACCACTATGAAACGAGAACCTCCTTGTAGGTTTTCTAAAGGACCTACAATGTCCAGTCCCAACTTGGACCAAGGAGTGGAAGGGCATTCAATGGGATGAAGCGGTGGTGTGACTACTTTTAGACCCTTGTCAGCAGACCTGCATATAGTGCACACATCCACCACGTCATGCACCTCACTGTCCATGGAAGGCCACCAAAAACAATCTCGAACCCTACGCTTGGTAAGAGTCGAGCCCAAATGTCCCTCATGTGCTTTGACAATAATACTTCTTCTGAGGCTATGTGGAGGGATAAGTTTGTCTCCACGTATCAAAACGCCCCCTCCATTGAAATTTCAGATTCGACTTTCCAAAAAGGCTGCAAATATTGGGGAAGAACCCGTTCCCTAGGCCAACCGGTTCTAGTATACTCACACACTTGTTGCAAAATTTCATCATTAGACAGTGCAACTAACCAACTTTCCTCGGTACCTAGGCTGTGTTCAGGTAAGTCAATTGCAGCAATGAAACAGTCATCTGAATCCTCATTACTGTAATCCGCAACAACACACTCCTTCCCTATATCACCCATGGGGAACCTAGATAAAAAATCAGCTCTGACATTCCTGCCCCCAGACACATGGACGACGTCAAATTGGTACTGCATCAAGCGGGAAACCATCCTTAGAATCCTAGGAGAACAGCTCTTACTGGTCCCCGAACCAAGTATATTTACAAGGGGTTTGTGATCCGTCCTTAACAGAAAACGTCTTCCCCAGACATAAGAACGAAACTTTTCTATTGCCCAGAGACAAGCCAATAACTCTTTTTCAATTACAGAGTATTGACTTTCACCATTCCTTAAAACTCTAGAAGCAAATGCAATCGTAGATTCACCACCCAGTGAATCTTGGGTCAAGACTCCCCCAGACCCACTTGACTCGCGTCAACCGTGATACAGGTTGGTAACGAAGGATCGTAAGGCTTAAGGGCACCACTATTTCTAAGGCACTCTTTAACTAGGCTCAGAGCTGAAACGCACTGTTCTGACCAACAAAAGGCAGAACCTTTCCTTAGCAAAGTGCTAATGGGGCGTACTATAGAAGCATAGTTGGGAATGAATTTAGAATAATATTCGAGCAGACCTAGCAAGGACTTTACACCCGTTTTGTCAACAGGATTCGGAGCACAAAGAATCGCATCCAGCAATCCTTGTCTGGGTCTAATACCCTCTCCCGAAATGTGGTGACCTAAATATTCGATTTCATCGCACAGAAACTTACATTTTTCTGACCTAGCTACTACACCATGATCTTTGAAAATCCCCAGAACCTTCCTCAGTGGAACATTATGTGAGGGAATGTCTTTCGTGTGTATGAGGACATCGTCTTGAAACACAAGGACGCCATCGATCCCCCCAAGCATGCCTTGCATGACCCGTTGGAAAACTGAAGCTGCTGAGGCAAGACCGAACGGCATCCGTTTATATTGAAAAGTGCCTAAGGGAGATATGAATGCAGTGAGGTGACGTGATTCTGGCTCTAGCTCGATCTAATGGTATGCGCTGGCTAAATCTAGTTTTGAAAAGTAGCGAGACCCTCTGACACTTGAAAAAAGATCACAAATTTTGGGTAGTGGGTGAGAATCTATCCATATTTCTCTGTTAAGAGCCCTCAAATCCACACAGACGCGCAACTTGCCACATTTCTTGCGTGCGACGACCAAAGGCGAAAGCCACAAAGAAGATTCAGTTGGCTCAATTATCCCTTGATCGCACAAAGACTTCAGCTCTGTTTCGAGATCATCTCGCACGCTGAAAGGTACACCCCTTAACTTGTGTTTTACGGGAGAAGCTCCATCTTTGACAACAATCCTGTGTTTAAAACCTCGAATGGTACCAAGGTTACCAGAAAAAACTGATGGAAAAAGATCCTCCCACTTGACCAACCATTCCCCTTCAGAGACAACAAGAACCTGTTCAGCACAACCAGGTTTGAGGATCATGCCAAACAGGCCTTGGTGATACCATCCCAGGATGTTCAATCCCTTGACTGCCACATAAATTTTTCCTGAAATTTTCCTTTCTTTAAAAACTAGGTCATCCTCGAAGTAACCCATAAGATCGATTTTGCGACCCTCGTAGGAGACTGGTGAACGATCCGGAGGTTTGAAGAGATCTGTCACCCCATGTCTCAAGAAAACGTTCTTTAGTCAACATGGTAATTCTTGCCCCAGAGTCGACCAGGAGATTAAGTGGTTTCCCACCTACATCAATTACCACAATAGGATCTACGCATTCGATGGGATCATTAACATTAGAGATATGATCACAAATTTCCGTGACTACAGAAACAATTTCAGGGTCAGATTCATAATCAGACTCCAGAACACAAGCAACAGACCTTTTCTGCTCATTGAATTTCTTTTTGAAACAAACTTTTGCAAAATGTCCTGTTTTTTTACAGTAACTACAGACCACGTTGGCACCCGGACATCTTGTACCCTTTTGATGTGGTGAATTTCCACACCTGTTACATATCTGTTTGAAGTTTTGAGCTTCGGACGTACTTTTCCATGAATTAGAGTTTTTGCTTGAAGAATTTTTAGACGAAGATTTTCGCGGATCACCTTGTTTTGGTTTAAAAGTGTTAGAGATAACATTGACAGAATCGACGTGCCTATCCTCTAATTCTTTCAAAGATACTTGTGAAGTCTCTATGCTTTTAGCTATTTTAATTGTTTCATCCAAGTCTGGATTGGAGAGTGATAACAGCTTCTGACGGATTTGTTTGTCCCTGCAATGACAAACAAATTGGTCCCTGATCAATTGATCCTTGAATGTTTCAAATTGACAGTCAGATGCCAACTTCCGTAATGTTGAGATATATGCATCTACATCCTCACCTTCATTTTGCTGTCTCTTGAAAAATTTATGTCGTACCACCATCAAGCTTGGTTGTTTGTGAAACCTTGTTTTCAATTTAGTGATTGTGTCTTGGTAATCGTCAATATCATCGGTAGGGAGATGAACAATTTCAGGAAGATGTTTGTAGATTGACCTGCCCTCGAAACCAAGAGAGTGTAGAAGCAGAAATTTTTTCCGTTCATTACTGAACCTCGACGCCCCAATGGCTCCAAGGTAAGTCTGAAATGCGTCAAACCACACCTCCCATCTGACTGGTGGCTCTCCAGCCGAGTCTAAGAAAGAGGGAGGAGGGGTAACAGATTGCATGTCAGTGAAAAGGTAATGCCTTCAATACGCTCTAAATGTAAGGATAACTTGACTTGAGCTCTGTTAGAAAGTAGACAAAAAAAAATATTGTTGGCGCTCTTTCCAATGGTGTGTGGAACACTGCGCTTGATCTGCTAGAGTGAGCAGATCACTGTTGCAATCTGATTAACGCCTTTCCTAAAGTGTGAATAACTGTGTCGATCTGCTTGAGTGTGCGAATCACAGTTTGATCCGCTTGAGATCCAGAGATGATGGTGTGCAGATCACCGTGTGAATGTCCAATGATTGTGAAACTCACTGTTGCACTCAGAAGTGTAGGTATACAAAAATGCACAGCAAAGCTAGTACTCTAAGTATACAAGATGTGCTCCTCACAGTTTCGAAATTTTAAATAGTGGTGTGCAGATCACCGTGTTAATTTGCTCGAGATGCCCAATTATCCTCCGTTCCGCTTTTAATCTCTAATTAGTGGTGTGCAGATCACCGTGTTGATCTGCTCTCTTTTCCTCTTTGAGAGTGTTTTGATCTGCTCTGCACTTTGAGTGTGTGGATCACTGATGTAATCCACTTTAACATTGACTTTTCCAACCTGACAATCCCCCTGCGCGTCTAACGCTGTGTTGCTTAGCAACTTTTACACGCGTTCACACAATGGGGCATGCGAGCGCTGACGCCCGAACGTCACAATCGTGATGACAGCAGAGTCAGGCAACCAGGCAGCTGTGCGCGGGTGCGTCGCCGGAATAAGGCCTCGATTCGCACGGAAACACAGCCAGGCAGGTAGCGCGGTCCCTGCAACTCCTAAAGGCTTTGATCCCTCACGGAATTAAGTCGCAGGTCGTGCGCAGCCAAACTGAGGGGAATGCGCCTCATACCCAGGTAGGGAAAGCAAAGTCCGACTTTTGGTGTTTTGAAATCGGTGCCTGTCGTTTAGCGAAGACCAGAATAGGCGCGCGTGATTTCTAGGCAGTCGGGGCTATGAGGAACAGTCTTACCCCATTTGAAGCGTGGTCAGGTCAGCGAGACAGCGAAGAGATAGCGGTAGAGTTGCACGCTGAGTTCTTGGCAGGGCTGTGTAGCAGTAATCGTCGCCACAAATGTTGAGGTAATAAACCCCAGGAGCCGGTGATGAGTGTTGAGCTGGGTTTATTACATGACAGCTACACAGCAGAGACAGCAAACAAGATCCCCAACAGCTGGGTCCAACTGCCTTCTTGAACTGTTCAAACCCCCCAGAACAGAGCGACAAAGCATCCAGGCAACCACCAACATTCCACCCGTCATAGCCTGGAATGCATCACACCATTGCACACTATTGAGAGCATAACAGCCTCGTTCTCACCGTCTGTGGCATATTTTGCTGTTACAGCGGCAACTTTCTTCTTCTGAAATTGTGGTCGAAAACGTTGAGAGTCTTCCGCTTTTCCTCTGACTTGTTGTCGAGGTTGATCTCGTCCCTGGGGAACCTCTCGGTCCCTTCCTCTATCCTGGCGGTCTCCTCCACCAGCCTGTGACGAAGTCTGTGCCTGTGAAGAACGAGGAGAACGCGCATCAGGGATCTGAAACCTATCCGGTGACTTAATTCTCGCTCTATCGCGTAAATCATAAGTGTGCTCAGAAGAAACTGAAACCGGGGATGCGCCTCTCGACCCCGGCTTCTTTTGTTGCTTACCCTGTTTTTTCAGCCTCCAGCTCTTTTTAGTGAAGACTGGTTTCTCATCTTTCTCAGATTGAGATTTGGTTTGTTGCTGTTGTGGTTGCGATTGTGTTTGCTGTTTTGCAAAAGGCTTGTTACCCAGGCTATTTCTACCAATAGTTTTATAAGCCTGGGTAATAATTTTCGGTAATTCGCGAGGCCTGTCCAATTCTGGGACCAGTGCCAAAGCGTTAGCTACTTGAAAGTTCACTGCATAGCCCTTGACATTCGCATGGATCAGCTCAGCTACTACTTCAAACACTCCCACCAGTCTCATCCCTAATTCCACAGCCGCTTCAGGGCCATGTTCATCCTGTACTTTTTTAATTACGGAGGGGAGAACCGTCATGGAAGGAGTACCAAAACATTTAGAATATACTGCTGCGAATACCTTACCCCAGTTGTCACATGCTGTCAACTCGGGAATTAAGTCTTTTGGCAAACTAATCGTTAAAATACGGTGTTTATCCACTGGGGTTGTGTGTGGAAAAACTGCCTCCAACTGATCAAATTTTTCTGCAAGCCAATAAGGAAAATCATCCTTATTTTGTGGACGTTTGCCCATCACCGAATTCACCATGACAGGACTTATGGTCACTCCGTCTGCAGCAGCTGGTTGGCCGGCAACTCCAGGAGCGGCCCCATGGATGCTGCCTGTAACATATCGCACTAAAGCTCGATGCACTTGCACCAAAGCCGCATACATAGTGCGCAGTTCCGCGACTGGTATAGTCATATAGCGCGGATGTGGGGTGTACCCGGCCAAGACAGGCCAAGTGGCCCCCTCAATAGATAAGGGGCCTAAACGAACCGTGGTATTCGGTTGTGGGAGGGCGCCATTAAACCAAACACGGTGCTGCCAAGCCTTGAGCGGTACTTCAAGAGTAGTATAAGGTCGATAGACAGCAGGAACAGCAGTGGGTTCATATTCATGGAACAGATTATCTGTCGCATCCACCGCTGGGAAAGTGATCCAAGAGTAGAACACCTCAAAGTGGAAAGCCGGGTCGGCTTGAACCACAAAGACTAGTTCGACTCCAGTGTCTGGCACTCCATACACCCGTAAGTGATCCCGGAGTGCTGTGCGGCTATGCGCCGCTATGTCTATACCCGCCATTACTAACGGGATTTTTCGACAACCTAACCTGAGGCAACACAAAAAGGGATATGATTAAGAAACCTTTTTTAACAACTTCAAGCTTGAAAGAACCTACAAAAACTTCAATATAGGAGGTATCGCCATCACACACGCTTCCGGAAGCGTACGTGAGGGGATTGTGGACAAGCACAAGTCCTACTCAAGCGTCTCGCAGATAAGCTGCCCCACTCGTTGGTCGCGCCATGTCATAAGGTTTCTGCACATACAGAGCTATGCACAGGATAATAGGACCTCGGAATATAGTGGTGAGCCAACCATATGCCTTAGCACCCAAAACCCCAACCCAACTAGCCTTAGCGTCCCATTAGCACCAATGTGCCAATGATTAGACAACCCAGAACACGGTATCTCTCTCTCAGGACTCGCAGAGGCAAGAACACTCTTTCGTCACACTCGTACCTGTCCATAATGTGCGTAAGAAGAGACACAGTATAGGTTAAAATGTTTATTTCAACTTACGTGCTCTAAGATACAGTACACGTGTCAGTACTATTAGCATAATGCATAGAAATAATATAATCAGCATGGTTACAACTCCATAGAATACAAACGGGGAAAGCATCTCATAAAGCAGTGGATATATGTCTATCTAACATTACCACCCTCCCCGTGCTGGAAGCTAGTTTATTATAAAAATAGAAGACCTCTGGGCTTTGCCTAGCGAACCCCCATACCTCAGTCTCTAGATGAAAAACTACATCAGCAGACAATCACAGCTCTTCTCCCTGGAAAGGTTTTCTCCAAGTGCCTCTAGCGCGCGCTAACCGCAATATTAAAAGCACACTAATTTCTCCATGGCAGCTGTACATGGTGTTATGTCTAGGTGCGAGGGACAGGCCAAATCAGTAAGAACCAGGGACGTGTTGTTCGACCTTGTAACTGTTGTTCAGACGGAGCCCAAAGGGAACAGGAGAAAAGGTGAGCAACAGAAAATGCAGACAATTGTAAAATAACTTGGCAGGAGCAGAGGGCAACAGAACAACGGCTAAGTGTAACGCGTGCAAAAGTCATCATGGCTGCCAGGCCTGCGCCAACATATCCAGGCAGGCCAGGAGGCCACAAACCACAAGTCACTACTAGACAATTAGACAGTACATGGCAGCAGTATATTATGCAATTTGCCTTGCCTGTCTGCCCTCAGAGAGACCCGAATTACATTCATTTTCAATTGTGTTGTACCGGCCCGGGCTTAAAGATAGCAAAGAAAAGCCAAAAATTGCTGTAGGGATGAATTGAATTATAAGCAGAGAGCAAACATAACAACAACAACAGACAGTAGTAATGATTGAAGACAAAAATGAATCAAATTTAAAAGATGATGAAAGTTGATACTGTTACTGTATGTTATCCTGGTTAAAATGTGGAGTTGCATCTCGGCATTCGTCTTGGTCCTCCCTTCCATGGAAGCTCCGGCCATCAATCTTGGGTGACGCCACTGCCTGCCTGGCAGATGTAGATTCATTGGTAAGGTAAGTGAGAGTTGTTTTTCCCAGTGTAGCACAGGGAAAGGGCCGGCCTGTAATTGCAGATGGGAAAACAAAAGGGATATTGAAAAATCAAGTAGAAAAAAAATGCCTAAATTACGGTGGAGTGCAACAAGAACACTTTCAGAGGCGGCATGGATTTGGATGCATCATGTCTACTCTAGTCTGTTTCCAGCATTAACCTCCAACAACAACAGGACAGAGCAGGCCCACGGCACCCGTGACACATCCTCCATTTAGCGTACATTTTTTGACAGAGGCAGACAAAGCAGATATACAGCAACATAGCATTTTACAAATTAAGTGACTAAATCAATGCCCCGCTGTCAGTCATACCACCACACTCGACTCCACCACTACACAGACATGTAGGTCTGCAGTGGTTGTTGTTGACTTGGTTACCTTTTAATGCACTCATGAAAAGCACTGAGTTATTCCATCAATCATCTCTGATCGTACTGAGTGACTGCGAAGAGATAATGTCACTGTGGTCATCATCATGGTGTGTTGTCCAACTCAGTGTGCAGTAGTGTACAGATTGAGTCCCCTTTCCATATTCAAAATGCAATGGATCGGCCTGCAGTAGAAGTAGAAAATTGTTATTGAAAAACAAGAATGGAAACAAACATTGCATTGAGTTACTTTTAGTGTGTAGATTAGATAATAGTACACAATGAATTACCTTCATGCACTACAAACAACAACAACACAAATCACTCAGTCAGCGTCCAATGCATGTCATCATTCATTACCTGTTCCTTCTCATCTTCAGTTAATGGGCAGTCTGTATCGGCTCGGAAAGGAGGATAGCTATAGTAGTCATCATCATGTTCCACTTCTTTTGGAGAGACTCAACGAGGCAAGATTTTAGTTTTTCTTCGATTATGCTACATCCAATTATCATCTGGCTTGAGGGCAATAGATTTAGGTCGATTCAGGAGGAGCAGGACTCGGAGGAGTGGACTGAAATGCAGAGGGCTGAAACTCATATAAGGCAATAAAATACGAAGACGGTGGTGATGGATTTGTTGTGATTTGAAGTTTCCAAACAGAAAGACAGACACACACATAGAAGTAAATAAGGGAGAACCACAGTAAGAAGTGGAAGCCTAGTTGTCAGGGAAGAATAGCTCGTCCTCAAACTCTGGAGGTTCAACCAGAAGAAGGTAATCAGCATCCAACACGCTACTTCCGTCACCTGAGCCGCTGTCCTCATCTTCCTGCGTTGATTCATGTATTGTGTAATTCGGTGGTATAAATTGCTGATTCATTTTGATCATCGTTAACCTCTCAACGTTTTTGGGTGAGAGACTGGTCCTTTTCACTGTTACAATGGAACCAGCAGCACTGAAAACACGTTCAGAAGAGACACTTGTGTCAGGGCAAGCCAGATAGTTTATCGCCAGCCTGCTGAGCACTGGCCATTGGCCCCTTTTGCCATACCAATACCGCAATAGGTTTTGATCAATGTAGACCTCTGTTGGGTCATCCAGGTAGGCCTGGACCATTCGGTCAATGTTCAGGGGTGCTAAACTTAGTGCGGCCTCTTTTGTCTTTGCATCAGCACTGGACCTAGCAAGTCCTTGCTGTAAATACCAATCCTGTGCCGTTTGTACTGGGGCTGATGATCCGGATATTGCTGTTGTCGATAGTGTTGGTGACAGCTGTGAACCAAATGCACTGCCCACAGGCTCTGAAGTTGAACTTGACGCCGGATGCTCTGCTGCAGTACTTGACGTGGGTTTGAGGCCTTTAATTACCAGCCGTTCATTTTCCAATGTACTGGCTGCCTCAGCTATCCAAGTTTTGTACCGGGCAACATCCACTTCTGAAAAAGGGAGTAATGTCTTACTGTGCAGTGCCGATTTGTACCGTGGATCCAGAATTGTGGCACAAATGTAATGTTGTTGTGACACAATCTTATTTTGCACCCTTGCATTTTCACTTAAGCGACATGATAAGCTCTCCACCAACTCATATGCTTCTTTTTTTCCCTCCACACCTTTGTACGCTTCACACACCCACTTCAGCTGTTGCTCTAACATGTGCAACAATGGGATAGTTTGGCCCATAGTACAGTCCTCCTTGCTGACTTCACGTGTGAAGACCTCGAAAGGAAGAAGCATCTCTGTAAGAGATTTAACTAGGCACCATTGGTCCATCTGAAGGGTCATGCCTTTCACAGTAGCATCCGCCCTTCGCATGACATTTTCATTGATTGGTCTGTACTGCTCAAACAGACGGTCAAGCATGTAATACGTTGAGTTCCAACGTGTTGCCACCTCCTGGATGAGTGCTTTGACTGTCATTCTATAGTCACGTTGAATGATCCTCAGCTGCTTCCGGGCTTTAAAAGAATGGCTGAAATGCGTGCATATTCTGCGGCAGGTGGTCAGTAAGTTGCTGACTATGGGTTCTTTTTTCAGAAAGTCTTGAACTATAATGTTAATGCAGTGCGCCAAACACGGGACCCTGAAATACTCACCAAGCGTCATGGCCTTAAGTATATTACTGCCATTATCCGTGGCAACAAAACCAATGTGAAGCCCTCTGGGGCGCAGCCATTCAAAGACCTTGCTGTTAAACTCTTCCAAAATGTTTTCAGCAGTATGAGATTTCTCCATGGCGAACATGGCTACAGTTGCATGTTTCCGAGAAGCATTACAAATTGCAGCTGTGTCAACAGCACCTACTTCAGATAGCTTGTCTCTAACCCCCACAAAAGAGACCCAGTGTGCAGTGATGCACATGTAATCAGTGGCTTGGCAACTGGTCCACATGTCTGTTGTCAGGTGGATTTTGTGAACAGCACTCTGCTGCAAAGCTTGTCCAACCAATTCCAGCACATCGTGATGTAGTGCTGGAACAGCAACTCGGGCGAAATAGGACCGGCTGGGAACCTTCCATTTAGGGCAGATGGCTGACACAAATTCAAGGAAACCCACCCCTTCCACAAATGAAAAAGGGAGAAGGTCCAGCGCTAACATTTTAGCCAGCTTCGCATTGTACAACCGTGCCGTTGGGTGGTTGCGTTGGTACTGCCCCTCCGACCTAAGCATGCTGTCAATGGTAGGCTGGAATATTTTCCTTTGTGGTGCACCTTTCTTCTTGAACCCAGCTAGGCTCAAAGACGCTGCACTTTTGCTCATTGCAGTGCCCGTTTGCCTTTGTGTCTCATGTTGACTCTTACTACGGTGCCACTCAGATGTTGCTGAGGATGTGGGCGTTACCAGTACACTGCTGGGGGTAGGGCTAGAAATGTCTCCCTCTTGTTGACCTTTCACCGCGATCATATCTTCCCCTACTTCTTCATCCCCAACAACAGCAATGGGTCCAGTTTTCCTTTTTTCTAAGTGAAGTAGGTGAGCCTCCCACTTGATAGTGTGGTGTTTTTTGAGATGACTTGTTTGTCCTCCGGTACCATAGTTTGTACCAAGCTTACCCCGCCTAACAGGCTGCCGACAAATTGAGCATATAGCAATGTTCTCCTCCTTCCTGCTAACTGAAAAGAAGTCCCAAACTGGGGAGGAGAACTTTCTGGCGCTGCTGAAGGTGCCACTTTCAATACCAGATGAAATGGAGGGTGTGCATGGAATTTGACTCTGTGCACTTACATTACCACCACCTACTGAGGTGGTGGTTGAGCTGGATGTAGGTCCCTGCCGGACCTTTGCAAAGGCAAATATGGAAGCTGGAGGTCGTGTTGCCGTTACCTGTGTTGGTGGTATCCGTGCTACATCCCTCGCAGCGATTTGGGATAGTCTAATAATGTTGGTCTCCATCTCCGCAGGCCCAGGAGTGATGTTCGTGATGACTGGCTCTTCATCATCATCATCATCAACCCCTCGTCTACATCTACCTCCATAACTGTAAGGCTTTCTGGAACCTTCCTTTTCACTAGCCTTGTCTTGTGGCGTGCATCACTCTCAGGCTGAGCTGGTGGCTTCCAAGTGGCATCTAGATCATCAGAAGCGGGGCTTGAAGAAGAAGTTGATGGACTAACCCTCCTTTTCCTTGCTGGGGGTATGGAAGACAATGGATCTTCTGGAACAGTGGCTTGCTCCTCTTCGTCTGCAAAAGCTCGATTTCCTGAACTGCCCCTACTTCAGGTGGAACAACTACTATTGTGGGCTGTGGTTCCGGCTGTGGTTCCGGCTGCGGCTGTGGTTCCGGCTGTGGTTGCGGTTCCGGCTGCGGCTCTGGCTGCGGCTGGGGTTGCGGCTGGGGTTGCGGCTGGGGTTGCGGCTGGGGTTGCCCACTTATCTGCTGAGTTTCCGCCTGCGAGTGCGTGGATTGGGTACTACTTTGCGATAAAGACATTTCAACATCACTGGTCGTTAGTAGACTGGCTACCTCTGCCACAGTCATGGGCTTGGGCCTAGGTTGCTGGGGTGGGCCCACAGATGCAGAGGTGCTGCTCCCAGCTTGGTCCCCGCTGGACACCGCTGCTGCAGGCGTAAGTTTTTTACCAAAAACACATTGGCCGGCACACCAGTCTTGGCAAGTGCCACTTCCTTCTTCTGTCCCTTCCTCTCACTGGCAACTTTCTTGGTACTGGAGGACCTGGTACCTTTCTTTGGGGCCATCTTCTTCAGATGTCAGCAGGACGCAGGTGCACAAGTTGCAGAGATGACTGTGGTCACACGTGGACGTGACGCGCAGCAGGACTTCTGCCTGGCAGTACAACGGGTGATGATGACACCTCCTCCTCTGTCTTTTTGTGCACCTAAAAGCAAAGAAGCCAGGAGAAGAACATCAGTGAAATGTTGCATTTGTTGTTGTGGTTCAATTACTAGCAGTACAAACAAACAAATAAAAGATATAAATTAGTGTAGCCATTTGTGAGACTGTCAACAAGGGCTTTCATGGTATACTGTGTACACTGTCAGGAAGGATAGGAAAGAAGAGGAACAACAACCAAAATACAAATGTAATAGAAGTGGACCCTGTTTGGCATTAAATTATTTGCTCAGTCATCACATCATTCAGGGAACTGCAGCTGGCAAAGGGGATGGATGCAAGCAGTAAGCCAAAAGGAAAAACATGCAGGCCTAACTGGCAAAAGCAGCACACTTAGTTAACTCCCACCAGAAATGGCCACCAGCCACATGGACACTCACAAATCACAAGCAACAAGCATGAGGCCTGGAAAACAATGTACTGAAAACAGGCCTACGATAGCCAGGCAAAGGCTGCATGGTAAACCACACTGCTTTGCCTGTAATGCAATAAAATGCAAAAACGAAAATACACAGGGCTAAACAAGGCCTGCAACACACCACACACAACTAAGGCATGTATTTAACACACCCCAAAAACTGAAATACACCCAAAAATCCACATTTTGCAATTCAATCCAATGCCATCCATGTGCCCTAAATGATGTTTAAATTGAACAGAACACACAGAAACAGTTGTTTCATGCACCCCTGACTACCTCTGGGCCCACTGGATGAAAGGCCTGTTGGCAGACTAGGCTACAAGCTTGCAGGCCTATGGATAAAAGCACACTACCGGCCTTCAAAATGGCCGCCAGCCTCATGGCCAGGCACACAACAACAAGAAACTGAAGACAGACAATGCAGGCCTATGGCAAAAGCACACTGCCTGGCTTCAAAATGGCCGCCAGCCTCATGGCCAGGCCCACAACAACAAGAAACTAAAGACAGACAATGCAGGCCTATGGCAAAAAGCACACTGCCTGGCTTCAAAATGGCCGCCAGCCTCATGGCCAGGCCCACAACAACAAGAAACTAAAGACAGACAATGCAGGCCTATGGCAAAAAGCACACTGCCTGGCTTCAAAATGGCCGCGAGCCTCATGGCCAGGCCCACAACAAGAAGCCTAGGCCACAAAGGGAAACACATGCAGGCCTTAGTATATGGCTAAAGCAGCACCCTTGTAACTCCCACCAGAAATGGCTACCAGCCACATGGACACTCACAAATCACAAGCAACAAGCAGGAGGCCTGGAAAACAATGTACTGAAAACAGGCCTATAATAGCCAGGCAAAGGCTGCATGGTAAACCCCCTGCTTTTGCTTTGCCTGTAATGCAATAAAATGAAAAACGAAAATACACAGGGCTAAACAAGGCCTGCAGCACACCACACACAACTAAGGCATGTATTTAACACACAGCCCAAAAACTGAAATACACCCCAAAAAAACACATTTTCCAATTCAATCCAATGCCATCCATGCCCCCTAAATGATGTTTGAAATTAATAAATACATCACACAGCAATCCATGACCCATGACTAGCTCTGGACTACTGGCTACCCACAACGATTTAGTTTAAAAATGATGAAAAGTACCAAAAATGAAGTTGCAGCAACTGCAATGCCCCAATCAAACAACACCAACTTACTTGTAAAATCTCAAATTCCAAAATCCTCAAATCCAATGATAATGATGCCGCAGACACAAAGAGTGATCCTTCCAGCTCAAATCCAAGTGAAAAATGAACAGGAGATGGACAAAGCACTGGGAGGAGCCTGCTGGACAGGAACAGGAAGTAGGAGACTCTGTGGCACTTCCTCCCTCTCCCCCCAAAAATTTGACCAAAAAGGACAGCCAAATATCAATCTGAGGTTTTTTTTCAGCCAAATCATCAATTTATAGAAGGTTTGATGCTGCTTGCGATGTTATTGTTCTCCAGATTGAAAATTTTGCGTGTTCGGGATCGCGAGCTGTACAAAAATATCGCCGGATGTCCGATGGCGCGCCCGAATGACGTGTTCGCGGTCGCAATCTCTCTCGCGGTGCACGATGGCGCGACGAATGACGTGTTCGCGATCGCACACTCTCGCGTTGTCCGATGGCGCGGCGAATGACGTGTTCGCGATCGCAAACTCTCGCGGGATAACGCGGCCGTCTACCGAAATCTCGTGGCGCACGCGAACGGATAGGAAAACCCGTCGGCGAACGCACGAATCCTGGTAAGTCGCTATCGCGGGTGCTAGAACGCATTTTTAAAGCGCAACAAGAAAATAATTCCGCGGATCGCGGAATTGTTGGCAATTCCGCGTTCTCCGCGGAACGCGAAATTGCCTAAATTCCGCAAATTCCGCGAGCGGAGCGGAATTGGATGCCCAGGGTTAATAATAACTACGGTTATTATCATTTTAGTTTTCTTCTGCAGTCAGTGGCTCTCGGGCCAGGGCGGGGCTAGGCACAGCAGGGGGAGGAGTGCTTTGCACTCCTTAGTTGGGCATGACTAAACAGTCATGCACACTTTGCATCTTCCCCACCAGGCTGCATTACACAGCCTGGTGAGGAACATGCAAAGCCTCCCATTCCCCATCTGAGCGCCGATCCAATGCGCTCAGACCAATCACAACACTGCATTGCAGTGTTGTGATTGGCTCAGGGGAACCTGGGAGCCGGGTGCTTCCTGCTGCTGGCCGGGACTGCAGGAAGAAGGAAGAGGATTGAGAACGGAGGTGAGGCGGCGGCCGGCCGTTTCAGGTAAGTGATTTTTAAAACAAATTCTTCGTTGTCGTCCCTCGTCTCCCGCCCCACCACCCTAATCCGAAGGCAGCCGCTACTGTGAATGCAGCGCTGCAATGGCTTCCCCGTTTAAGGTGGTGGCCACTTACATATTTGTCCCATGATGGAGACTACAAAGTTATTATTTGTGCTCTTGTATAAATGGACAAGTTAATTGGTGCCTCCTCGACAGAACACGGACCATGTGGAGAGTCGTATGTGCTCGGACGTGGCACCTTGTGCTGGTCTCTACTGGAAGTGGACACATTAATTAATTAATTAATTTATATATTTAGTACGGGGAACCCAATTTAGCCACAGTAACCCCAGATGCGCCGGATAGGCGAAACCTATTGATTTGCCAATGTTTGTTATAACACTCTTCTTTAAGGGTTCAGCTTAACTCTTCTAATGCAGTCTATTCGGGAAATGGGTTCCACTGCCAGCTTCCATATTGGTGTAACTCTATATATTCCTTCATTTTACCATTTTGTTTCTTGGACACCTATGGGCAACACACTCAGTCGCCCATGCATTACCAAACACTTCCCCCAAATAAAGATCAGACCTATTAGCTTTGCCATTGTTTGTTAAGCGTTGATTTTCAGATGGTAGCAGTGTCGTTCATTATTTGATCTTTGACGCCTTCTATATGAATGTAAAGTCGTGCTAGAACATTCTCTAAGATGAATCTCTACATGCTTCAAAACTATATTTTCTACATCTGGCTTTTCCAAAATTAAATACTGTTCAGTAAGACACATCACCATGCAACATTAAGCAAATAGCTGTAAGGCCAGGAGCCACATGTTTTCATTTGTAATATAAAAGGTAAGCACTGAAATAGCACAGTAGATTTACATTGCTTGGCTTTCCCTTTGTGCTCAAATGAAGGCTTCATGGCTAACAGCCGCTGGAGTCTGCTTTGGATGAATGAGTGCACGGCAGGGGTTGCCCACAGCGGTGCAAGAGTGAAAGCATTCCTGGATGATGTAAAGCTCCTTACGCACTATTACATTTGCAATGCCAAATCTAACAAAACCTTGTGACCTGGTCACTAGCTGATATAGAAATGCTCATGTGCATTTAATGCTTTATTAACATGACTACACTTGACAAATGTGCAGATGAGCCTGGTTTGTGCTTGTCACCTACTTGTTATCTACTGTTCTGCCTCACCCCTCTCCCTCCGTCACCCACACAAACAGTGGGATAAACTTCTTTTGTTGGAATGCAGTCCTCCTGGACAGGGTGGCATGTCTGGAAGTGGGTAAGGCACAGGCGTATAGGTGCTTGGTACCCATGGGTATCCACCCCATCGCTCCTGTAGGTAAACGTGAAAGGCCCAGTAAGGGAGTGGGGCCAGTTTGTGGATTAGGAAATGGATGGTGAATTGCCTCCAGTGGATTTTGCACATGGTTTTCCACGCTGGTGTGGGATAGGTGGTTAGGATGTATGTCTCACCATCATTTAGTCACATTGTGCAGCACCTGCATTAACCTGCGGGGAGAGAATGTATGCACAAAACACACTTTGCATGTAGGAACCATCAAACACATTGGATACACCAATAACTGTATTTATTCCTTCTAGAAGAGGAAACAAAAGACATCTCTCAGGAATTTAATACTAACCCCATACAGTGTAAATTAATTTGTGCAGGTGTTTTGGCCCTTTGGAGAATGAGGAGCTCCTACAAGATGTGGACCTCTCAGTCTCTGACACTTTCTCAAATGTCTCTGAACAATCCTTGATGATCGCATTGGTCCATGTGATCTGACAAGCCAATGACAGGCAGGCAGAAAGCCCACGTTTCTCTGTCCATGCTCAGCAATTTCACGAGGCCTCTTTTTCTAAGGACCCTCCAAGAAGTCAGAGGACCACAAGGTGGACGTGGTCCAGATCCAGTGCCATTTCTTATAATTATGCTGGAACGCATGACCTGTCCTCCATCACCTAAGAGCAAGCAGATCTCTAGACTCCTCTCATACCTGCTGTGAGCTGCTAAGTCCAGGAATCATTTTCTTAGGTGAGGCAGTAGTCCCAGCCCGAGCAACCGTGGCCTGTCTAATGCTGGAGACAAAACATCAGGTTCAGAGAATGTGGTTTTGGCACTCTGCGTTTCTCTATTCTTGTCCAAATGAGGCCACCAATTCACTGGTTGCATGGTATTAGTTTAAGGATCTGGCACAGGCCATATGCTGTTCTGACTTATGAGGGCACCCCAGTCCACCCTTGCTTTTTGTCCATGTCTTCATTTTCAATTTTTCCTGCAACCTCTTTCCAGGTGTGTGTTCCTTAAATATGCAAGTTTACTAATAATGTGCAAACATCCACCCTCCAAGAAGGCCCATAGTGCTGTACAAACAGATGTGGAGGTACTCCAGCCAATTAAGTAACATGGACTAGATGTCAAATAGCCAGGGTTTCATCTTCCTTCTGAAGCTGTGGACATTAGATTCCTCGCTTAACCCCGTAGGAAAGAGGCTCCACAGTTTGGTGCCATGAAAGTTAAAGTATCTGCTTCCCTATTTCATCCACCCAACTTTAGGTATGGACAGAACCAACCTACATGTTGTACAAAGATTGTGAGGGGGCGCATATTTCCAAATTCCATCATCGACAGATGGAGAAGTTGTGTTAAGGATTCAATGCATAATGCAAGCTGCTTTACAAGAAATGCACTTCCTCACTGACCACCCACCAGTGCAGCTCCCTAGTTTTGGCTTACAAGTGATCGCATTTTCTCAAGCCAAAAAGGACTTTTGTTCCTTGCTTTTTAAATATGTTGTAACTTGGAAATAGATTTAGCTGAGAACCCTAAATTAACTGAGTTACAAAAGTACATGTGTGAATAGACAAAAGCATTCAGAACCGTCACTCTATGAGAAAGGTCAAATGAGGGAGTACATACCACAACATTGTGACAGAAGGATGCTACCAATAACCACACATTTAAGGAGCAAGAGAGAGGTAGGAGTCAGTTAAGACCTCAAGATTTCACACCACACTGGCGGGAGAGGGTCAGAGGGCCATCGAGGGAGCTCATGGTCAAGGGGCGCAACTGATTCGGGGAGTTTCATGTCAGGAGAATCACAGATTTTTTGCGGCGGGATATATATTTATGGAAATTTACATTCATCCAGCAGTCTGCCTTGTCCAGTTCCAGAGGGAGCGACTGGGTCCTTAAATCCCCTTTGCCTGTGATGTTAAGGAGAATCTGTGTGCCATCTGCATACATGTAAAATGGAAATGTGATTGCTTACAACAGATGAATGGGGGCACGATAAAGACTGAATAAGAAGGGGCAACGAGGAACCTCAGAAACACCTCAGTATACTGGGTTGACACTGCTTTGGAGTCTGGTAAGAAGGAAGACAGTATGACCACTTGAAGTCTCTCAGACAGTAAGGAAAATAAAGTTGTGCCAGGAGGCAGAAATCAAAAAGATGCTCATCACATGGAAATCAAAGAGAAGCTCACCACATGAACCGCGGTGTCAAATGGAACTGAAAGATCCAATAAGATAAGAGTACTGACACCACCACCATAAAAAAAGAACATACGTCATCAAACACACATCCTCTGTTTCCACACTGGGATGAAAACCAGCTTGCAAAGGATGGAGAGGCATGCATGCTTTAGCAAAACTCTGCAATGTGTCATAACTGCCATACCCAGCAACTAAACTGGGAAGAGTAGGGGAGGTATTGGGCAAAATTCGACTAAGTTCATGAGATTGGAATTTATTTCAACAGATGAACAATTGTTGACTTTAACTGATAGCGCGGGACATCGAATTCCTACAGAAAGCAACAATGCACATGGGAAACTGAGAGGCTGAAGGCCTACTAGAAGATGGGAGTTTCTCAAAATATCCGAAGTAGAGAGGGAGAAAGCATTCAGGGGAGAAACCGATCTGAACAATAATAACCTACTAAGAAGCAAAAGATGATGACTAGTGAATGGACACAGCTCATCTTGAATCTCTAAAGCCTTGAAACTTGTAATGTAAAAAAACTTAGAGAAAGAATGAACTAGATCCGGCAATGGTTCAATCTCATTCAAAGATGCCATAAATTCTAAGTTTTGAAAAGCTGGCACGGAGCACTCTCTGCTTTTGTATTTTAAAGAGAATTAAATTGCTTCTTTGCCGGTCTAATAAGATATATTTTCTCAATTTACACTAGAATAGAATGTTTGCAGTATAATAATAGCTTTTCCACCATTGAGACTCCAGGTTCTACTTCGATAATCCACCTACTTTGCTGGAATTTTGCTTTGGTCTCAACAGTTAGTCTGTGGAGCAATTTTATGCGGAGAATAAAGATATTTATACTGTAAAAAGGTGATCTACCGCAGAACAGGTTTTATGCTGGAATTTAGAAATATGACTTGCAAACACGGAATCAAAAATGATTAGAGCATGGCAGGGCAGGGGATCCCCCCCAATATCAGCAAGGGACCGTATGTATGCCCACTGGTATGGAAGAGCCCTACTATATCTTGAATAAAATTAAAACAACCTACAAAATGACGACTAACACCAGCATTCAGCTTTGCCCAAGAATTACAAGAAATACGTTCACCAAGTGCTAAAAACTCACTACAAATAAAGAATATTGAACCATCAAATCATCCACCCAAATAAAAAATGTTACTGGGCAGGTTTAGTGGGCAATAGAGGTTAAGTCCTCAGAACCTGTACTCTAAGTGGGTGCAGAGACAGAATATCGAGTACAAAATATCGAGTTGCACAAATATCGAGTCATTAATATCGTGGGTCAGAAATATTGACAGCAAGAATATCGTGGTCAAGAATATCGACTTAAGGTAAGTAATATCGATTTTAAAAATATCGAAGTGTTTAATGTCGTTTGCAAAAATTCAGTTGTTAAAAATATCATTTTTTATTATTGTTATGTATTTTAGCATATATTTTATATGTATGTGATGTATATTTTTTTGTATAAGATTTCTTTGTATATTTAATATATTTGTTACATTTTTAGTAGTTATTATTATTTTTTAATTTGAATTTTGCGCTTTTAGTTCCATAGCGGGTTGTGGGTTTATAGGAGAATAGGGTGGGAAGTAATTTAATTATATTAAATTTATTAAAAAAATGTAATTTGTATTTTGCGTTTTTAGTACCGTAGCGAGTTGTGGGTTTATAGGGGAATAGGGTGGGAAGTAATTTAATTATATTACATTTATTATTATTTTTTATTTGAATTTTGCATTTTTAGTTACATAGCGGGTTGTGGGTTTATAGGGGAATAGTGTGGGAAGTAATTTAAATATATTAAATGTATTGATACATTTTTATTTATTAATATTTGTTTAATTGAGATGTCATAGTATTAAATGTGTAAAGTAATTTATTATAAATTAATTAATTAATTCTAATTAATTTGTAATTAATTTTGGTAATTGTGTAATTAATTTTATTTGTGTGTTGTGGTTTTTATAGGTGTAAAGGGTGGGAAGGGTAGGAAGTAAATTATTTTTAATTGATGAATTAATAATTGGTTGTTAATTAATTTTAATTAATTAATTGGTAATTAATTATGGTAATTGTGCACTGGGGGGCGTGGCCAAGTACCGGAGCAAAATGGCCGCTTAAGTCACTAGCTCCGTGAACCTCCCTCCTTCTCCATCTATCCTGCCTAATTATCCGTGCTGCCCGAAGCGGTGCTACGACGTCTGGGAGCGGAGATACAGGCCCCGGTAGTTTTTGGGCCTGTCTGAAGTGGTGACGCCGGGGGCTCGATTTTGCGGCCGGACCGGGCCCGGGACGCGGCGCAGCCATCGCTGAAGAGTCGCGCGCGGGTGACAGGAGGACCGAAACGGCAGCGGGACCCAAGGGTGCCGAGCGGGGCGGTGTCCGTCTGGCTGCCGCAGCTGGTACCTAGCGACCGTCAATCGGGCGGAGGGGAACCGGCCGGCATCGGCACCCTGAGTGCTCAAGGCCAGAGCTGCGAGAGCCTGGGAGACGCAGCCTGCGACCTGCCTGCACGCATTGACGGGAGCGGAGTCCAGTGGACTACTGCTGGAGTGCCTCCGTCTGCAACCCCCCAGGAACACATTATCGGTGCCCTCCCGGCCTCGGGAGCTGGCACGTAATTGCCGACCCGGGTCGTGGGTGGGGGTGTCGCCTCGAAGACGGTCTCTGCCGGGGGTAGAGACGCAGCGGCTGTTTGGGGGCGCCGAGAACACCTGCGACGCTATGGTGGCCGAGCGACCTGTGCCTCAAATCAGCACCGGATGGAGGCCATGCCTAGCAGAGGTCCACGAGAGCCCATGAGCGACTTGTGACGCATCGGCTTGGTTGGCAGGAATCCCGACGGCCTGAACTTGCGAGTGCAGCTGGGTGTTGGCGGAGGCGCACGTTGGCGAGCCGGTACATGCGGCACGCTGGTGTCTGACCCGCCTGAGAGCCAGCGCCCTGCTCTGGCGCACTGCTGTGGTCAGTGGTAAAGAGACATTGCACCTAGTCAAGCGGAAGCCCTCGCGACCACTGGCACTGCCATCACTATAAACCGCATAACCCCCCTGTCCCCACAGAGTTCACTTTTGACCGAAGAAGGGCTACAGCGGCGCGTGACTCCAGAGTGGTGGCAACAACCTATATCTACCATGGAGAAAGGTAAAGGGGCAGGCGCTAGGGGGTCAAAAACAATACAGACCAACAAACTGGACCGATATACTTTGCCCAAGGATGCACTACATGGTCGGCAGTCCTTGGAAGGGGCAGCCGCCGAACAGGGCGCAGAGGAACCGGAGTTATCCCTGAAAGACGTAATGAAGGCGATCACAACTGTCCAGACCACTTTGGAACACAAAATAGACACTATGGCTATCGACGTCAGCCTGATCAGGGCAGACCTTTCTAAGGTCCACGAAAAAGTAGCGCAAGTGGAACTTACTACTGCCAGTTTGGTCGAGGATGTGAATCAACTGCAGGGCGAGCTCCGGGACTTGCAGACGTTCCGCAAAGCCACTGAACTCAAACTGGACGACTATGAGGGGCGCCTCCAACGCAATAATTTTCGCATTTTGGGGGTTCCGGAGAAAGCAGAAGGACAGGCGCCGGACCTATTCGTTGAAGACCTCATATTACAGCAACTTCAGCCCAAGGGACCCAGCAAGTTCTTTGTCGTGGAAAGGGCACACAGAGTTCCTGGGGGTCCGCCTAAGCCGGGGGCCCCTCCTCGACCGATGTTAGCAAAAGTCCTCAACTTCCGCGATAGGGATACTATACTCCAGCACACCAGGAACCGAACCCCTCTTCGCTTCGAAAACGCAGTCATTTCCTTCTTCCCGGACTTTACGCAATGGGTGCAGAGACTATCCTTCAAGATGATAAAGCGTAGGCTACGAGACGGAGGCCTGAAATACTCCATGTTGTTTCCTGCACGCCTCCGTGTAGAGGCAGAGGGGAAAGCTTTGTTTTTTGAACGGCCGGAAGAGGCAACCGACTGGTTTGAGTACCACATGGGGCGGACAGGGTGAAGTGGCGAAGCAGGAGGAGAAGCTGGGTCCCGGACATCTGTCTAGCGGATTCACACAGACTACCTATGGTTCCGAATGTAATGTATAATACTCCCTGCCGGGGTCTGAGACAGGTAAAGGGGGGGGGGTGGCGGCCAGTCCCAGAGGGGTCACTCTCTTTCATTAAATGGTATTATCAATGGCGTGGACTGATGCACCGCGGGGGCAGTAAGGGAGTTCATCCTCAGAGGAGGAAGCAGAGGGTTGAGAAGCCACGTCCACACAAGTTCTACTACTAGATCACTATAGGGCGACAGGCACTCTGCAAGTTTTCAATGGGCAGCTCAAAGCCCAGAGGGCAGGGTAGCAGGGTGGGGGGTAGTTGGGTGGGGGTGTTGTATTGGTTATATGTTATAGTTTTTACATCGGCGTCTGAATCCGACATAGCTGTTGAGGAAATCGCAATCCGAGGTTTTGTACAGCATGTAACATGGGAGAAAAGCTTATTAAAGTACTGAGTTGGAATGTCAACGGGTTGGGGGACAAGATAAAGCGCAGTGTTGTACTTCAATACTTCAAAAAACAGTCTCCAGACGTAGTCCTGTTGCAGAAAACGCATTTGATGGGAAATGTATGTAAGGTTATGCAAAGAGGGGGTTACAAAATGGCCGCACCTGCGGGATTCACGACAGGGTCCCGAGGAGTGGGTATTATGATCAAGACCTCCCTTCCCCTCGCGGTCACATCGACTTGGGTGGATGACAGGGGCAGATATGTAGGAGTCTCGGGGATGTGGGAGGGCCGACCCATCACACTCATGTCAATATATGTCCCCCCTGGACTGCAGTGCTCTACCTTTACTGACCTGGGCTCGGTATTACTCTCCGTCCTGGAGGCTCTTCTCATTCTGGGGGGCGACTTTAACGCCGTAGTCTCGGGTACACTTGACAGATTCCCTCCGCGCGACTTAGGGCCCTCTTCCCGGTGGTTACCCGACTTTCTTGACACTATGGGGTTGGTAGACGGGTGGAGGTCATATCATCCGGACCAGGCCCAATACACCTTCCACTCCGGCGCACATCACAGCCTCTCCCGACTGGACTACTGTTTGGTGCCGGCAGAGCAGGTCAAATATATCCATGAGATCCGACACCTGGCCAGGGGGATATCGGATCATTCACCACTCTGGATCCACATCGCCCTTAGTCATAATAAAGTGGGAAAAATAGCGCCCAATAATCCTTGGCATCTCCGCAATACCAAAATCCGTACGCACCTCATCAAAACTATGGGGGACTACTTCACCGAAAATGTGGGTACGGTGCTCTCCTCTCAGTCTCTATGGGAGGCGTTTAAAATGGTGATTCGTGGCCAGGCAGTCTCAATGATTGCAGGAACCAAAAAGAAAACCAGAAGGAGGCCTCGGATATTGAGGCCGACATTAACAGGCTAGAAAGTGATTTGGAGGCAGGAGTCACCCCGGAAAAGCTTCATCTGCTGAGTCTTAAACAACACGAGTACAAGGCGATGGTCACTGAGAAAGCAAAAATCCTTAGTAGAGAACGACAAGGTAGACTTTACGATTTAGGAGATAAAGCAGGGAAATTGATTGCATGACTCGATAAAAAGGAGTTGGCGAGTAGATTGGTCCCTGAACTCAGAGGTGACAATGATACTATTATCACGGACCCCCAAGAAATTGTTAATAGCTTTGCTAACCACTTCCAGACAGTATACACCACATTGGCCGGGGGTTCAGAGGAAGACTCACAGGCAATGATACGAGACATCGCACTCCCCTGTCTGTCGCCAAGCGATCGAGATCTTATGGATGGTGTGTTGACAGCGGACGAAATTGCGCAAGCAATCCGATCCCTGAATTCGGGCAAGGCCCTCGGCCCCAACGGGCTCCCCATTGAGCTTTATAAGTTACAACCTGACAAACTAGCGCCATATCTAAAATCTATGTTTGAGGAGTCTAGGGAGTTGGGCACGTTGCCTAGGGACCAGAGGATAGCCACCATAGTGGCTATTCATAAAGAGGGTAAATCCAGAACAGAATGTGCTTCATACAGGCCGATTTCCCTCCTGAATGCGGATCCCAAAATTCTTGCCAAACTCTTAGCCAATCGCCTTATCAAAGTAATCAGTGAACTGGTCCATCCGGACCAGTCCGGTTTCATACCCCACAGAAACACGGCATTGAATCTCCGCAGAGTCCATGGAGTGATAGGGAGAGCGCATACCATCCAGGAGCCCGCGATAATAGCTTCCTTAGATGCGACAATGGAATTCGACACACTCGAATGGCCGTATCTTTGGGCGGTATTGGCAAAACTGGGCTTTAGCCCGAAATTTATTCAATGGGTGCGACTCTTGTATAAGGAACCCTTGGCCCAGGTAGTTGTTAACAACAAGATTTCCACCACATTCCGGCACAGCCGGGGAACCCGTCAGGGCTGCCCACTCTCCCCCCTCCTCTTCGCATTGGCCCTCGAGCCTTTGGCAGCATGGATACGGCGTGACCCCAGAGTGAGAGGCTTGAAGTGGTCTGCGGAATGTGAGGACCGCATCTCATTGTACGTAGATGACATATTGCTCTATCTTGCGTCCCCCAGAAGATCTTTGATAGTAGTGCTAGATATCCTTAAAGTATTTGGCAGATTTTCTGGCTTCACGGTCAACTGGAACAAGTCCTCACTATTCGTCTTAAGTAGGGATCGGCCCCTTCTCCCCCAGGGCTGTCCAATACAAATTACCACGGCTGGCTTCAAGTATTTGGGTATCTTTATCTCTCTAGATCCTCAATCCCGTTATGACCATAACCTCCTTCCCCCTCTGAGCAGACTTAAAACAGATGTAGCCAGGTGGAAGTCACTTCCCATCTCCCTCTTGGGTAGAGCTACTCTGTTCAAAATGATGTCCCTGCCGCGGTTCCTATACATATTGCATAACACTTTAGATCCTGTCCCCTCGCGCTATTTTAAGGAAATTGAAGGATTACAGAGACAGCTGCTTTGGGAGGGGCGACCTCGGATCGCCCTAAACAAACTGACGCTAAACTGGTACGACGGAGGCATCAGCCTCCCGGATATTAAAAAATATTACTGGGCAGCGCAATTGGCAGCAGTTAACCACGGTACCTATGGCAGAGTTGATGATCCTGGCTACGCGATGGATAAATGGGTGCTACCTGGGGGCAATTATAATAGGGCATTATATGCGAGACCCCGGAAATATGTCTTGACGGGGCCCACTAAGCATACAGTCCGAGTCTGGCACGAGGCGTCCTCCTCACTTGGGTGGGGCCGGCAGTTAACGATTTCTACCCCGTTATGGGACTCAGAGGAATTAGGTAGCCTATGGAAAACTAAAGGATTTGATAGGTGGGATCGTATTGGCATCTCTCAGGTCAGAGACATCTGGGGCCCGGGAGGGGTCAGGACATTCACTGAGCTCCAAGCGGAATATGCACTTGCAAACACCGAGTACTTCCGGTATGCGCAGATATCCCATTCACTCCTACTGGCACTCCCCGAGGGCAAGCTCCCTCCTGACGCCTCCCCATTAGAAGATAGGATTCTTGACGGTCACCTACCTGACAAAACTATTTCATTGATCTACCAAAAATGAGTCAACAACACCGAGGATCCCCTCCAGGCCCTGCGGGGGAAATGGGTACAAGACAGGCTGGAAATAGATGACGAGGACGGGCAGTATGCGGTCTCCTCCCCCCGGGTGGTAGCCATCTCAGCACGTCTCAGGTTAGTCCAACTTAAAATCCTACATAGAGCCTATGTCACAGGACCCCGCCTGATCCACATGGGGCTGACAGACAGTGGGGAATGCAGGCGACGGTGTGGACACATAGGGACATTCACGCATATCATCTGGGAGTGTAGACAGGTGGGTCTCTACTGGCGGAAAATTCATGACGTGATTAACTCGGTTCTATCAGTTCGTCTCCTGCCGGAGGCACGGCGGTGCCTCTTGAATATCTGGGAACCTACTGACCTAAACACCCACCATACACAATGGGTTACACTTGGGCTCATGCTCGCCAAGAGAAATATTGCACAGTTATGGGGAGCAGCGAACGCACCCACCCTAGATGACTGGGAAAAGGATTTAGATTGGTGCATGTTTAGAGAAAAGACTGTATATTTGGCCAGGGGTTGCCCTGGGAAATGGGCCCGCATATGGGGCCCCTGGAATAGCTATTGCGGAGAAATTTGTGCTCCTCCCTGTACTGCTGTACAGGACATTCCCCTCACTCCGTAGCATCCCTTCATGTGTAAAAGCGATTAGCACTACTCCTGCGATTCATGTGATGTATACCTTGATGCTTCCTCTGTATGTTGTACATGTGTCCGATGTATGTTTAATAAAAAGTTATATATAAAAAAAAAAAATATGGTAATTGTGTAATTAATTTTAGGTGTGTGTTGTGGTGTTTATAGGAGTAAAGGGTGGGAAGTAATTTGTGTTTAATGAATTAATATATAGTTGTTAATTAATGTTAATTATTTGATATTTATTTTGGGTAAATGTTTATTTTTTTGTGTGTTGTCTTTACTTTTAAAGGGGTAAAGTGTGGGTATTAAATAACATTTAATTATTTAATTATTAGTTGTTAATAGTAATAGTTTTTAATTTTAAAATAAGGTTTAATTCTATTTTATTACTTTATAGTTTAATTTAGGTGTGTGTTGTGGATATTATAGTGTTAAAGTGTGTGTGGTCAATTAATGTTTATTAGTTTTTTTATTAATATTATTTTTTAATTGATTAATAATTATGTTAATTATGTAAATAAATGTAATTAAAACTGTTGAAGTGTTTTGTTATTGGTGTGGTGTTATAGGGTAGGAAATAAAATAAATACATTTTTTGTTTTAATTAATTTTTTTGTTTGTAAATATTTTCTAGTTTAAAAGAATTATTTTTTTGTAAATGTATTTAATATTTTATTTTATATAATATTTGTAGGTTTTTGTTATATGTAATTAGTATTAAAATATGTGTTCTTTTTATATGTTTAATATTTTTATTTTTTATTTTTTAAATATTGTTTATTAATTTTAATTATTTTTTTAATTGTTAAAATATATTTTGGTTTCTCCGGTATCAAACACTTTTCCTACTGTTGCATTAACTGGAGTGGGAATAGTAATTTTTACCCCTCCGCTATCCAGCACTTTCCCTACTGTTGCACTCACTGGAGTGGGAATAGTATTTTTACCCCTCCACTATCCAGCACTTTCCCAACTGTTGCACTCACTGGAGTTGGAATAGTAATTTTTACCTCTCCGCTATCCAACACTTTCCCTACTGTTGCACTCTCTGGAGTGGGAATAGTAATTTTTACCCCTCCGCTATCCAACACCTATCCTACTGTTGCACTCAGTGGAGTGGGAATAGTAATTTTTACCCCTCTGCTATCCAGCACTTTCCCTACTGTTGCACTCACTGGAGTGAGAATACTAATGTTTACCTCTCCACTATCCAACACTTATCCTACTGTTGCACTTAGTGGAGTGGGAATAGTAAATTTTACACCTTTGCTATCCAACACTTTCTCTACTGTTGCTCTTACTGGAGTGGGAATAGTAATTTTTACCCATCCGCTATCCAACACTTTCCCTACTGTTGCACTAACTTGAGTGGGAATAGTATTTTTTCCCCTCCGCTATCCAACACTTTCCCTACTGTTGCTCTCACTGGAGTGGGAATAGTATTTTTACCCCTCCGCTATCCAACACTTTCCCTACTGTTGCACTCTTTGGAGTGGGTATAGTAATTTTTACCCCTCCACTATCCAACGTTTTCCCTTCTGTTGCACTCACTGGAGTTGGAATATTAAATTTAATTATTTTTCTATCCAACACTTTCCCTACTGTTGCACTGATTGTATTGGGCATTTTAAGTTTAATTATTTTTTCATTGTTTAATGTTTTAATTTATTCTAGAATATTTTTTTATATATTTTAAATTATGTATATATATATATATTATTTTTATATAATTTTAAAGTTTTAAAATAAATTAAAGATAACAGTTTATTAATTATTTTAAAGTAAATATATATGTATAAATTATTATGTTTGTGTGTTTTTGTAATTAAGTTTATTTGTTATATTTTGTAAAAATGTATATTAAATTTAATTTATGTTGTTAAAATTAATATTTAATATATATTATTTTATTTTATATATATAAATTTAAATCGATATTTTTACATCTAAATTTTTTAAATCAATATATTTGATTTGATATTTTTGTACTTACCTGTTTAGGTATGGGAGTCGATATTTTTGTAGTCTATATTTTTTTTCGATATTTTGAACATCAATATTTTGAACATCGATATTCTATCAGTGAACCCTCTAAGTGCACGTAAATTGTAATAAGGGAAGGCCATCATGAACAACGACCACTACTGTGTTTCCCCTTCTCGATGATCAGTTTGAAATTTAGGGGTATTAGACCTTCAATCAGAGATAAACAATCATCACCCCCACTAGTCTCAATGAGACAAAGAAACGAAAGATTTGGAGCATCAAAAAAGTATTGATTAAAAGCCTGTTTTTTGTTATGGTACCAAGCATTCACTGAGTAGACTCGCAATGAGATGAAAAGAAAGTGCATCAATTTACTCGGTTTAAAGTCAAATTTCTTCAACAAAACAGAAAAGTGCAGCATCTTAAGAGTGTTGTTATTTAAAATCTTATCAGAGAAATATGAAGACAAGAGGAGCTCTCGAAAATAGATAGAGCAAATTAGATTGGTGAGGTTGCGTCTGCTGTGGGTTTGAGTTGCAGTCAGCTGCATTTCCTGATTTTTCACCTTTTTCTGTAGAAAAGCAGATCTCAGAAGGACCTAACAACTGCCAAGCGAGTACACTTCAAGTATGAGACTCCCTCATAGGAGATTTGAGAGCCTCCCTTCTAGATCATCATAATATGAAGACTAGATTAAAGAACAACAGGCATGGGAGGTCCCAATTCAGGTACAATAAAACAATTGTCTCCACGCGAATAGTGCCTTGCGTGTGCACAAATGTAACCCCACAGCTAGGACAACTGTGGCAGTCAAAAATGTTTGCAAATTACACAAAAAAACTACTTGGGAGCAAAAGAACACCTTAGACCAAAAAGAGTGGGAAACAATATTCTAACTGCTAAAGGGACAAAGAACAGGCCCGCTTCTGGGATTACATCAACAAATTAAAAAACGCCAAATGCTCAAGGGACAACTGTGTGTCGGAAGGAGCCTGGACAAGCTAAGTGGAGGAACTATACACAGATCAGCCTTCATCCCTCAGGCAAGTAGTTATATGGGGGGGCTGATGACTCAAGCCAGAGCTCCTCCCTGGGAGCAATTTCCACAGAGTCGATCCGCAGAACAGTAGATCTAATGAAAATAATGGTGCACCTGGCCCTAACAACATTCCATCCAGCATATTAAAATGTCCCCTGAATGCATGGTCAAGGCTGCTAACTCCTTTTTTTAACCACGCATACCTAGCAGGCTAAGTCCCAGACGCATGGCGGGGATCTCCTTTGTGCCCCATATTAAAAAAAGGGGACCGGACAAATCCATCAAACTACGGCCTCATAGCACCCTGATTTAGAGGCAAAAGCCCTTGCTCGAGCCCTACTGAAACATCTGGAATCTTGGGCTAACAAACAAGAAGTCCTGTCTTTTTTCAGACAAGTTTCCGAATGCCGCGTTTACAGTCGATAACATCACAGCACTTGCAAATTTGAGCCACCGAGCAGCACAGAAAAATCAGCTACCACTCTTCTGCTGCATTATAGATAACAGTACAGCATTCAAGAAAGTTAACAGGCCTAAACTACGCAGAAAACTGGAAGCGTGGGGTGTGCCCTCAAAGTTACTAAGAGCAATAGTCTCACTATTCACAGGGACAGAGTAAAAACCGGTCCTAACACTGTCACCTCCAAAATGTTGACTTATCAGGGCCTAAAACAAGGATGTGTTCTGACCCTCTCTCCTGTTCAATCTATATACAGCAGACCTGGGAACAGCTATGGAGGGCGGCAGTCTCGTTGCTTCCAAGTTGGGCTCAACCAAACTCCACATCATCTAATATGCTGATGATGCGATCACACTAAAGCAGGGATGCAGAGGGCCCTGAATACCCTAAACATCTATAGCGAGAGAAAACATCTTAGGGTAAATCAGGGAATGACTAAAGCTGAAATCTTTGGGAGATACAAGAACAAGAAACATCTCACCTGGCATATGGGGAGTAAGACCATTGATGCAGCCAGGAAATACATTTATTGTTTTGAGCTGCACTGTTATTTGTATTTTTATTGACAGAAAACTTAATAAGCAAATTTACAAAAAATAAAACTAATCTGTTTCAGTCTTAGTTCCACTCTGCCCTACCTTATAGGTAATTGCTCATTTTTATAAAGTTTAAACTGAACTAAAGTAAATAACTTTTTGTAGAGGATCGAGCCTCAAATATTTTCAAAGGTGATTACTACAAAAATCATATGCACAAAATTCATAAACTCCAGGAGAGACTACGCCGCCTTAAACCGCTGTTCTACTCTGTAGCTTCAAAGTAGACTGTAGCTACCACCATACGCACTAGCAGTTTGTCCAGAAAAACCTCAGAAGGGCTGCCTCGCTGAACCGGCCCTGGTAATCAGTCAGTGTTACTTATGTATGTGCCCATTACTGGCGTGCCTACACCCTGACCTATAAACCAGCACTGGTGCAAGGACGTTTGTTGCATTAAGAAAAGTTACATGCTACCACTCCTGGTAAAGTAATTATATTTGATATTTGTCAGGTGCAGCAAAATGGAGAAAATCAGCATTTTCTGATTTTTCACTGTTTTCTGAACCCTATTTTTGCTGGTTTTAGAATTCTGTGCCCTGTGACTCTGCCATTCAGTGCCACAGTGCATGTGCGCAGGCCCTAAAGTGTTACTGGGAAATCAGTCTAATTAAACTTTCCTGTAAGGCATTATCAGATGGCACAGAAATTACACCAGCTGTGTCATATGCGGGCTGCAGAGTGTATTTACACCACCCACATATAAGGCAAAAATATATGGCTGCCGGGAGCATCAGTGTGCTCTGGCTGGGCTGCCGTTTAAAGAATTGCCAGGTAAAAACACATATTTTTATATAGTAATAAGTCACCCCTGAAGTCAGCCGTGCATGCCCACTTGGCAGGGCGACTAATATAGGAATAGGTGGCACATTATCTATTTGCAATATGTGCCATCATGGTGACTGAAGGACTGACAGCTGCATTTGCTGTGTAGGTAAGGCTAGATTTTCCTGAGACAAGCCCGGGTGTGAAGCTAGAAAAATTATTTGCAGAATCGGATTTAATGATGAAATTAGATTTTTGATAACTTTAGCGGAAATGTAGTTTGGGTTGCCGTAGCAGAACTGGCTTTGCCGTTTATCACACCCTCAGATGCCAATAGATATTCCAAGCTGAAGTTAACAACTCTGTCTGCCAGATATTAGCCATTTTGAGGGGTGCAGGACAGTTGGCAGAACAAAGAAAAGCATTTTATTGGGTTGTTTTCTTGCCTTTAAAAATGTTGGTACTGCTCAAAGTCAACTCACATTTCTCTGGGGAATTCCCTGCTGCTTGTGCCACAGGTACCAGGGATTGAACAGACTTTCTCTGAGACTTGTGTTGAGTCCCATCCTGAGTGTCCTTATTAAGTTGGTAAGTGTCCCCCCTTCCCACTTAACAACCACTTTCTGACACCAGAGCAATGTTGCATCGCCTGCTGGTGATGTCAAAGCTACTGCTGGTGGTTTCGCCTGCTCTGTGGTTGTTTTGGCTCTGAACATACTCAAAAATTACACACTACAAGTTAAAGCTGACAGATTTGGAGGAGGTTTATGTGGCAAAAGAATTCCCCGTTGTGGAGTGTTAGGGTGTTATTGTACATAGAGCATATGATCCTAAACAGAACAATATGTGTACTGTAGAAGAGGAAACACTTGGCTCTTTGTAGAGAGTAAGATGAAAGACTTAGTTTCCTGATAGGATTTCAAAGAGGATCTTCTTGTGGTTTTAGAGAAAGAGGAAAGAATTACCCCTCTCTTCTGTAGCTAAGCCCTTATTCCAGTAAAACCTCTGCTAGGTTTACAAGAAATCAGGCACATTAATTTCCCTCAGATATGAAATTCAAACCTTTACTTGGAAGGCAGGAGTTGTTGACAAGCCAGTATGAAAACATGATCACATTTTCATCACCTCTCTTCAGAGGCTTTGCCTGGAGATTGTGGCACTGTCCGGGCACCTTCTGGGCGGTCTGATGCAGACGTTTCATGTGTGTGTGAGTGGTGTGATAAGTGTGCCAGCAACTCAAACACACACCACCTCCTCTTCCTCTTGCCTCTTGTAAATGTGGATTGTAATTTTGTTGAGCAGTGACTGCACTCAATCGACACAAGATCATGGGAGACACAGCCTTAATCCATGGCTTTAACACCCTTTCCAAAAATGAAAATTGTAAAAGGTGCATTGGGCGCGGTGCAGTGGAAATACAGATGCTTATGATGTGCAGCTATCATGTTGCAAACTGAAGAGGGTTCCTCTAAGACACGGGTCCCCAACCTTTTCTGTAATAAGAGCTACTATTGTTCAATGAAAATCGTTCCGAGCTAATAATATGTTTAGTGTTGTAATAGTGAGCAGGTTAGACAACGTTGCATTAGTAAATGCAAGATTACCAGTGATGGAGCAAGGTTTCATAAATGAAACTTGCTTGTATTCAATCCTCCTCACAGTATTAATTTATTAAACTTGTATTGTTAATACTAACCTTTGCATTCACGACACAAAAGAAAAAGATGCTTGCCTATGTGTTTTACTAATGAATAACGCTTGTCTGTAATCCAAAATGGCCGCTATGTGCGGGAAAGCTCAATGCGCATGTCGCAACTATATCACATGGTGTGATGTCTTCTTTGCTTGGTGGGAAACTTCTGCTTCTGCGCAGTGTGCATTAAAATGGCTGCTTGATGTTTTCACATGCTTCTGCTTGCTCTCATGTCATTATTAAATTGTCGTTTCCTAACGCTACTAACGCGGGTTAGAATATATAATTAAATGGGAATAGAATAGAAAAAGTGGGTATACAGTGAAACATTTTATTTGTGATTCTAATATTTTCTTCTTGCACTTTTATTAGTTCGTAAACTTGGGCCTGGGTTGGTGTTCTGAAACTCGAGAGGCAACTGGTTCTGCGCATGTGTCTTGTGTGCCTGCCAAATGAAGTCAACCTGGACGAAGTCCAAGGCCGTAACCTGATGGCCGAAGATGTTGTACTAGTGCTTTCCTGTCACACATTGATACATTGTCTATGAAAATTGGTTTACATTTGTCATGAGACGGGTGGGAAATAAAGCGAATGTATTAATTTGAAGGGGTGGGAACGTAAAGACAATAGGCTTTACAATTTAGGCCAAATCAATATGGTACGAGAATCCACCCCCTGTACCTGTCCAATCAGAAGTAGTGGCCCCATATTTTAGTAACATTAAGGGGAGGTACATGGGCGTAGAAGGGTATAATAGATATAGAATTAGCTAATTAGTTAGCACAGGAGAGCGGAGATGCTGACAGGAAGAGCTCCAGACCGCTAAGCTGATCGATTGCAGACTGAATCCCTGTCCAGAAGAGGTCCTGAGGAGGGGGCGGCAGAGTCCATTAGAAGGAAGGCACGGGAGAATCGAGGAGAAGTCGAGTATCAGAGAGGGAACGACGCAGGCGTCGTTGTAGAGAGGTCACCGGTCCTGTCCTGATCCTGGAGGAGGTCTTTGCTCTTCATCCTTCCTGGGTCCTATTCTTTCAACTCCTTGGCTAAGGGGTTGGTTCTCGCACTTAGGTAAATATAATGCAACCTTTAGTTGCGCTGCTATCTCTATCCTCTCCTTTTCTTTAAACACCGTCATTGATTAGCAATAATCATTTCTATGCTTAATCTTGGGTATTGCGATTAAGTACCATGTGGTTCTGTATTTTACTCTGCTAAATCTTTAGATAAACATTTTAAAACTTCCTGACTCAGTGGTTATTTCAGGATTATGTACTATAATGAATGTCACTCATTTTAAATTTCCCAATTAGCAAAGGATTCATTGGTAAGTCATTACTCTTCAATCAGAAGGTAATTGGTAGAAGGGATTTTGATAGAGAGTAACAACTGATAAAACCCAGCGTAAGTATTAGCGTAGTATGAATGTATGGGCCCAAGTGAGTATCTGGTGTATGAATGCAGTTTGCTAATATCGCGCTGGATCAGTTTTCTGGTTATCAGAGGATGGTTACTTTTTGTTAATTGGGTAATGAGAATTTTATTTGTATTTTTATGAACTAACATCCGCTTAAATTTTGAGTTTTGTTTTATGTTGTCCAGAATACCCCGGGGTAAAAGGAATAGCGGATGGTAAGTGGAAGCCATACTGCAGTGAGGTTATCTGTCAGGCAGAATTAGTACTGAAAAGTTAAGCAGGACTTTCAGTACTCATTAGGGATTCTATGCGTGTGAGTAATAGCAAAAGAGTACGCTGGTGAAAATTTGATGTTATATCACCTAGAAAGGGTAACATTGGAGAAGTAACAGGTACTTCTGGAGCTTGTGTGAAGAGTAAACGGAAGGGTTTTACTCGTAGTGTATGTTTAGTAAATGGAAAGGTTTACTAAGTATGAGAGAAAACTATCTTTTCTAAATTAGAGAAACTGGCACGATAGCGAATGTTTTATGTTGTTACTGAAATTTAATTAAGATTTATAGAGAAAATAAGTTTGCGTACATTTTTGTAAAGGGAGGGTCAGTTGCCGGAGAGGGAGCTGACGTCACTAAACGCCGCGCTGAGATTGGTTGAATCAGCGGGTGTGGAAAAACCCTTGTAAAGGAGGGGTCAGTAGTCAGGAGTAGTACTGACATCATAGGTGCCGCGCTGGGATTGGTTAAACCAGCAAGGACAGAAAAGAGCAGATTGTAAAGGAGGGGTTGACAGATAAACGTCACCAAAAGGCCGCGCAAGGATTGGTTCAGAAATAAAAGTTAGCCGAGACTTGATTGGTTGATATTTTAGAAGCTAAAATCTTAGTGGATAAAGATTGCATGTTAAAACGCGATCCGACTTTAACAGGAACTCGTCCGGATAGGAGATTCCTAGGTTTTGCAGAATATAATTTTGTACACCGAAGATTAGATAGAATGTACGGAGAGAAGAGAAAAATGTCCTTTCTGCAAAAGATTAAGAACTATTTTAAAAAGGATAAACCACTCAAAACTAGAGAAGGAATTATTATTCCACCAGCTAAAACGCCCGCTTCATTCATGATGATGGAGAGAGGTTATCATACTTGTGTATGGATGGAGAATTGGATAGAATATACCAAAAATGATGGAATATTAGCATTTCCCGAGAATGGCACGTTCAATGGGCGAATTCTACAAAACTTGAGATTGAGGATGAATGACTTAGAACCCAGACCTAGATTAACTCAGTACGAAGCTCTAGAAGAATGGGAAACCGAGGCATTTGAGCGGGATAGATCTAGAAGTAATAGGAGTTATCCAGGATTTTTTCCCAGATATATACGTGAGTCTAGGGACGGTCAGATGAAACAATGGAGAAGGGCAATGATTACAGAAGGATTATATCCATTGTTCTCAGCAGAGGAGAAATTAGGAAGTAAGTGCACAGAAAAGACAAAACATTTAATGAGAAATGAGGAGTCTGAAGACGAATTTATGGAGGAAATGTTAAGAAATCCCCCACCATATCAGGAAGGGACAAGTGGTTGCACCCCAAGTGCACCACTGTTAAAAACTCCATTAGTACCACAGGTAATGCATGAATTTACCCCTAATAGAATACTTCATGACAAAGAAAAAGAAGCCCTAGAAAAAACCAGAACAGAATTAATACAGAAAATAACTCAGATAAAAGTACACCCCGATTCTTTGACCATACCTGTAACAATTGGTCCAGTAGTTCCATTATATGGTACTCAGGAAGCTGTCCTCCACCGATACTTGCACCTACTGCTGTGAATAATCCAAAACCTGAAGCTCCAGTTATAATTGAGGATCAATTTAGTGACTGTGAATCCACAATATCACTCATGGACTTGCCAATTCGAGGTTCTGTAAATAGCACTCCCAGAAAAGATGTACCTGGATGTTCAAAAGATGTAAGTTTAATAACTTCATCGGGAGCAAAAAGTGCCACCATAGTAACACCTGAAGATCTAGAAAGATGGGTGCAAGGGTCAGTTAAACATAACATAACATAACATGTGTATTTGTAAAGCGCACGTTCACCCAGAGGTCTCTTGGCGCTGAATAACAGATGTTCATTGTTACCCAACTCAATGGTACTCATTTTATCGACCTCAGATGGATGAAAGGCTGAGTGGACCCGCCGGGATTTGAACCTGTGACCATGAGGTCGAACACAGGCCCCTGCAATGGACGCATTAGTCCACTGAGCCACCAGACCCGTGCACACCTCCGAAAATAATGGACATTCATAAATTGAAAGTCGAATTAGAAGAAATAATAGCAGGAAATGTAGCACTAGAACGCTTAAATACCTATGATGAAGAAGAATTATTGTTCCTGTGTAGGAGTATCACCAGAAATGTAAGGATATTCCATGAAAAATTATCCAATTTAGCACTACAGATGGGAATAGAAATAGGGAGATCAAAGGTACTACAGAAACCCTATAGAGCAGAATTTTCAGACAAAGATTTAGAAAATATGAATGCCTCTGGAAGAAGATTACAAATAAGAGAATTAATGTTAGTTTTGCAAAAATGGGGAGACCTAGATAAATGGAAAACTAGGTGGGCTAAGAAAAAGGAAGAAGCACGAACAAGTAGAACAGCATCAGAATATGTGATGAAGGAAACAGGGAAAGCAGACCAGATGTATCCAATGCGAGAAGTTGCGGGAGGAGGATATGTACATGTCCCATGGAGCAGACAGGATATTTTGTCATTTACGAATGATTTTCCAAAATTGAGAGAAAAACCAATTGAATGGTACAAGCAGGTTGACAGGTTTGTGAAGGTGTCAAAGGTATTGTTAAAAGACTTAGATGGTTTGTTTGACATAGTGGTACCTGCCGATTTGTGGACAGACTGTAAAATTACAGTTGATTGGCCTAGTGATGAATATCCTAGAGATCCGAAGACAGGTGCCCCGTCAAATGATGTGATGAAAAAGTATCAGCAAGTGATAACTTACCTGAAAGGAAAAATACCACCGAAAGAAACAGATTGGGTAAAAATAGATCGAACTACCCAAGAAGCTAATGAATCAGTACATTCTTACTATGAGCGTCTATTACAGGTATTTAAACAGTATAGTGGATTTGAGGACATTGGAGACAAGAACATGAGTCAGTTTGTGTATCGATTTGTTTACGGTTTAAAGCCAGAGATTTGTCAGATGATTAAACAGCATATGCTGTGTTGGCAGGAAAAGCCCATTGATGACATTTTGAAGTATGCAAAATATTGTGGAGACGATATTGAGGATAGACACAAGAAATTGCAGGAAAATGTAATGTGGGCACAGGTGAAAATGGCTGAGAAACAGGGAATCAATTTGGAAAATCCGAGTGAAAATCAAGGAAAAGATTCCGGAACGAATGGTGATACTGGGAATGGTGGAAAGTTTAGAGGACGAATGAGTAGAGAAGAAGCTAAAAAGAAATTTCCTTGTCATGGATGCGGAAAATTGGGGCATTGGAAGGATGAATGTAAAAAGATTCGGAATAATAATGGCCCAAATCAAAATTTAAATTCACAGACGCAGAATGACTCACAGCAGGGTGCAAATCCTCAGAGTCAGTTGCCACCTGCACCTATTCAGGGTAATGTAAGCAGAGCAAAGCATGGTACAGACATCGGATATCAAGGAGGAAGTGGTAAGAATGATTATATGACATCACAATTTCTTTTGCAGGACGATTTCTGTCAATACAGTCCATGACGGTGCCTAGGAGAGGGGAAGATGCAGTGCATACTTGGCGCATCCTTACAGGTAGATCAGTCAGGTCCATATGTTGAAGGGAATGTGAAAGGTAATAATATTACTTTCCTTTTGGACACTGGTGCTACCCGGTCTACTGTGAGAACAGCAGACATTCCAGACCTTCCTCTCTCTGGTGAAAATATCCAAGTAGTGGGGGTAGCTAATCAGCGGATTAGAACACCTCTTACCGAACCAATGGAAGTTAAAATTGGAAACTTCAGAGAAATGCATCAATTTGTAGTGTGTGATTCTAGTCCAGTAAACTTATTAGGTAGGGATTTGTTGTGCAAGATGAATTGTACCATTTTCTGCACACCGGATGGTGTGGCAGTTCAGACACCAGATGAAGATCATGTATATAAAATTATGATTGCAAAACAAGGTACAGAAGTGGATGAGATGTTTTCATTAATAACAAAAGATGAGTTGCCAGAAGAATTAAAAGATACAGTAAACCCCATAGTATGGGATTTCACCGGAAAAGAAGTAGGACTTATGGCTAAAATAGATCCAGTTAAAATTACTGTAAAGGAAGGTGCAATTTACCCAAATACCAGACAGTACAAAATGAGTGCAGAAGTAAAAGCAGGAGTCATTGAAGAAATAAATCGAATGGTAGAACAAAACATACTAAAAGAAGTAATGAGTAGCCCATGTAATTCACCTATAATGGGGTTAAAGAAACCTAGTGGAAAATATAGGATTGTTCAGGACCTGAGGAAAATAAATAAGATTGTAGAACCATGTTGTCCCATAGTACCAAATCCTGCAGTAATTTTATACCAGATTCCGTGGAGTGCAGGATGGTTCACAGTAATTGATTTGTGTCAAGCGTTCTTTTCAATACCATTACATCCAGACAGCCAGTATCTTTTCTCATTTAAATTTGAGAACAAAGTTTATGTGTGGAATCGTGTTCCTCAGGGGTACACAGAAAGTCCTTCTATTTTCAACCAGATACTGAAAAAGTGCCTTGAAAAACTAGTGATGCCAGGAAGCTCAGTCTTAGTCCAATATATCGACGACTTATTGGTGGCATCGAACACCAGAGAGGACTGTGTTGTTGATTCCATAGCATTATTAAATCTTTTGGCAGAAGAAGGGCATAAGGTCTCACCTGAAAAATTGCAATTCTGTACAACAGCAGTTAAATATCTGGGACACCAAATTGAGAGAGGAAAAAGAAGAGTAACAGCTGAAAGAGTAGCTTTAATAAAGAAAATGCAAATGCCTGTAACACAAAGACAAGTGAGAATGTTCCTAGGAATAGTAGGTTACTGTCGACAATGGATACCAAGATTTTCCATGTTAGCTAAGCCCTTAATTAACATGACGAAGAAGAAAGCAAAGGACCCTGTGGAGTGGGAGGATGAAAGTGTAGAAGCCTTTGTAAAATTGAGAAATGCCCTATGTTCAGCACCTGCCTTAGGCATGCCTGATTATAAAAGAGAATTTGCATTGTTCTGTCATGAGAGAGAAAATTGTGCACTTTCTGTCCTAACTCAAAGACATGGACTAGAAAGACGTCCTATAGCATATTTTTCTGCTACATTGGACCCAGTAGCAGCCGCATTGCCAGGATGCTTAAAAGCAGCAGCGGCTACTTGTTTGAGCATTGAACAAAGTGAGTCAATTGTGATGGGACACCCTGTAAAAGTGTATGTTCCACATGCAGTTGTCATTCTGTTGACAAGAACCCGAACTCAGCATCTTACTCCTAGTCGGCTGACTAAATACGAAAGAATCATAATGGGTGCTGAAAATGTGAACATGGTAAGGTGTACTATAATAAATCCAGCAACCTTACTACCAGACCCACGTCATGAGAGAATTAAAGATGACGAAGACGATGAACATGATTGTATACAAATTACAGAATTATGCACAAAACCACGCCCAGATATAGAGGAACAGCCTCTTAAAAAGCCAGACAGGGAGCTATTTGTTGATGGTTCATGTCAAAGACATGAAGATGGTAAACTAACTGCTGCCTATGCGGTATGTGAATTAACTGGAATAGTTGAAGCATCTTATTTACCAGGAGTCAAATCTGCACAAGTAGCTGAATTGATTGCGTTGATAAAAGCATGCAAAATTGGGCGGAATCAGAGAGTGACCATATTTACAGATAGCCAATATGGTTACGGGGTTGTGCACGATTTTGGCCAACTATGGATGCAGAGGGATTTCATGACTTCTTCAGGATCCCCCATTAAAAATGGACAATTTGTAAAGGAATTGCTAGAAGCAATACAATCACCAAAAGAATTGGCTGTGGTGAAATGTGCCGCACACCAGTCAGGAGATGACTGGGTGGTAGTCGGCAACAGATATGCAGATCTGGTGGCTCAACATTGTGCCAAAACCAGAATGTCAGTCAATAAGAGGGTGGAAAGAATGGGAATCAGCTGCCAACTTATGCTGTATATGCCACCTGAAACTTGGAATGAGGTGAAGAAATTGCAAGATGAGGTTGATGAAAGTGAGAAGAATTTGTGGATTAAAGTGGGTTGTTCCCAAAGAGGAGATGATGAAGTATGGATCAGTGCTGATGGCAGACCAGTCATGCCAGACTGTTTACTCTCACAAATGGCTAGAATGCATCAAGGAGACACACACATAGGGAGAGATGCAATGATTAGGCTGTTCAGACAAAATTGGTACAATCCCAAATTCAGAGCTGTTGCAGAGAGTCTTTGCCAGAGATGTCTAACTTGCCAGATGCATAATCCGGGGAGGAAGACAGTAATTGGATTTGGGAAAATTGGAAAGGCAGAGGGTCCATTTATGAGACTTCAGTTTGATTTCATACAGTTACCACCATGTAGAGGGCTGAAATATGTACTAGTCATAGTGTGTCTGTTTTCAAAGTGGGTGGAGGCTTACCCTACTAGGAGAAATGACAGCATTACAGTTGCAAAACTGTTGCTACGAGAGCTCATTCCTAGGTTTGGTTTTTCAGTAACTTTGGAATCAGATAGAGGAAAACATTTTAACAGTGAAGTAATCCAAATAATCTGTGAAGCATTCCAAATCCAACAGAAACTGCACTGTGCATATCGTCCAGAAACTTCTGGAGTGTTTGAACAATTGAATGGCACTATAAAGTCAAGACTGGGAAAAATGTGTGCATCAACATCATTAGAGTGGCCAGATGCATTACCACTCGCTTTAATGGGACTCAGAAGTATACCTGACAGAAACACAGGATTGAGCCCCCACGAAATAATGATGGGAAGAGCAATGAGACAAACACATGTTCCCACAAACAAACTGGTGAATATATCTGATGATATGGTTCTGGACTATTGCAAAGGATTGGCTGACCTAGTGCGTTCTGTCTCTCATCAGGTTGGAGAAGACGCAGTTTCCAGGCAGCCCGAGCAAGAACATGATCTGAATCCTGGTGACTGGGTGGTAGTGAAGAATCACACCAGAGAAACGTGTCTATCACCTAGATGGGGCAGACCGTGTCAAGTCATACTGACAACGAATACAGCAGTGAAGTGTGCCGGATTTCCTAATTGGATCCATGTAAGTCACACCAAGAGAGTACCAGATCCCGAGGAAGAGAATCCTCAGACAGCGCCGATCACTGAAGAGGCTGAAGGTTGCCCAGCTGTAGGATCTCAAGTTCGAGATTCCAGAGAAGCTGAAAAAGAACAACCGAGCACAAGTCAGGATTGGATACCAGTGGTAGAAGTTCCTGAAGTATACCACAGAACAAGAAGTCAAGTGAAATTGAAAGAAATTGAAGAAGATCAGATAGGTGAAGAAGAAGCAGTTCAGGAACAAGAAGAAAAGACATTAAGAAATCCTGAACAAGGTCAGATAGGGAAAGAAAACTGGACTCAAAACAGTGAAGACCTAATAGACTTTGATCAGGGACAGACAAGTCTAGAAGAATCCGGTCAGGCTGCAGAAGTTCACAGTGCAATAAGCCCTGATCAGAACAAGTTAGATCAAAAGAGTACACAGAAGAAGAAAACCTTGAAAAACATGAACTTGAAGAAATAAACAAAGAACAAGGTCAGTTATTGGAAACTCACAGCGGAGCTGTTACAGAGAAACCAATCAGACCTGAAAAAGACAAAACAGAAGAAAAAGTGATCAAAGAAAACAAAGCAGTACTAAGCAGTGAAATTAACGAGATCGCTGAAGACGAAAACACAGAAACAGTGCCAACAAAGAAAACAAGAAAAGGAGATCATTGGCCAAGTGTCATTAAAAGAGTAAAGTACCACATAACAACCGGAAGTGAAGATCCAGATCAAGTACCTGAAGTATCAAGTCAAACCGATCAAGAGAAAAAGACAGAGAAAAGAAGAAGTAAAAGACTGAAACTTGTGAATAACAAATTTAAGGGTCCTGATTGGACTTACATCATCCTTGAAGATTTTGAAAGCTCAGAATCAAGTGACAGTGGTGGCGAAGGAACAAGTGCAGAATTGACGTACGAAGAAGAAACAAGACCACCCTGACTAAGCAAAAGAATAAACTAAAGAAAAGAAGAAGAAATAAGAGGAGCAATCTTCCTTGTCGAAAAAAGCCTGATGATAGAGTTACTGGGAGACCAAAACAGAAATGTTGTAGAAGATGCTGTGCAATATGCATATGTAGTCTAGTAATGGTACTTATAGTATGGTTAGTCCTGATTGTAGCAGTTCCTTACCTTATGATAGTAGATAAAAAGATTAATAATGAAACTAAAGGAAGGACAGCAAACATAAAGGGCAATAGAGTAGAACTAATGGTAGAAAGTGAACCAGAAATTCATCATGCAGTAGCTGACAAAGACACTAGTTTAAACGTTTTCAAAAAGTTATTGTTTTAATATGTAGACACAATGGAAGTTAGTAATTGTTACGTCTGTATGAAGTTACCCGAATCAGTAGCAGAAGGATTAACATACCATCACTTACCACTGACATATGGCATATCATGTAGTGTTTTGTCTAGTTTATTTTATAGAACAGGGAAACTTCTGTATTATTATTCAAACTTAGATGTGATATTTTCTGTTGTTCCGATTCGCAAGAGTATGAACCCAGTGCTTAGTAGTCAAGACGCACAGTTTATGGGAGAATTTTTCTTAACAATGAAATCAATAGACATAACACATGCACATAGACACAATCTAACATGTTCTTTACTTGAAGAAGAAAAGATATTTTTGAATTTAGTAGAAGATAGAAGACAAGATTTTCAAAAGAAAGCTTCTGAGCATAAGGCTCATTTACCACTTTGGGCTGAGAAAGAAGGTAGTTACACACCTGGCAAGGCTCAAGCTGCTATGGCTCTGGATTTCGTAAAGACAGGGAAAATTTGTCTTCATAGGTTAAAGACTGATTATAACAATGTTTTCATCGGTACCAGTGAATGTGAACACAATTTTTTAATTCTTGGAGGTTGGGGACTCAAAGGAGGAACAGATTCAGTTTTTCCTGGAATCTATTATGTGTGTGGGAATAAGGCTTACTTTAGGCTTCCTGCACGGTGGTATGGAAGTTGTTATTTTGGAATAGTATTTCCAAAGATATACCACGTAAAAAGAAACACTGAGAGCAATGAAAACAATAGCAAATTAATACGTAGTAAAAGAGCTAGTTTTTCAGAAATTGTAGGTGACATATTTGGTGCATTGATACCTTCAGTGGGAATAATTCTGAACTCAAGGAAAATATGTAAATTGTCTACAGTAGTTGATCGTTTATCAACGGATACTGCTGGAGGGTTTCTAATGATTAATGCAGAAATGGTTGCGATTAGATCTATGGTGATGCAAAATAGACTTGCTCTTGATATTATATTGGCAAAAGAGGGCGGAGTCTGTAAATTATTGAAGACGAAACATTGTTGCACTTATATTCCTGATAAGAGTGCAGAAATTGGAACGTATATACAGAATATAACTAAACTTGAGAAAGAACTTAAACCACTGGAAGTTGATAGTGTATGGGAAAGATTGACAAATAGTATCTCGTCAATTAGAACCTGGTTTGCTAATATAGGGAAAGGACTTATAGGTCAAATATTAGTACCCTTAGCAGGGATAACAATAATAATTTTGTCAATAACAATATGGTGCAAATGCTGTAAAAAGAATGGAACATATAAGGTGACAGGAAGAGGAAAGAAACGAAAGGTAGATGAAATCGAACTTGAAGAGTGGAGAAGTGAATTATACAAGAAATTAAAAGGAGATTGTAAAAATAGAAAGTGTAAAGATGAGAATGAAGTAATTTGCTAGAAGTTGGCATCTGATTGAGGGTAGTGTTTTGATGGCTCAGAAACGCCATCAGAGAGGGGATTGATGGAGCAAGGTTTCATAAATGAAACTTGCTTGTATTCAATCCTCCTCACAGTATTAATTTATTAAACTTGTATTGTTAATACTAACCTTTGCATTCACGACACAAAAGAAAAAGATGCTTGCCTATCTGTTTTACTAATGAATAACGCTTGTCTGTAATCCAAAATGGCCGCTATGCGCGGGAAAGCTCAATGCGCATGTCGCAACCATATCACATGGTGTGACGTCTTTCTTTGCTTGGTGGGAAACATCTGCTTCTGCGCAGTGTGCATTAAAATGGCGGCTTGATGTTTTCACATGCTTCTGCTTGCTCTCATGTCATTATTAAACTGTCGTTTCCTAACGCGGGTTAGAATATATAATTAAATGGGAATAGAATAGAAAAAGTGGGTATACAGTGAAACATTTTATTTGTGATTCTAATATTTTCTTCTTGCACTTTTATTAGTTCGTAAACTTGGGCCTGGGTTGGTGTTCTGAAACTCGAGAGGCAACTGGTTCTGCGCATGTGTCTTGTGTGCCTGCCAAATGAAGTCAACCTGGACGAAGTCCAAGGCCGTAACCTGATGGCCGAAGATGTTGTACTAGTGTTTTCCTGTCACACATTGATACATTGTCTATGAAAATTGGTTTACATTTGTCATGAGACGGGTGGGAAATAAAGCGAATGTATTAATTTGAAGGGGTGGGAACGTAAAGACAATAGGCTTTACAATTTAGGCCAAATCAATATGGTACGAGAATCCACCCCCTGTCCCTGTCCAACAGAAGTAGCAGCCCCATATTTTAGTAACATTAAGGGGAGGTACATGGGCGTAGAAGGGTATACCAGATATAGAATTAGCTAATTAGTTAGCACAGGAGAGCGGAGATGCTGACAGGAAGAGCTCCAGACCGCTAAGCTGATCGATTGCAGACTGAATCCCTGTCCAGAAGAGGTCCTGAGGACGGGGCGGCAGAGTCCATTAGAAGGAAGGCACGGGAGAATCGAGGAGAAGTCGAGTATCAGAGAGGGGAACGACGCAGGCGTCGTTGTAGAGAGGTCACCGGTCCTGTCCTGATCCTGGAGGAGGTCTTTGCTCTTCATCCTTCCTGGGTCCTATTCTTTCAACTCCTTGGCTAAGGGGTTGGTTCTAGCACTTAGGTAAATATAATGCAACCTTTAGTTGCGCTGCTATCTCTATCCTCTCCTTTTCTTTAAACACCGTCATTGATTAGCAATAATCATTTCTATGCTTAATCTTGGGTATTGCGATTAAGTACCATGTGGTTCTGTATTTTACTCTGCTAAATCTTTAGATAAACATTTTAAAACTTCCTGACTCAGTGGTTATTTCAGGATTATGTACTATAATGAATGTCACTCATTTTAAATTTCCCAATTAGCAAAGGATTCATTGGTAAGTCATTACTCTTCAATCAGAAGGTAATTGGTAGCAGGGATTTTGATAGAGAGTAACAACTGATAAAACCCAGCGTAAGTATTAGCGTAGTATGAATGTATGGGCCCAAGTGAGTATCTGGTGTATGAATGCTGTTTGCTAATATCGCGCTGGATCACCAGCAATGATCACCTCAGTTTATCAAGCACGGTTTCCAGCAGAAATGTAAACACATTTTTGTCAATGTGTAATGCCTCTATATAGATAATACATAACAATCAGAAATGCAATTTCCCTGGCACCAAGTTAATAATATTAGTAATAAGTCACCCCAACATCACATGATTTATCACTAAAATATTAGCTTTAAATATATTGTAGGAATCCAGCCTTTTTTCTCAAGACAATAGCTTTTGAGTTTTGAAAATGCACAAGTTTTCATTTCAAATACACACTTTTCAATCTTGGTATACATATATTAATTCAAGAAAGCAAAAGCTTCTAATTTATTAGGCTGGGCTGCACACAGGAGATATACTTATAGGAAGCTGGAGAGTTACCAGTAGCTCACAAGCTACTGTTTATAGAAGCCTCCTCTAGGATGAAAGAAGTCAAGAGGTTTGGATACCCCCTTTTTGTTCCACAGCTTCTGAGTTAACTGTTGGAGTGCCTCAGGGCTCTGCACTCAGCCCTACTCTGTTTAATGTATATCTCACGCCTTTATCTGTGTTAGCTGTGAAATTAGGTGCTTAGGTAATCTCATATGCTGATTATACCCAGCTTCTCTTTTCCTGTGGAAAGGGTGAAGAGCTTGCTGGTGAAGATGTCAAAAACTGCCTCTTTAATGTGTTTCACTGGCGATCCATCCATCAATTAAAATGCAATCCTGATAAAACTGAGATTGTGTTTTTTTGTCCTTCATTGCCAGATTTATGGAGGACCTTCTGGCCAAAGGACGCCCCCCTCCTTGGCCCACAACAAGGTACTCTTCGGAACGTAGGAATTAAGTTTGACAGTGCCCTTTCTTTTCTACCACAAATCCAGTCACTGGTTGGTTCCTGCCTCGGGCTGTTATACACACTGAAAACATTCCTTCCCTTACTGTCTGACGAAGCTAAGAGAATGGTGATCCAAGCATTGATAACTTCCAGATTGGATTGCAGAAACGCATTATACTTGGTCTCCCAGAGTACCTTCTTGGCGGACTTCAGGTGGTGCCGAATTCCGCGGCACGCATCCTCCTCAATCTTCCCCCAAGAACACGTCTTTGCAGTGGAAGGCAATTCTTTGGCTTCCTAGTAAAGAAACGATCCTTTTTAAATCCTTGGTTCTAGTTCATAAAGCCCTGCACACTACTGCAGCCGGTTATCTGAGAGAGAGGATTCGTGAATGTGCTCCTGCCAGAAACCTACGTTCTTCCTCCGAGCGATTGGCTAGACTTCCTAAAATTTGCCGGGCCAGAACTGGCAGCAGGTCCTTCTCTTATCTCATGCGGTCACCTGGAATAAACACTTACTGGAGCCTTGCACCATGTTGGGTTGTTCCGTACATTCTTCTGGCGCGAGCCATTTCACGTGCACCAGGAGAATGTATAGAATGTTGGGTGGGAGGATTCTGGAAGGAAAAAGGGACAGTTGAGAGATGTCAGGCTCCTGTTGTGGAAGAAGACGGTTTCGCCTGTCCTGCTGACTTTAATAAAGAACTTACTTACAAAACCGCCTCCTGCTTCCTTACACTGGCAACGAGTGGGCAGTCAGCAGTACTTCCACGCGTGATCGAGCAGAGAAGACATCCGATGTCCATACTTCATGTGAGAGGATTCTGTGACGAGAGGTCTGTTTGCTGCTTCTTTGATGTGCTGTGACATGGGACCTGTTGCTGTTCTTCCTACGTGAATGTCCGGTGTGCTGCACTTTAGTGCGAAGGTACTGTGTCTTTAAAATATTGAGGAGTTATGAAACTTTAAGCAGCACTGCGCGTGCATCCTCCTATGTGTCTGCCTCTTACTGGTGCGTCCAACAGCCTCACGCAAGCTTTTCAGCGTGGCGGCCATTTTGAGGTCAGGCAGAGTGCTCCGGTTATCGGCACACTGATGTAAAGCATGCACCAACTTCGGTGATACGCACACCAAATTAACTTCAACGAGGCTCTCCTGCATTACTAAAATTGCCTAAGCGTGCACCAACTTCGGTGATACGCACACCAAATTTAATCTATACCTTCATCTTCAAGTGTTTGTCACATCTTTCCGGTGACACGCACACCACTCCTTAAAAGTAGATTGGTTCGCTCTTTGGCACTAAAACTACTCCCCAGTTATTATTGACTGCTATTGCTACACTTATAGTGCTACACTTATAGTGCTACTTTTTTGCACACCACTTTTGCAAAAGTTTAAGTGCACTTTTCATAAACTATATGTTTTATATTATTTCAAACCTATATTAAGTACCATTCTTTCATTTACCACATTCCTAAGAATAAGTCGTCATGCAGCAAGCCATTACGCCACCATCTGCCTTTGTGCCTAATCCTGCATCTCCTGAACTGGATTGGGAAAGGTGGAAAGAAGGGTCGAAGCATACTTCGCTGCTTTTGAAGGGATTCCTTTACACACAAGAAGAAATATGCTATTCTCAGGCATTGTTTGGGTTCCAAGGGCCAAAACATTCTAAAACACATTCCAAAAGAAGTTGTTCTGATAGCAGAAAGTGAAGGTGATGGCGTGGAGGATGAGTATGCTTCTGCTTTCAAAGCCATGAACACACATTTCAAAGCTTGCCAAAACGTAACATTGGAAAAACACAAATTCTATAAAAGGACTCAATTACCGGGAGAATCTGCCACAAGCTAAGTAGGTGTGTTATGCATTTTAGCAGCTACCTGTGAATATAAAGCATTTGAAGAAGAAATGATAAGGGACCAACTAGTCGAAAAGACGAGTATTAGAAAGGTACAAGAATCCCTGTTATCCAAACCAGAATTAACTTTGCAGAAGCCTTTAGACATTGCTACGAGAATTGAAAGCACAAGTTCATACATGGAACAAATGACTTTGTCCAATGAGAAAATGCAAGCACAGAGGGGCCGATTCCGATCTCGGCCGGTAGGGCTCCGAATCGGATTCGGCTTTACCGGATCCGATTCGGAGCCCTGTTTCCCGACCGAACCGTACGCGGGTCCGGCCGAGCGAGTACGATGCGAAATCGCCGACCGACTCGTCCGGGCGTCCCGACCGCTCCGACCGACTCGCTCCCGGCTCGAACCGCTCCGACCGACTCGCTCGGACTCGACTCGCACCGCGCAATGGAGACGTTTCCCAGCCGGGTAAGTACGATGCGCGCCGCGGGCAGTCCGACCGAGCCGCGCACTCCGGCTCGTAAGAGCAGTCGGAGCAGTACTTCGGGGGTCCGTGTCGGACCCCCTGCATGCGTAGCCGCGCGAGTCGCACACAGGGGGGACCCATGGGTCCCCCTACCTGTGCGTGTACGGCGCGAATCGCTTCGCCGCGTACCCGCTGTAGGGGCGCCCTTGTCCGACTCGCACCCATTGAGTCAATGGGAGCCCGCGTACGCGTTGTACGACCGGCTCCCATTGACATCAATGGGAGTCCGACCGACTCGAGTCCGATAACATACGGACGCATCGTACTCGTTCGGTCGGACTGCACGGGTCCGATTCGGTCGGAAATCTCTCCGGGTCCGGCTCGGTCGGAGAAATTTCCGGCCCGAATCGGAATCGACCCCAGAGTGTTTTGGCAGTCAAAAGTAAATACAAGAAAGAAAAAGAGGGCCAAGAAAAGACTCAGAGAGGCAATATTAATAGTATTACTAGGAAGAGGCTAGAATGCTATAGGTGTGGTAGTACTAATTATCTTGGGAATGCCAGGGAGTGCCATTGGATTGAATTGCAAAATGTTTTTTGTTGGTATTTCACTTTTTTTCATGAGTGGTTGTTGTGTAACTTTGTAAACCTTTTTTAACCCTGTGGATTTTCATTTTGGCATTGTTGCATTAAAGCTGTGTTCTTTAGCATGCCTCCTTTGTCTGGCCAGTGTGTGAGTGTGTTTGTAATAGTGGGCCAGCATTTGCCTTGGCTGAGCCTCCCCGTGTGGCCAGGGGCCATTTTGTAAAGTCTGTGTCCATATAGGCCTGTTTGAGTTCATTTTCCTTTTTTTGGTTCCATTCACACTGGGGACACTAGGCACTGCTCCATTATATGTTTCTGCTTTTTTTGTGTATATTTATATTCTTTAACAAAATATAAAATATTGATTGTGAATACAAAACGGAAGTGTACTTGGTCTCCTTTCCTTCTGACATCCACGTAACCCGTAACCATTGCGATTGTGCATTGTATTACCAATATAGATAACGTACTTTCCCGCAGGAACCATTGTTTCCGTCACACAGGGTGTGCCCAGCGGCGGACAAAATTTGTGCCAAATGTTCAAAGAAAGGTCGTTTTGCTAGAGTGTGTAGGTCTGGTAGGAAAAATTATTTTGGGAAGGTGTACAATGTAGAATTAACCACTGAAGGGGAAGTGTCATCTAGTGAGGAAGACCAAATTCTTACTATCGGGACATGGAACATACAGAAGATGTATGTGGCGTAAGTTCACAAGGTATGAGGAGACCGAGGAGACCAATATGTTCCATAAACATAAATGGTATAGACATCAGGGTTTTGGCTGATTCAGGGTCTCCATCCACCTTAATTAGTGAGAAGGTTTGGAAGGAATCATTCCAAACTTGCAATTCAAGGGAGGCTTCTGTCCATCCTGTGGGTAACGGAGGGAAGGTTGTTGACCTTATGGACGAATTTGAGGCTGATTTCGAGTTCAGAAGCAGTAAGTCCAAGGGAGTCATATTTGTAGCAAAAGATGACTCTTGTCTGTTAGGCTGGAAAGACCAAGGTAATCTGGGTATCATATTAGATCCTAATAATTCCCAGAAGGTTATTCTCAAAAAAGAATTTTTCCAAGTGCAAGCAGTTAGGGAAAAAGCATGGGAATGCATGTACCCGGAAGTTTTCAAGAAGGAATTGGGCCTGTTTAAGGGTTTTAAGCATAGGATAAGGTTGGTGGAGGGTGCTCAAGCTATTGTGCACCAAGTCAGGAGGGTGCCTTTGTCGATGCAATCTGAGCAAAAGCAAGAATTGGACAAGTTGCGTGTGTGTGATGTCCTTGAACCAATCGAGTCTTCTGACTGGGTGTCTCCCCTAGTTTTTGCCAAAAAGGCCAATGGGGCCTTACGCATGTGTGTGGATTTATGAGATCTCAACGAGCACATATGGATAGACCAACATCCATTACCTAACATTACGCAAAAGACTTCTACGCTTAAGGGTGCTAAAAGGTTTAGTTTGCTGGACATGTCTTCTGCGTATCATCAAATTGAACTTCATGCTGAGTCCAAGCATTTCACTGCATTCATTACTCCAGAGGGTCGTTTTCAATTCAAGTGCATGCCCTTTGGTCTAGCTTCTGCGTAAGCAGTTTTCCAAAGAGTCGTGGAGAGCATGTTCAAAGGGATGCTCGGATTAATGGCCTTCCAGGATGACGTGTTAGTGTATGGGGCTGACCAAGACCAGCACGATGAAAGATTACATCAGGTTTTACCTATGTTGAAACTAAAAGGTGTGCCGCTAGGTTTGGATAAGTGCAGATTGAATGTGCCCACTGTAGATTATTTGGGATATAATTTGTCATCGGAAGGTGTACAACCAAAGGCTTGCCTTGTTAAGGCAACTGAAGACTTTTGCGCCCCGGAAGACAAGAATAAATTGAGGTCCTTTATGGGACTCGTGGAATTCTATGCCAGATTTGTTCCCAATTGTGCAGGCAAGACCTATAACATGAGCTGTTTACTTAAAAAGAATGTTAAATTTAATTGGGACAGAGAATGTGCCAAGGATTGAACAAATCAAACATGAGGTAGCACATGCCATTCCCCTCAAGTCGTTCGATACCAAGGATCAAACTATAATCATGACAGATGCCAGTCAAAGGGGTTTAGGAGTGGTGCTCATGTGGCACAGGGAGGGAAAGGATGAAGTGATAGCTTTTGCTTCCAGGAGTTTGCGGGGAACCGAGTCTACTTACTCTGTGATTGAACAAGAAGCATGTTGGTGGGGCATCATTCACTTCAAGTCTTATTTGTGGGGTTCGAAGTTTGTAGTGCATGTTGATCATAAACCACTTGTGCAATTATTCACCATGAAAGGGGGGGAGAAGGCCACTCCCAGGATTGCCAAATGGCAATACAGACTTATGGAACACGATTACCCCATTGAATATGTACCTGGGAAAATAATCTTTTGGCAGATTGTTTATCCAGATTAACTGGTAGTGGTGATTACAGGACTGAGGAGGAAGATGGAAATGGTGAGCCTGAAATGGTATGTAGTGTAGAAAATCATTCTGATGGTGCCATAACAGAGCAGGAGTGGAGAGAGGCTCATGATGAGGACCAAGAAATCAAGAAATCCTTAGAATCATAAGCAAGGGGTGGGACGGAGAGAATGGTGACCAAACTCCCACCAGCAAGTATAAACATGTATTTGATGAATTGTCTGTTGTGAATGGGTTGTTGTATCGATCATCGTTATTGGTGGTTCCTGATGCCATGAGACACAAAGTACTTGCGTTAGCACATGAAGGCCACATAGGCATGCATGCTTTGAAAAAGAGGTTAAGAGAAGATTTTTTGTGGCCCGCTTTGGACAAACGCGTAGAACACTTTGTGAGGGACTGCATGAGCTGTGCTGTTAGTTGCACGTCGCAGGTGACTGTTTCCAGCCTATTAGAGGCAATTTAGGTGCCCAGCAAAACTTGGGTCAAATTGGCCATAGACATTGTGGGTCCCATGAATTTATCAGGCAGTATACCAGAGTATGGCATAGTTCTCATGGACTATTTTAGTCGCTGGCCTGAAGTTGAATTTGTGAAGACTTCTAATTCAACGTCTGTGATTAGGTTTCTTGAATCGATTTTTGCAAGAGAAGGCGTTCCGGATGAACTACTCAGCGGCAATGGTAGTCAGTTTACATCCACACATTTTGAGGAGTTTTTACAATTCATGGGCATAAAACACGTCAAAACATCCTTGTATCACCCAAGAATTAATGGTCTTGTCGAACATTTTAACAGAGTGATAAAGGAAAATGAGCAATTGCCATAGGTCAACGGTCTTGACTGTAAAATGGAACTTAAGAAGTTGTTCTGGGCAGTGCATACTACCACCAACTATGATACGGGTGTGTCGCCTTTTGTGTTACTACGTGGTCGTGTACCTTCTTCCAAGTTGTTGAGGAGATGGATAGGTGAAGGTGCATTTGAGTTGCCGGAGAAGAAAATAGAAAATGTAGGAAGGTTGCGAGTGGAGTCACAGAACAGATATGAACAGAACGCGTTTTGCACTGGGTTCTAAGGAGTTGAGAGTGAAGGTGGGTGATATGGTGAGTGTGAAGTGTTCCAGTATTTTACCCAAGGGAGAATCTAAGTTCTCTGGTTTTAAGAAAGGGGTGAAAGTTAACAAAAGTGCTGTGGAATTGGATGACGGCAATTGGTGGAACAAGGGGAGAATATCTGTGTCTAGATCATACCAAGGTGACAGACTCAAGGATCGAGTCACAGTAGATGGTCATGGTGAAACAACGGCAGCGAGTTGTTCCATATCTTCTAGATCTACCCAGTTGCCATCAAGGTTCCAGGATTACGTTTTACACATTTAACCCTTCCTGTGGTCAGCTCATTTCTGATTTGTCATGTCATGACATTGTGTTTGGTTTTAAATTTTCTTGTCATATGTATTCTGTTGATTTTAGCTATAGTAATTATTTTTGTTTTTCAATGTAAAGGGGAAAGATGTGTTGGGTTGTTCCGTACTGTGTTCTGGTATGAGCCATTTTACGCACGTCAGGAGAATGTATAGAATGTTGGGTGGGATGATTCTGGAAGGAAAAAGAGACAGTTGAGAGATGTCAGGTTCCTGTTGTGGAGGAAGATGGTTTCGCCTGTCCTGCTGATTTTAATAAAGAACTTACTTACAAAACCGCCTCCTGCTTCCTCACACACCACCGCTGAACTTTCCACCTTTAAGGACAAAGTAAAAACATAGCTCTTTCAACAAGCTTAACAGAACAATCGGTGTTGTGCAGGTAGCCTTGATTTCAGTGCCAGGACACTCTTTGGAGTAGCTGTGCACTATATAACTTTCAGATTTATGTGTTAACATTGACATGTAGTAATATAATTTTATTGAGGATTAATTAAAACATTACAATATAAGATGTCTGAACAGTTATTTTAGTTCAACAAAATGGCAGGCACACCGAAGTACATTAGCAATCAATGAAGCCAGTGTCAAGAAAGTAAGGGCTAGATGTACGACCCTAAATTGCATGCGCAAACTGGTTTGCGACCCGTTTGCGCATGCAAAATGTCCCAGGGCCTTGTACAATTCCTAAATAGCGAGTCGCAATTTATTTGCGACTCGCTATTTAGGAATTGGGAGTCGCAATTAGGAAGGGGCGTTCCCTTCCTAATTGCACCTGCAAATCAATGTATGAATGTTTTGTGACCACAATTGCGGTCGCAAAACACTCGCAAATTACCACCCTCTTCAAGAGGGTGGTAATGCAGTCTCAATTTGGAGGGGGTCCCCAGGGGACCCCTTCCACTTTGTGACTGTCTCTAAAAATATTTTTTAAGGGCAGGCAGTGGTCCCATGGACCACTGCCTGCCCTTAAAAAATGAAACGAAGGGGCGTGGCCAAGATGGCGGTGTGAGCGGACGTGTTTTCCCTGAGCTTCGCTCCTGCCGGGCCCACAGCATTGACAACGGCACATCCGATGCTCTAATCCCCCATCAGAGGCTCCCTGGCGGTCGAGCGCCGGGGGCAGAGGGCTGTGGTCTGTCTCATTCACCCCTCACTGCTTGCTTGAGCGATCCCGGCCGGCCTGCGGCTCCGGCGCCGGGGACTGGGAGAGGCCGGACCTGAAGTGTGGCTCGTTGGGGATCCGTTGAAGGCAGCGGCATTACATCGCTCCCACTGGCGGGCCCCCGGTGGGTGCCTCGCCGCCAGCATCACTGGGAAGCCTCGGGCGAGCTCCAGCACTTACGCTCTGCCCCCATCCTCAGCTGGGCCTCGCTCGGGGCCTGAAGCACGGCCATGGAATTCACGTGAGTCCGGAGACACGCTGGGCCTCCTGACTCGGCCCTCGAAGGTGAGGAGAGAGCGCCTGGGGACTGTGAACAGTGGGGTGCCTTGAGTGCCTGCAGCGTCGGAGTGGGAGACCGCTGACCGCCCCGAGGTTCCGGGGAGGGGAGAGGGGAAACGCCGGGCCTACTGCACGGCCTGCCGGAGGGCCTTGTTGGTGCATCGGATCCCCGCTGTTTCTACTGGTGGGCCCCCGGCGGGAGCCTTAATCCAGCACTACTGCAGGACTGTGGGTGATCCCCTCCGCTTTTGCGCCTATCCCTGACGCCCACCAGCGGGGGACCACACAGGTTCGAACCTGGGCCTGCATCACGGCCTGTGTCGGCCGGGACATTCAAGCGCACCCAGGGGCCCACTGAGAGTGCTAGATCCGGCCCCCCCGATGTGCGCAGGACCTGCCCTGATGCTCTGCAGTGCTCGGTGAGTGCCCCGGTGACAGTTGTTGTTCCCCGCCCTTGATCCCGGGCCGGACGTGGCCTCTGGCACGCCTGACTTTTGGTGGCGGCCTACTCGGGGCCTGCAGAATTGGGCTGAGCCCAGGAGCGACAGAGGTTGCGGGGGAAGCTGCGCAGACGCCGTGCAACAGCACTACAGGGGGCGAGTTGGTGGCCCCCCCAACGGTGTGAGCACTGTGGCAGTGGGAGAGGCTGCTTGGATGTATATGAGCCAGAGGAGTCACATCGGGCCTACTCATAGGTGGGTCCTCCGGTGCCGGGAGAGGGAGAGGCCGGACCAGTTGCACAGTCCATCGAAGCGCACCTGAGCTGCGGCATCTACATTGCTCCGGCTACCGGGCCCAAGGAGGACATCTCGTCGCAGGTGTCGCCGGAGAGCCCCGAGGCGGCTCCTGCAATTGCACCCTGCCACCGGAGCCACTGGGGAGGAGGAGCTGGGACTCAGGCCCGGATCGGAGGTGCGGCCGGGGGGGCCGGAAACGTAGTTGAACCAGCGGGCGCGCATCGCTAAAACACGGACGCTTTCCACCCAGGGGCCGGTGCGTGTAACCCTCACATTCATAACCACCTGGCGCAGGCGATTCGCTTTTCTAGAGGGCCTACACGTCTCCTGATTGGACTTGCTCGCTTGCCCTACGATGGCTGCAGCCAAAAGTAAGAAGAACAGATCCGTACGAGACCTTCTCCTGAAGTCGGCAGGAGATGCCTTGGGCTCTAGCGCGACGCCCGCAGGGGAAGGCCTGGACAACGCAGTCACTAGGGAGTTTCTGGAGTCCCTCTTTGCCTCACAGAGGGAAGACATCTTGGCCATCAAAACGGACCTGCAGGCAGATCTCCGAGAGGTCAGGAGAGATGTGGATGCGGTGGGGGAACGCGTTGCCGCCCTAGAAGATTCCGCGACTGCGAGAGATGAGGAGATCGCAGCGCTCCAACAAGAAGTCCTGCGGCTGCGGGATCAACAGCTGGATCTCCAAACGCACTCCGAGGACCTAAAGAACAGGTCACGGAGGAACAATATCCGAGTTCGGGCAGTCCCAACAGGGGCAGAAGGGGAAGACCTTGTGGGCTACGTACAGGACCTCTTCCGCGCGGTCTTGGGCACCACAGCGGAGACCTCAGTCAAGATAGACCGCTACCATCGAGTTGGTCCCCCTCGTCAGCCGAACCGCCCTCCTGCAGACATCCTGATATGCGTCCACAATTACTCTGTGAAAGAGGAGATTCTCAAAGCGGCCCGCGCTAGTCACCCTCTACACTTCAGGGACCATACTCCGCAGCTCTTCCAGGACCTGGCGGCCAGCACTCTTCAGAAGCGAAGAGACTTCCGTCCCATCACTGATCATCTTCGCTCACAGAATGTTTCTTATGCCTGGGGCCACCCCTTTCACCTCATCTTCCATCTCGGCGGGAAGCTGCATCAGATCCCTTCCCTGTCCGAGGCCTGCTGAGTGTTGAAGCTATCTCTCGAAGATCTGCCCTCTCATTCAGATGCCGCGCAGCAGGGAACACAAGGAGGCCTCAGGGGCGCGGGCCTAGGGGTAGCCAAAATCTGAAACGCCTCCGCCCTGACACGGCTACCATTATCAAGGAACGGTCTGCTGTCCTCCGGACTCTGACAGGCGCAGAAGGGGGATCATTGGACGCTAATGATTGAGGGTAATGTGCCTTTGGGGCTATACCGTCTCTTGTGGGTTTGGTGGGGGTGCTTTGTTTCCTGCTGGAGAGGTCCCTCATTCTTTTGGCAGTCCCCTTTGAGTACTGCTCAGCTTTCAAGTTGGACTCTGTGTTGTTTCATTGTTTTGGGGTTTGTTTTTTTGGTTTTTGGGTGGGGTGGGCCCTCCTTCCGGTGAGCTTTTTATCCAACATCCCTGTGACAGGGCTTGCCCGTCTGCACACACATACTCAGTCCCTGATGAGCTCTGCTCCCCTCTGCTGGTCATTGCTCCGTAGCCATAGCGTCTGGTGGCTTTTCTCCCCCTGATGGCAGTCCAGGTAGTTAGTTTTAATGTCAAAGGCCTTAATAACCCCGTTAAAAGGAAAGCTGTGCTATCCTTGCTTGAAAATACACAAGGGGAAGTGTGCCTACTCCAAGAAACTCACCTCCTCCATAGTGATACGCACCGCATGCAACATAGAGCGTTTCCTGTGCAATTTTGGTCTTCGGGGAAAAATAAGAAGGGGGGGGTGGCCATCCTGCTTTCCAAACACTTTAGGGGCTCGGTGGTGGGAACGGTGGCGGAGATTAAGGGGCGCCTCCTTGCGTTGCGATTAAGCATAGGGTCTACCACTATAACAATAGCTTCCCTCTACTCCCCTAACGAACACCAAGAGAAGTTCCTGTTGAATGCCATGGCCGAGGTGTTGCATACACCTGACTCCCTGGTGGTTGTGGGGGGGGGCCTGAACTTGGTTATGGACGCAGGGTTGGATCGCTCGTGTCCGAGAACGGGCGGTGCAGGAGCCATATCGGGTAATGGGAGGGCATGGCTTGAAGATTGCGGAGTTAGAGATGCATGGTGCTGCTTGCACCTCGACGAAAGGGATTACTCCTTCTACTCTGCTGCCCATAAGATGTATGCCCGCCTGGACCACTTCCTTGTCACTCAGGCAGCGTGGGCCTGTACCCAGGCCTCTACCATAGAGGCCCGCTCCCTATCGGACCATGCTCACATCACTCTAACATTGCGCCTCCCGCCCGCGCAATTGTTCCCATCGCATTGGCACTTACGGGACTCTCTCCTGCGGTCCCCGCAAGTGGTGGAGGATCTCCGACGTACACTGACTGATTACCTAGCGCTCAACGACGATGGCACCACGCCCTTGGCCTCTGTCTGGGAGGCGCTTAAGTTAGTTGCGAGAGGGGCTCTCATCACTAAGGCGGCCTATGATAATAAAACTAGGCGAGATAAGCGTCACGACCTCGAAGGTCGGGTGAAGGAACTCGAGGCCATTCATAGGCGCACAGGGGCTCCTCGAATTTGGCGCCAGTGGAGAAGGAACGGCTCTGACTGAAACGACTGGACCTTGACAGAGCCAAATACGCGGTGCTACGGCTGAAACATAAGTACTACGTCGGCTCTAACAGGGGCAGTCGCATGCTGGCGCATTGCCTCCGCAGTCAGCAGCAGGCTCAAGCGGTAAAGGCGATTCGGGTGGCCCAGGGGACGGAGGTAACAGATGACTTAGGTATTGCTGCGGCCTTTCGGGCCTTCTATGTGGGACTCTATTCCGCCGAGTCCTCAGGCTTCGCAGACCCTCTTGAATATTCAGTGGCGCGGTGGTTACCCTTCTTACAGCCTTTGAGGCGGACGGGCTGGAGGCCCCCATTCGAATTGAAGAGGTGGTCTCCGCCATTGCCCGACTGAAGCTTATGAAAGCACCTGGCCCGGATGGGTTTAGTGCCCTCTTCTATAAGATTTACTGCGCGGAGTTGGCACCAGTGCTCACCCGACTTTTCAACTCATTCACGGACACAGGTACCCTCACGGCTTCTATGCTCCAGGTGACGATCTCTGTCATCACCAAACCAGGGAAAGACCAGGTATTCTGTAGCTCATACCGGCCGATCGCCCTGCTAACTATAGACGCGAAGTTATTCTCGAGTATCCTGGACCCCAGACTAAACCCTCTCATGCCCGGCTTGGTCGACCCGGACCAGTCGGGCTTTATCCCAAGTAGGCAGTGTGGGGACAATACCAAAAGGATTTGCCACTTAATTGATAAGGTGCACAGGTCGAAGGAGGAGGCTCTTCTGCTGGCAGTTGATGCCGAGAAAGCTTTTGACCGGGTGCACTGGCCATATTTGTTCGCCACACTAGAGCGCTTCGGCATAGAACCTAAGTTTCGTAGATGGGTAGCTAGCATTTTTAATGCTCCTACTGCACGGGTCAGGGTCAATGGCGTACTCTCGGGAGACTTTGCGGTGAAGAGAGGCACCAGACAAGGTTGTCCTCTCTCCCCACTGCTTTTCGCCTTATACATGGAGCCCTTTGCTCAGCGGCTTCGGGACAATCCACAGGCGCAGGGTGTCCCATTCGGGGCTGATCATCATCTTATTAGCCTTTACGCCGACGATGTCATTTTTTCGATGGCATACCCCCTAGCCTCCATGCCAGCCATTGTGGCGGACTTACAGGCCTTCAGTCAGGTCTCTGGGTTTAAAATAAATATGCAGAAATCGCAGGCGCTGAATCTCACTGCGAAGCTCACCACCGTGGACACTTTAAGGGCCCAATTTGACTTTGACTGGGTGACAGGGGGCATTACATATCTGGGGTTGGTCCTGCATAATAGCCTGGATAAGACTGCAGAAACGAACTACTCTACTCTACTCTCACGTGTCCGGAAAGACCTCGCCAAATGGCGGCGCCTACCCCTGTCATGGTTTGGTAGATTGGCCGCAATAAAAATGAATGTCCTACCTCGGGCCCTGCATCTTTTCCAGACCCTTCCTCTACTCCCCCGCCGAATGCGCTCTCACAGATCCAAAAGGAGATTGAACGCTTCATTTGGGGCCTGATCTCGCCCAGACTGCAGAAAACTTTGTTACAGCGCCCTAAGAGAGAAGGCGGTTTGGCCCTGCCCAATCTCACCCGCTACTACCAGGCCTCGCTGCTGCGCTACCTCGTGGAATGGAATCGTCCCATGACGGAAAAGCACTGGGTTTTATGGATCAGACAGTGGCGGGTCGGCACATCTGGAGGGAGGTCTGGCTGCCTAGATCGGCGCGCTCCTGGGGACTCTACTCCTCGCCAGTCACCCGCCCCACCATGTTAGCCTGGGACAAGGTGGTTAGACGTGCTAAGCTTACCACTTTCCCCTCTCCCATGTCTCCAATTTTCTCTAACCCAGATTTCCCTCCCGGGACGGGCAAAGGCGTAGGTGCGCGCTGGGTGGAGGGCGGATGTAAGCGTCTGGGACAGCTTTTCGACCTGAGGGGCCATATTCCCTTTAAGGAGCTTCGATAAGACTATGACCTTGCAGGCTCAGACCTTTTTCTTCATACACAACTGCTGCACTGGACGTCTGGCTCCCTTGTGCGTCCCCTGGTCAGCAGACCGATGCTACCCTTTGAGAAGTGGCTTCTTCTGAAAAAGGACGACCGTAGGCTCATTTCCGAGTTATACACATTCCTTACATTAGAAGCGAAGGGGGCTCGCTCTGCGGGACAGAGGCGATGGGAGGCAGAAATAGGCAGACAAAGAGTGGGGGGATATCTTTTATAGAGCACATCATTTTGCACACTCTATGGGCCACACAGAGACCGCATTTAAAATTGTATCCTACTGGTACTATACTCCGGCTCGGTTAACTAAGTGGAGTTCTCAGAGTAACGGACTCTGATGGCGTGGTTGTGGGAGTCCGGGAACTCTCCTTCACTTGCTGTGGAACTGCCCAAAGCTTACAAGATACTGGGACAAAATCCTTGATGAGATTGACAGGGCCTTTGGTACTACTATCCCGAGATTCCCCAGCTACACTATTTTAGGACTCCCCAACGCTTTGACCTTTCCGCTGCGCTCGATCAAAGGCAAGCAGATCGCCTTGGCTTTGAGTGCAGCGCATCGGGTTATATTGGCAGGCTGGAAGACCGACAGGATCCCAGACTATTCTCAATGGCTGCTCCAATTGTGGTCCCTCCTGGGTATGGAGCGCTTGTCCATGGCTTCGCTTAAGGACAAATCGGAATACCCTAAGGTCTGGGCTCCTTTCATCACTATCTTATCTTCGGAGCTCCGGGAACTAACATGCCCTGCCTACCTACAGCTTCTGAAACTGATCCCTGAGAGCCAGGAGGGAGGCTAGAGGGTGCGACCCCTAATGTACTCGCTTCTTCTTCCGGGGACTGGTACTCTTCATATAGGACCACTTGTGTAGGTCTGTGTCTGTGGGTGGCTCACCGAGTAGGAGGAGGGGAGGAGGCGGGAGAGGGACAGGGTTTTATATGTTTTGAACTTTGGTTTTTTTTTTTCTTTCTCCTTGTTTTGGTTTATTAAATGCAGACTCTCTCGCTTCAAACGAGCTACGGTGGGCCCTTGTTGCACTGTCGTATGAACACGGGTTGTGTTCTAGAATTTGCTCATGTTCTATTCCTATAATAACATGTTTATTTGTTACTCCAAGATGTTGAACGCGGCCGGCCCAAGATGGGTTGTAGGCGACATGCTGTGTTATTTACCTATTCAGTTGATTCATGACTCATAAGCTCTGCTCTCTATTCTGCTCATGAAATCGCCGGCCCAATGGGTTGTAGGCAATGACGCACTGTATTCGCTTGTCATGTGTTCTGCCAATAAAAAAACGATTTAATTCTAAAAAATGAAACGAAAACGTTTCATTTTTTATTTTTAAATGCATCCCGTTTTCCTTTAAGGAAAACGGGCTGCATTTTAAAAAAACTGCTTTATTTAAAAGCAGTCCCAGAGTTTCATTAGTGATTCCTAGTGGGTCGGAAATAGACCTACCTCATGAATATTAATTAGGTAGGTCGCAATTTACGACCCATTAGGAATCGCAGCCATTACAGGGATGATGGCATGCTGGGATCAGCAGACCACCGTGTCTGTGATTGCTTTTAAATAAAGCAATCTTTTTTTTTAAACACAGCCCATTTTCCTTAAAGGAAAATGGGGTGTGCTTAAAAAGAACAAAATTAAACTTGGAAGTTTCATTTTTTAAGAGCAGGCAGTGGTCCCTGGAATCACTGCCTGCTCTTAAAAATATTTTACCAACCATTCCTAAAGGGGAAGAGGTCCCTTGAGGACAAATTGCAAATGCTTTGCAACCATATTTCTGTCGCAAAACATTCAGGCATACCATTCCAATTTGGTATTAGGAAGGGATGCTCTCGACCCACTCATTCCAAATGCCAAATCACAAAACCCAAATTGCTATTCGGTAACATGTTACTGAATCACAATTTGGGCTTTGTACATCCCAAAAAGCATTTTTCCAGTTGAAAACCGTCCAATTCTGTGAATCGATCCATTTGTGCCCTCAAAACTGCTTCGAGTATCTAGCCCCTAGTGTCTTGCACAACAATTGTTGGTCCTTGCTGTTTAAGAAAACTGGAAACTGTGAATGACAAGAGTGAAAACCTGCAGTGTTAAACATATGTTGCAGCTAGATTTCACAGGACATCCACACACATGTGCAGGAGCGGCTCCCATTTATAGGAACAGATTAGACAAAGTCTCAGTATTTTGGAAAATTACTTTCAGCTTCTCCACCAAAGACAATAGCAACAAGTACTGGCAAAGTGAAAAGGTCTTGCTTTATTATTAAGGTAAGTGTTTGCCAAAAAGCCTTGGGATCGCTCTGGACAATTATCTTACAATGACTGACCAGATCACATCGGTATCTGCCACCTGTTTCAGCATCCTTAAGATGACCAAGAAAGTTTTTCAATGGCTTCCTGTGAGCCCATGCAAGTCTTTCACTCAGGCCCTTATAACTAGCCTCCTGGACTATGGCAACACCTTATATATAGGTCTCCCTACTTACTTCACTAACAGATTTCTGGTCATCCAAATCATGGCCACTTGCCTGGTCCTCAACTTCCAAGCCCGCCCATCCATGACCCACATCTGAAAGCCCTCCACTGACTGCCCATGCAAAAACAACTCCTTTTCAAACTACTCTATCATCCTTCCCGAGTCCTGTATCTCACTTACTCTCATTATCGCTGCATTATCTCTGCAATAGAGTCTCTTTTGCATGATCTCCGTGACTCCCTAATTCTTCAGCTACCCGTCTAATCTACATTCCCCACATCTGATGTTCCAGATTTGGCAGCCACTAGATCTCCTGTTTGGACATCCGCCACTGGAGTTGCAGGTGGAGGTTTGCATTGGTGGGGGCCACTAGGACGTCATCAGTGCGAAGAGCAGGTTGGGCATAGTGGGCAGTCACTGTTGTGGCATGAAGAGTCAGTCCTTGCTGGAGCATTGTGTTGGTGGTCGATGTGGACTGTCGCGGCTGACACTAAGAGCAGTCATCGCTGGAGCTTCACTTTGGCAGGCTTAGCAGATGTTCATTGTTTGACAGAAAGAGTCCTCTTTGCAGTCGGACGAGGCCAAAATGTCTATATTTTCACCTGGAGTTTAGGAGCAGTGCACTCTGATGCTTGCAAAGGATCCAGGACATGCGAGCACCTCTTGGGGTCAGGACTCACTCCAGCAGAGGCCAGCAGGACTCAGGCAGGTCCAGGCGGTCCCAAACAGGAGAGCAGCCAACTGACCCTTGGATTCACTTCTGGGGAGCCTGGGTACAAGGTAAGCAGGTCCAGACTTCCTTCTTCAGACAGCAGGGCCATCCTTCTTCTGAATCTTCCACAGGTCCAGGAGTGTTCTGATGAGAGGTTCTGAAGGTGCCCTTTTTATCACGAGTGCCAGCCTGTGGGTGGAGGATACCCCCTACATCTAACCATTCCCCTTTTCCAGGGTTTGGCCCCAAAATGTCTAGGGTAACAAAGAGAAGTCAGGTCTAGGTTTGAGCAGCATTTGTCAGTGGCAGGGCAGGCAGTCCATAGACGTCAGGAAGGGGGTTGGCGAGCCCTGATTCGCCTCTTGGAAGCTCAAGAAGGCTGTGTACAACCTGCTCAGGAAACACCTTGCCCCACACCCAGCGCACTTTTGTCCCCATGTCTGGGCAGAATACACAAACACCACAAGAGAGCCATTCACTGTCGTTTGACCCTGGTCACTGGCAGAAAGGCACATTCGGTTTAGGCAGGAAAATGCCACCTTTTTAAAAGCGATGTTTTCAGAATAGCAACTTAAAATCCAATGTTACCATTAAAGAGGATTCTATATTACAATTCATTTGAAGAAGCATTTCTCTATCTGTTCCCAAACTGAAGTTATCACTTATTAAATATCATAAGGTAACCCAGTGTTAGTCTGTGGGAGAGATAACCTTACAACAGTGAAAAAAGGACATGCAAAACTTAAATGCACATGTCTTACTTTTACAATGCACCCTGCCCTAAGAGTGGTTAGGGTCTGCCTTAGGGGAGTATTAGAAAGGAAGGTTTAGGCCTCACAAAAGGTTTATCTTGCTAGGTCGAAATGGCAATTTAAAACTGCACAACAAAAACAAATTTAGCAAAAACAGTGGGTGAAGGCAAAAAGTCTGGGGGAATAGCATGTCAAGGATGTCAGGTACAACATGACACAACACAACACAATACAGCAGACACAATACAACACAACCTAACATAACATATAACATAACAACAGTTCAGTGACTTTATGGGAGTTGCTCTCAACCATCCTAGAAAGAAAAATCAATTTTGAATCAACAGGTTGGGCTGCAATAAAATTAAACATGAGTGTAGGGCTCCATTGGTCAACAGACTGCATTAGCAGGATTAAGCTGTACCCTCACAGAAGAGTGTTATAGAAAGGAGTTGGAAGATGAGGTTTGTGTTGTAAGTGCTGAACTTATAAGGAATTCTTAGTAAAATATTGCAGGTAGACACATTTCACAAAGTGCCAGTGTTTTCTTTGTGTGTTTAAGAAAGCCTTTGAGCACACTCGTCTTCACTTTGTAAACAACAAAATGGCAATTCCAAAAACAGGTTATCATGACAAACAAATGAATGTGAAAGTACGATTAGCGAACAGTACTGTCTTTATAGTAGGCTAAGGCATCCAAACACCACACTTTGTAAACCAAAAACCATAATTCAGCAATTGAAATGTTGGGTCAGCAAAGTAAATACATCAATTAACAGACACATTGGTTCTCATGCACCTGCAGTAATGATTCTAATCACCAAAACTAATGGGAACACAATTTTGACACCTTAACTATCCATAGAATGACATGGCCTTGATGGGCAGTCCACACAAGCAATTGAAAACTATGAAAAACACATGAAGCCAAACCTATGGCTACAGCGGGCTAACCCAAAGCCCACTCATACTCTGTATTACTACTCATGGACATTAATGGGGGTCTAGAACTGTTTTTGATCCTTTTACTTACAGATGTCTACCCATTGATTATCTGTGCATGGTTTTATCGCCAAACAGATTGTAAGGTGTCCCTACATTATTTGAGGAGGTACTTAATCAGGTCAAACATCTCACCTATTAAATTAAACTCTCTCTTGAAGCCCTCAGGTCAAAGATAAAACATGGGGTCTTTAGGGGAGTATTGTAATTCCTACAATTGGGAAAAAGATTTTTAGGGAAAAATATCATAAGGTTTCTGCACATACAGAGCTATGCACAGGATAATAGGACCTCGGAATATAGTGGTGAGCCAACCATAAACCTTAGCACCCAAAACCCCAACCCAACTAGCCTTAGCGTCCCATTGACACCAATGTACCAATGCTTAGACAACCCAGAACACGGTATCTCTCTCTCAGGACTCGCAGAGGCAAGAACACCCTTTTGTCACTCACTCATACCTGTCCACAACATGCGTATGAAGAGACACTGTATAGGTTAAAATGTTTATTTCAACTTACGTGCTCTAAGATACAGTACACGTGTCAGTACTAGTAGCATAATACATAAGAACAATATAATCAGCATAGTTACTACTCCATAGAATACGAACGGGGAAAGCATCTCATAAAGCAGTGGATATATGTCTAACTAACATTACCACCCTCCCCGTGCTGGAAGCCAGTTTATTATAATAATAGAAGACCTTTGGGCTTTGACTAGCGAACCCCCATACCTCAGTCTCTTGATGCAAAACTACATCAGCAAACAATCACAGCTCTTCTCTCTGGAAAGGTCGTCTCCAAGTGCTATATTAGAGCAAGCGATCACATTATTAAAAGCACACTATTTTCTCAATGGCAGCTATACATGGTGTTATGTCTAGGTGCGAGGGACGGGCCAAATCAGTAGGAACCAGGGAGTTGTTATTCGACCTTGTAACTGTTGTTCAGACTGAGCCCAAAAGGGAACAGGAGAAAAGGTGAGAAACAGAATATGCAGACTGTGGTAGAATAACTTGGCAATAACAGAGGGCGACAGAACAACATCCAGTAATAACGTGCGCAAGAGTCATCATGGCAGCCAGGCCTGCGGTGACGTAGCCAGACCTGCCAGGAGGCCATGAGCCACAAGACACCCTCCCCTGGACAGTCCATCAGCCACGACGAAAAGGAAGACAGAGTTCCAAACACCTGAGCAGAATAGAGGTGGTCCACTGACAATTAACGGCAAGTCAATCAATCCAAAAATGTGGAAGTGCAGAAAAACGCTATACCGTCCAAAAGGACATCATTGGAATCGTCAAAAAACGTAGACGCCATCCAGTCCAACAGGTCAAAGCTGCAGGAATGTTCTTCAGAGTATGGAGCATCCAAAAGCAATGCGGGACAGCTTGCGTGATATTCAATATAACTTTGTTGTAGGAGATCCTGAGCAGCCGCCCAGATATCCCATTGTGCCAAAATCCCCAGTGCAGCTGCACGCATCATAAAGCCAGCAGCGGAACAGTTCCGTTCATGGGCCTCTAAGGGACCCACCAACCGAACAAAATCCGGGACCGACAATGACGAATTGGAGAGGCAATAATCCATGGTCCATGTAAACGGACAGCGGATGCAAGACATCACAGGTTGCACGCAAGTGAAATACGCAAAGCGAAAGGAAAGGGTGTAGGACACACTGATAGTTGCCAAGGGCAGAACATCGAAGCCAACCAGAAGTCGCTCACGGAGCAGTTGGAGGCTTGATCTGTTGACAAACGTCACAGGAAAGCACATAAGTACGTGTATCTTTGTATAAACCACGCCACCAGTAACGCTGCTGCAAAATGGAAATTGTCGCAGACACACCAGCATGCGCCGAAGCCATGCCTTCGTGTGCCGCTGCCATCAAGGAAAGTCTGCGGTCCGCGTTGGGGATCAGCCGAACCCCAACTTTAGGTATTGTTACATAAGGAGCCTGATCGGGACTTATCTGGTAAGAATATTTAGAAGGGAAACCTCTAGGGTAATTAATTCCTTCTTTTGTTGCAGCAATAGCTGCCAAGATATCAGTGTCTATTTTAGACATGGATCTAGTAACTGCTGCTACTGAACACGTGAGTACTGCTGATCTGGCAGCTTCATCTGCCAGACTGTTACCAACAGCGTGTGCGCCCACTCGCTGATGGCCTAGGGTGTGAACCACCTGTGTGAGTGGCAGACGTCTTTGTAATTCTGCCACCCTAACCCAAAGCATTTTATGCTTGATTGTGTTGCCTTTAGCGTCTCTATAGTCATTTTGCGACCAAAAGAACAGATTGTCATTGTATGATTGAACACAGTAGTAAGAATCGCACACGATTAAAGTGGTCACATCAGGATTTACGAACTCAAGCGCAAGCACCAAGGCACGCAACTCGGCCAATTGTGCGGTACTGTCCCCGAGTGCCTGTGTATGCACCACAGTGGATTTGAACTTTCCGTTCACAAACGTACCTGCAACAATAGCACATGCGGCTGAATAAGCATGCTTGGAACCCGTGGCCGGTTGTGCCGAACCATCGGTGTAGATCACACAGTCGTAATCCTCAAGCGGCAATAAGGACAAAGGAGGAGGATGAATGAATTCATACTGTAAAAACTCCTGAGTCTGGAGAGAAGAGTCGAAAATGAAAGTGACATCCGGAGACGTCAAAGATGTTGCCCATTGAATCCAACGGGGTGCAAAGCTTTAGAGTTCGGAACACTTGCTTTCGTCACTGCTTCTAGGGCAGGATAGGGTGTTACCACCAGAATGCGTTTTCCCTGTGCCAGTGTGCGCTCCTTCAGGATCGCCATTTGCACTGCTGTTAGCACTTTCTCCACAGATGAGAACCGCATTTCTGCAGAGGTGTATAGATGTGACTTGTATGCGATGGGTACTGTATCACCTTCATTAAAGGTTAAGTACGTGAAACCCACTGCCCCTGGAATGATTCTAATCACCAAGTTTGTGTGGTTATCACGCGTCAAAAGGTATTTAGACTCAAGAAGGTCTGTCTGCAAAGACTGCAGAATGGAGGTATGCTCCGGAAGCCAAGAAGACTTCGAAAAAGTAGGTTGTATCAAAGCATACAATGGCTTGATACGCTGGGCGTATTCGGGAATATATGTACGTCCGAAGTTCAGAAAACCCAGTAAAGACTGAAGCTTCTTCAGATTAGTAGGAGGGCACAAAAGTGCACATTTCTCCAGAAAATGGGGGCTAAACCCTTACCTTCATTGTTGAGCTCATAGCCCAAGAACAAAATGGTAAATTCAGCAATATGGGATTTGGCAAAGTTAATTTTGTATCCCTGAACCGCAAATTCAAGAATAATGCGGTCCACCCGGGTCAGATGCGGAAACAATTCATCGTCTGTCAGATAAATGTCATCCACATACGAACAGGCGTCTGGATCGATGCCGTCTAACAAAGAGACAACACGAGCGGCGAATACGCCTGGACTATTCTTGTAGCCCATAGGAAGACGCCTGAATTTGAACATTTTACCACCGGAAGTAAAGGCACACCATTGGCCACTCTCCGGGGCTAAGTTGTGCGTGTAGAATCCATTTGAAAGGTCAAGGGTCGTTTTGTATTTTTTACGAACAAGACTGTCTACAAGCGCAGAACTATGGGTATTTTGCACCGCAAAGGTCCGACAATGAGAGTTCAAATGCCGGTAATCCAATACTAAACGGTACGATCCATCGGGTTTAGAAACCGCGAAAAGGGGATTGTTCATAGGTGATACACAGGGTTCAATTACTCCCTGATATTCCAACTGTGTCAGAATTTCGGAAACTGGGCCTTTGGCTTCACGTTTTATGGGATATTGGGGTTGTGGCTGCGGCAACGATCGCAAAGGTATTTCATGAGGGGAGATTCTTCGTCCCAACCCACGTGATTGCGGAATAACGCTGGAGCCAGGGACACAGCCCACTCTGCTGCAAGAGCCTCTGCTTTGTCCTTTGGGACATGTCGAGAAAAGCTCGGAAGGATTACCTCCTCCCCTTTACGCGCAGTAATTACGAATGGGGGTGGCCAATCCGCCTCTGCCAATAAACTATCATATGAAGAGGTCAGATTTTCCCAAAAAATACCTTTAATTACTCGCTGTATATCACCTTCAATTTGGAGGACAATATTAAATAGTCTGTCAGGGGGTGCCACTCTGGTGTCTGCTGTTTCAACAGTAATGAATGTTTCAGTTGCTGTCGCCTCCATATGAGGACGTAGCGCCTCCCGCACTATGGTTACTTCCGCGGCGCTGTCTAGGAGGGTTACTGCCCACGTCCAATTCAGGAGTCTCGTTCTCACCGTCTGTGGCATATTTCGCTGTTACAGCGGCAACTTTCTTCTTCTGAAATTGTGGTCGAAAACGTTGAGCGTCTTCTTCTTTTCCTCTGACTTGTTGTCGAGGCTGGTCTCGTCCCTGTGGGGCCTCACGGGCCCTTCCTCTATCCTGGCGGTCTCCTCCACCGGCCTGTGACGAAGTCTGTGCCTGTGAAGAACGAGGAGAACGCGTATCAGGGATCTGAAACCTATCCGGTGACTTAATTCTCGCTCTATCGCGTAAATCATAAGTACGTTCAGAAGAAACTGAAACCGGGGATGCGCCTCGCGATCCCGGCTTTGTCTGTTGCTTACCCTGTTTTTTCAGCCTCCAGCTCTTTTTAGTGAAGACTGGTTTCTCATCCTTCTCAGATTGAGATTTGGTTTGTTGCTGTTGTGGTTGCGATTGTGTTTGCAGTTTTGCAAAAGGCTTGTTACCCAGGCTGTTTCTACCAATAGTTTTATAAGCCTGGGTAATAATTTTCGGTAATTCTCGAGGCTTGTCCAATTCTGGGACCAAAGCCAAAGCGTTAGCTACTTAAAAGTTCACTGCATCGCCCTTGACATTCGCAAGGATCAGTTCAGCTACTACTTCAAACACTCCCACTAGTCTCATCCCTAATTCCACAGCCGCTTCAGGGCCGTGTTCATCCTGTACTTTTTTAATTACAGAGGGAGAACTGTCATGGAAGGAGTACCAAAACATTTAGAATATACTGCTGCGAATACCCTACCCCAGTTGTCACATGCTGTCAACTCGGGAATTAAGTCTTTTGGCAAACTAATCGTCAAAATACGATGTTTATCCACAGGAGTTGTATGTGGAAAAACTGCCTCCAACTGATCAAACTTTTCTGCAAGCCAATAAGGAAAATCATCCTTATTTTGTGGCCGTTTGCCCATCACAGAATTCACGATGACGGGACTTATGGTCACTCCGCCTGCAGCAGCTGGTTGGCCAGGCACTCCAGGAGCGGTTCCATGGATGCTGCCTGTAACATATCGCACTAAAGCTCGATGCACCTGCACCAAGGCCGCATACATAGTGCGTAGTTCCGCGACTGGTATTGTCATATAACGCGGATGTGGTGTGTACCTGGCCAAAACAGGCCAAGTGGCCCCCTCAATTGATAAGGGGCCTAAACGAACCGTGGTATTCGGTTGTGGGAGGGCGCCATTAAACCAAACACGGTGTTGCCAAGCCGTGAGCGGTACTTCAAGATTAGTATAAGGTCTATAGACTGCAGGAACAACGGTGGGTTCATATGTATGGAACAGATCATCGTTCGCATCCACCGCTGGAAAAGTGATCCAAGAGTAGAACACTTCAAAATGGAAAGCCGGATCGGCTTGAACCACAAAGACTAGTTCAACTCCCGCGTCTGGCACTCCATACACCCGTAAGTGATCCCGGAGTGCTGTGCGGCTATGCGCCGCTATGTCTATACCCGCCATTACTAACGGGTCGAGACAACAATCTTACACGAGGCAGCACAAAAGGGTTATATTTAAGAAACCTTTTTTAATAACATCAAGCTTGAAAGAACCTACAAAATCTGCAATATAGGAGGTATCGCCGTCACACACGCTTCCGGAAGCGTACGTGAGGGTTGTGTGGACAAGCACAAGTACTACTCAAGCGTCTCGCAAGTAAGCTGCCCCACTTGTTGGTCGCGCCATGTCATAAGGTTTCTGCACATACAGAGCTATGCACAGGATAATAGGACCTCGGAATATAGTGGTGAGCCAACCATAAACCTTAGCACCCAAAACCCCAACCCAACTAGCCTTAGCGTCCCATTGGCACCAATGTACCAATGCTTAGACAACCCAGAACACGGTATCTCTCTCTCAGGACTCGCAGAGGCAAGAACACCCTTTCGTCACTCACTCATACCTTTCCACAACATGCGTATGAAGAGACACTGTATAGGTTAAAATGTTTATTTCAACTTACGTGCTCTAAGATACAGTACACGTGTCAGTACTAGTAGCATAATACATAAGAACAATATAATCAGCATAGTTACTACTCCATAGAATACGAACGGGGAAAGCATCTCATAAAGCAGTGGATATATGTCTAACTAACATTACCACCCTCCCCGTGCTGGAAGCCAGTTTATTTTAATAATAGAAGACCTTTGGGCTTTGACTAGCGAACCCCCATACCTCAGTCTCTTGATGCAAAACTACATCAGCAAACAATCACAGCTCTTCTCTCTGGAAAGGTCGTCTCCAAGTGCTATATTAGAGCAAGCGATCACATTATTAAAAGCACACTATTTTCTCAATGGCAGCTGTACATGGTGTTATGTCTAGGTGCGAGGGACGGGCCAAATCAGTAGGAACCAGGGAGTTGTTATTCGACCTTGTAACTGTTGTTCAGACTGAGCCCAAAAGGGAACAGGAGAAAAGGTGAGAAACAGAATATGCAGACTGTGGTAGAATAACTTGGCAATAACAGAGGGCGACAGAACAACATCCAGTAATAACGTGCGCAAGAGTCATCATGGCAGCCAGGCCTGCGGTGACGTAGCCAGACCTGCCAGGAGGCCATGAGCCACAAGACAGAAACATTAACCAGAGACGAGTGGGGAATCTGCTTATCTGTCTTTTAGTTTGATGAAGAGACTTCCAAACCTTAACTTGGCTACCTATGCCCATGTCCCACCTGACCCTCTTCATCTGTGTAAGCACAACCATGTTTCTACAAGTGTCCATGGTTGCAGGTGCAGCTGGAGGTCATTCTAGGGCTCTTAATTGTGGACAGTGATCAGTTTGTGTCTTGACACTGATGCCAATTGGTGGCAGACTTCTTTGCGGAGAAGGTAGAAAAGATCTATTCTACCTTCCCAGATGAAGCACGTAAGGGGTGCTTTGATAGCGATGGGACGTCCAACATAGCGGAGGCAGACTGCCTCTGTGGTTTTGTTCTCCCCTCCTGCGACAACCTCAAAGACATAGGCTCAAGCATCAAATCCGGCTCACCTAGGGACCCCACTACTCCTAAAGTGTTAAGAGAGAGCCTAGAGGTCCTAGCGCCCTACATCAGCCACCTCCTTGGACTCTCTTTCACTTCGGGAACGGTCCCAAAAAGGTGGAAAAAGGCGATTGTCCTCCCCATAATAAAAAAGCTGAATGTAAGCATGAGTCAATTGGAGAACCTGCGTCCGATCTCACTTCTGCCATATTTTGCCAAAATAGCAGAAAAAGTGGTCAACACTCAATTAATAGCCCATATTAATCAACACAACCTACTTCACCCTACACAATCGGGCTTTCGAGCGACCTACTCTACTGAATCAGCACTGCTCCTATCCACAGAGACCATCCGCAAACATGTAGATGAGGGCCAGACGGTCGCCCTAGTCCTCTTAGACCTCAGTGCCGCATTCGACACTGTAGCCCACCCAATACTTCTACAGCGCCTCAGGAAAGGAGGACTGGCGGAACGAACCCTAGACTGGCTGAGGTCCTTCTTACATGACCGCAGCTTTCAGGTGTCTCAGCAACCTTACTATTCTAAGAGCATTGCGCTGGCCCAAGGGGTCCCTCAGGGCTCCATACTCAGCCCCACTCTCTTTAATCTCGATATCACCCCATTGGCAGAGATTATTGAGAAGTATGGCATCAGTGTTGTGTCATATGCGGATGACACACAACTGGTGGTGTCATTAGCACAAGCCCATGATGAGGCAGCCATCAACTTCTCTACTTGCCTACAAGAACTGGCGTCCTGGATGTCGAACAACTGTTTAAAACTTAATGGCAATAAGACAGAGGTTCTAGTGGTAGGCAAAGCTCCCTCGATTTGGTCCTCATCATGGTGGCCTCAGACTTTGGGCCCTACTCCATCCCCCAACGAACAGGTTAAGAACCTAGGGATGTGGCTGGACACCAAGCTCTCCTTTGAGAGCCACACCAGACGGGTGGCAGGGAAATGTTTTGGGGTAATTAGAGGACTTCGGAAGACCCTTGATGTACTTCCCATGACAGCTAGAAAAACCATGGTCCATGCTCTGGTAACCTCCCACTTGGACTACGGTAACGCCCTTTATTTGGGGGCAAGTAGCAAATGTATGAAAAGACTTCAATGCATTCAGAACGCGGCAGCCCGCCTCGTTCTGATGCTGCCCAGGAGAGCTTCCTCTAACCAGGCCCTGGCATCCCTTCACTGGCTTCCGGTGAGGGAGAGAATTCTCTTCAAAGCCCTGTGTATTAGTCACTGCATCTTACAGAGAAAAGGGCCAACCTATCTACATGATCTACTTACCCCCTACACCCCGACCCGCCTTCTGAGATCATGTGGGACGGGAAAGGTCAGAACTCCGACCATCAAAAGAGCGAGAATGGGTGGCCGATCCTTCCGTTTTCTGGCGGCCAAGCATTGGAATAACCTCCCCCTTGGTCTCCGGATGGAGCCATCGGAGACAATCTTTCGGAAAAAACTCAAAACTTGGCTTTTTCCGTCCTTAGGCCTTCCCTTCTAGCTGTTTCACAGTACTGCCACTGACGAGTTTGTCTGATGTCGCAGCGCGGGGACACACTAGTGAGTGTAGCCATGCGCTTTATAAATTTGTTTATTATTATTATTATTATAATCCACACTGTGCTCAAAGAGAGACAATTACATGAACGTTTAATCCAATACGCCTTTCCTCCAAGCAGAGAAATCAAAATACTGAGAATAGGGCAAATGGCAACAAGAGGTCAGGTGTGCTGAAACGTCTCTTTAAATAAAATATGAGCAGTTTTTAAAGTAATAACTTCCCGTTTTTTTACAACACTCATGCTTGTTTTATCAAGTTACCTTCACTACCGGGTAGTAAGTGTTTAAGGGTCTGGGCAAATAATTCCAAGACTGGAGGCTCAAATTATTCTTTTTTTTTAAAGCACATGAAGCAACACTAAAGAAGTTTGAGACACAGGTGTACAATACAAGGGGTGGAGCACATCCACCCTAGACCATCCATAGAGCTGAGAATGTGACCAGACGCCCAGGTGCATGTCGGGAAGGGGCAGGCAGCCGACGCAGGGAGGCTGCACTGAGAGTGTCTGGGAGATATCTTTGCTCTGGCTGTGAGTGACGTATCTGACTGAAGTAACTTGGGTAGAAACTAAGACCAGGGCACCGCACAGTGATGATCCAGCACGGAAGAAGCCTTACTACTATTTTTACCCTTAGCAAACAAACATGAACCATTTTCAATTGAAAACAGGAAATGCATGTAAATGAGATACGGTTATAAAGAACGCCAATAAACTACTGAATTGGATTGAAAGCCACAAGAAGAGATGTCTTGGTGGCCCCCGGCAGTCACTATATCCGAAAAGCCTTGCTTTGATTGTTTGAGAGTTCTGCATCACTATTCATTCTTTCTTACCCCATGTTTTATGGGGAAAACAGTTCTTTCTATTACCTGACTGGCTGCAATAATAAAAATATTAAGTTTGGAAGCATAATATGAGCCTTTAGCCTTGCCAGAAAATTCCGGTCTCACTGCTAATGAAACAGACCTACAAATCGGTCTAGCTGTACAGCAGCCACCCCCACCCTGAGGAACGAGTGGGCATGCAACTGGCAGGGGTAGGGAGCAGGTTACTTCCGTAGCAGAGATTAGTTATCTCAGGAGGGACAACCCACAGGCCATGCCACCTTGGCAGAGGACCGCTCTCCCCTTTTTAGTGCTGCTGGCCTGCCAGGCATTATGGGAGGCAGTGAGTATGCCACGATGCCCAAATTCACCAAGATGAGATCCTCAGCCTTGCAAATGATGTACAGTTGCATCTAAAGCTATGGTACCATTCTGGAAGGCCCAGAGAGCCATGCTAAGGTCCCCCTGGTAGCTCATCTGTAGATAATTCTGAGCCCAGCTACATAAAGTGATAGACGTTCGAGCACCACCAAGTACAAGACAAGAAAAAGGCAAGACAAGAACTGCACCCTACACATCAGGTGGCATGACTGAATGATGATGGCACTCAAACTTAGGTGAGAGCAATTTAAGTGTCTCAATTGACGCAGGTGAACAAGGTGAGCACAGCCATAGAGCAGGTAACATATGCTTGTTTTCACTCTGAGGGTGAGGAGAAGCCAGAAGCCTAGAAGCTGAGGGACAGAGCAACACACACTCAGCCACACTCAAGTTCAAGGTTAGTTTATTGTTTCAGCAGCTATGTTATAACAATTAAAAACATTCCCTATTACAATACATATCATGTTAAAGCAATTTCAAAAACATATCGACTTAAAAGCATCCTAAGGGTAGAACATAGGACTCTCCTCTCTATGAATGAACAGTTTGCCATTAGGGAGTGCCTAATTTGTAAAATAATAAGTGCCAGGGCTCTGACCAAGAGGCCACTGCAGCTTGCACCACCCATCGCCCTTGTCATTGCTGCCAAAACAACTAATAACCATCTCTCTAGCCTGCAAGTGCAACAGTTCAGATTATTCCAGGTCCCCAAAGCAAAACGAATGGCTGGGGAGGCAGGTATTAGTCATTTTTAATGTGTTCTGTATTCACGAACAACGTTGTTCTGCTCATCTCTAAACTAGATGAGTAGCGCCACCATGTGGCAGACTGTCATAAGTGTGGTGTTGACAATTAAGTGCGGGTGTCGAGCACTAGAAACCAAATAAGTGGTGGTGCCCAGCACCGGAAACCACCGGCTTAAATTAAGCACGGTCATTAGGCAATCTGGAGGGATAATCTATTTTCCTCCAGCCTACAATGCATCATACTATGTTCAGAATGGGATAATCTATTTATGCGGGTATTATTATTAAAGTGCAAGTGTGAACGAGTCATCCTACTGACTGCGGCCTATCAGATAAAGCTTCTTGTGGTTAAAAGGATCATTAGATCTTACAAAATCAAGTGAGCTGACAAAGTGCAGGCCGATGTAAAAATACCTATGGCTCTATATTTGTTTAAAAAGTTTTATATAGCGCTGTTGGAAATGGCCTTTTTGCAGTGTTATCCCCAAACTTTTTGCTTCTTCCTCCTATTTTTTCCTGACCTGTGTTTGATGGCTATAGGACTCTGGGCACTTTGCCACTGCTGATCAGTGCTAAAGTGCATATGCTCTCTGTGTAAATTGATATTGTGATTGGTTCTCCCTGATTGGCATATTTGTTTTACCAGTAGGTCCCTAGTAAAGTGCACTGAGTGTGCCAGGGCTGGTAAATCAAATGCTACTAGTGGGCTTGCAGCACTGATTGTGCCCCCCACATGAGTAGCCCTGAAAAGAGGTCTCAGGCCTGCCTCCGCAGTGCCTGTGCACAGTTTGTTAACTGCCATGTCGACTTGGCAAGTGCACCCACTTGCCAGGCCCTACCCTTCCCTTTTCTTACACATAAGACACTCCTATGGTAGGCCCAAAGTACCCCCCTGGGCAGGGTGCAGTGTATGTGAAAGGTAGGACATGTACTGGTGTGTGTAACATGTCCTGATAGTGAAATACTGCCAATTTAGTTTTTCACTATTGAAAGGCTATCTTGCCCCATAGGACAGAATGGGGAATGCTTTGTAACATTTTACAAGCATATCTTCCCATAGGGATAAGATCGAAAAATGGAGTTTGGTATCCCTGAACTCAGGATTTAATAACACATTGTTGGAAGCCGGAGTCCCAGTCACGCGACACTGTCACAATTGCGAGACCTGGGACTCCCCACTCAACGTTAGGCCAAGTAAGGACACCGTTTGAGATAGCCCTGCTCACCCCCTTAGTAGCTTGGCACAAGCAGCCAGGCCGATCTCCAAGGCAGAAGTGTACAGTATGTGCAACCACACCCACAGCAACCCCCTGGTGACACCACAAATGGACTCCACACGAGTTTGATAAAAACGAGTATAAACTTTATATAGAAAGATATACGATCAGACCACACGATACAAAAGCCAACATATAATAAAGGGTAATATTCGTTCCGGCTGGCTGGTAGGTTCAAATCCCAACCACCGCTTTCAAAATGCTATGCTGGTCGTAATGCTAGAATCACACACGTTGCAATGAACAAACAATAGTGCGCTGCGTAACGATACAATCCTGTGCTGGGCACAGGAGAAATAATACAATGCGTAACGATACACCCCGGTACCTGCAATGGGAGAAATAATGCAATGCGTACCGCTACAATCCTGTACTGCGCAATGAAGGAATAATGCAATGCGTAGCTACAATTACTTACTTTGCAATGAAGAGATAATGCAATGCGCGCCGCCACAATCATGTACTTTGCAATTAAGGAATAATGCAATGCGTAGCTACAATCATGTACTTTGCAATGATGAAATAATGCAATGCGGGCCGCTACAATCCTGTACTTTGCAAGGGAGAAATAATGCAATGCGTAGCGCTACAATCGTGTACTTCGTTAGGCAGAAATAATGTCAGGTGTCATAAGACAGTCCGGCAGTTCGTTAGCAGCAATATTGGCAATGTGTATTACAACAGTCAGCCTCTTCAATAACAGTTGCCCCCCACACGTATCCACGATGACGTAAAGTACAGCTTCGCACTCTGGCCCCAGTACCACCACTCCTTTGGTCAGTACGGGCCCCCAATCTGAGCCGAAGCAAAGGCTCACATCGCCAGAAGGACGGAGAGGCCGAAAGAGTGTCCCTCCGAGCCCGCACTCCGCCCAGGCAGTGATCCACGTTACCTGGGGGGCACGACCCCACTCTCCTCTCCCAGTGGCGTAACGAAACTTGAGGGGGCCCCCCTGCAAAGTACATGGAGGGGGCCCCCCATTCTCCGTGCCAGTCAAGAGCTCTCAGGCCAGCGACCCGCCATACTGCAGGGGCTCACCCCAGCCATAAAAAAAGGATTCTGGTTCCTCCATTGGTCACATCCGCCCTTTCATCGGGCGATTTACATACATCAGTAAATACTGCTGCTGCGCCCTCCAGCAAAGTTACATAACACTGCCTCCAGCCGGCCCACCAAACACATCCTCCTACTTGATGACCCACCTTCAAGTGAAGCCTGCTCAGTTGACCACCTCCAAACACAGACCACTGCCTTCGTACCTGCTACTAACGCATCCATTTACTCTACTCTCACCCCTACGAAACCCGCAGTTATGCTTTTCCGCCCGCCTTTAAAACCACCCCTCGGATGTCACTGTGAACCCATGACTGCCGCCCACTGCTCCCCTGTCCACCACCGAAAGAAAGACTGATGGCCGGTCCCCATCTAACCACTGCCTACCAGTAAAGACAAAGCCTTTCAGCTGCTGCCCTCCCAAATGCCACTGTAGTAGTTTAAAACATGTTAAACAATCTCTTCAACTGACCACCCCAAAACAGTTCTTCCTGCTAGCCTCTACGGCATCAAAGCCGTTCCTGCTACTTTTCATCCTCTGCATGATGCACACAATAATATTAAATGTACAAAGGGTCCGATTTTTGTTTCCTCACGCCAACATTAATTTACACTATGTACCCCACTAAACCATACCTCCTGTCAAAGGCAAACCTGATCCCATGTGTAGCACCAGTCAGCAAGTACCCCAAGGACAAACACCAGAGAGAATGCACGATTCATGTAATTTAAACCTACAGTGACAACGTAGCATTTCCCCACCCACTGTCAGCCCACCGAAGTCTGCAACCGCACAGTAGCCATCAATACCGGCAACATCTAAACCGCATTTCCACTTTCTTTCAATGGCAGCTCCTGATACATATACCTATGCCTTCTGGGCGGCATCTACCACAGACCACAGCATTCTTTGTCTCCCTAAGACTAACCGAATGCTGTCGGTGAACGCTTCTCTTCCCCCTTCTTTACTAATAACTAATGGAGGATAACAAAAAAAATATATATTATTTTCTTATGCAAATAAAGTATCAAGCACTTGCTGCCCGCAGTCCTCACCAGATCCACACGTATCAATATTCTGCTATTGCACCATCCAGTCAACCCTATTATTATCTGGAGATGTTTTTTATCCCTTCCGTGAACTAGGAAAAGCAATACCTTGCACGAAAACAAGTCCCTTTAAAACCTTTGCTACTTATACAAGCACTTACTTGTTTTACTAACTGTCGTTTTAAAGCAAACAGGTAACGCATTCTAGGATTGGAATTACGGCTTAAAAGTGTGGAAGTTAATACTGGGACGTAGGATGATGTTTTGCATGTCTGCCAGACACTCGTTCTTCCCTGCATGCGCACACTTTGCAACAATACAATTTAGCTTAACAAATTGTTCAGAAATGTACCGGAAGGTAAAGAAACAACCCATATTATTTTTACAAAGAAAAATAGACAAATGTCCACTTTATACCCCATGACATAAAAGCCTTAGCATGCACAGCTTGTCCAAATCCACGCCACCTAATTCAGCCCTGCCAAGTACCACGCATCTGGCGTTAGACTAACGCATTTCAGTGTGGTAATCCGCATCACCGCACTGAAATGCAAAATCACGCATAACAGGCATCGCGCCTCCTCGGGTACCAGTGCTGCTAATCAATGCTGGTGTAGTATTATTTCCATGTGGCCGCCGTCTGTTTTCTGGTGCTTCCCCTGTCTCCTAAACGCGATGCGGTAAATTTTCGTTATGCAGTACAGCTGCCTGTGTGGTAGTCCTGTAATGAATGTCCCTTTTCTATGCCCACAACATTTTGCCGTATTTCCGTAGTGTGTCCATAAAGTTAGGTCTCACGAGGATTTGGTGCGTGTGCGCGCGCGCCATGCACCGGCAGCCCTACGATGTCAGCCGCTTCGAGTGCGACATCTGCAAGGACTGGTTACTGACGGGAGCTAGGGGCTTGAGAAGGGCAAGGGAGCTCTGGAGTGGGGGATGTTATGACCCGGGATAACCTCCGCCTCCCTGCGGGGAGCGATGTGCAAAAACGGCCGCTCTGCATGGAGAAGCCGGGATCTAAGATTCCAACACGATGACACCACAGCACTGAAGTGCCCAATTTCATTGCTGTTTTGATGTTGGGGGAACGGAAATAACGATGAGTAAGTATTAAAGGAATAATATGCGGGAGTCTGTTTCCAGGCCGATTCCTACTTGTTTTCTTCGAAACGTTCACATGGCGGTAAAAGCTACTTTCAGCAGCAGACATACCGGAATGAAAAACAAAAACGTTAATTGTGAAGGTCCCGTAACCAGGGCCGGCTCTAGGGCGGTGCGATCGGTGCCACCGCACCGGGCGCTGACTTGGGGTGGGGGCGTTATTTTCCCAAGTATATTATCATTTTAAAAGCACCTGCTGCCGCGTCCTAGGCTCCAGCAATTTTCAGGCATCAATTACAATGTCAAGGGAACTCCGGTGATTAATCGTCTTCCTGGAAAGAGACCGGAGGTTTGTCTAGTGGAAGTTTTGAATCGCATTAAGGTAGCGCAGAGGGGTAAAATGCCTGCTGCTAAGAACGTGTACCATGGAGATAACAAAGTGCATATAATGTAAATAGGTCAGTGGGTTCCTGCTTTTGTAAGAGAGCTCCTTTTGTTACTTGTCGTTTATAAGTCAAAATTCTAATATAGAACATTGAGCTATTAACTGTCATCAAAGAGCTGCATGCAAACTGCAAGTTATATGTTAAAGCTATATGCTTTTTTTGCCCAGTCTTTCATTATCCTAATCTTGCCAAAAGGGTTCATTTGGTTAGAAAACAATTCTTATTATTAAAGAGAACCCCGAACAATGAAATTATGTTTTACATTCTGAATTAGCGTCTTACCAGAATAAGGACTCTTAAACTATATTGCCTACCAGTATCAATGACAAGGCACTCCTACACTACACCTTGTAGTCCTGTCTGATGTAACATTTCCTATACACTGATTTACACACATATGATTGTCTCTGTGCAATGTGTGTGTGATGTAAAGTGCTCAGACACCTTACACTGGTATGAGTGGTGCTGTAAAACGAAATGAATCTGAGAGTCAGTGGTTACGGAGACTTGAGGGGGCACCGTTAAAGGGTGCTAGTGAGGGAATATGTGCAGAGGTGGTCATTGGGGGGCACCAAAAGACATTTTCGCACAGGGCGCTACCAGTGTTAAGGCCAGCCCTGCCCGTAACTCCTGTGACCTAGGTGTATTGGTAACTCTTACCTGTGTCAGAGCGTTGATTTCTTGAGATGCAAGATAGATATATAGCTGCACTGATTAGGGGTGTCACATTGAGCAATTGCTAAATGCGTGACAATGGTTTCCGAAAGCGTTACTGTACCCAGGTGACATTGTATTGATACCGCACAATACACTCTCTGAGTGCATAGACATAACCTCCCCTCCCTTACTGCCATGAATTATTGCTCCTCAGAGGGTTAGCGCCTCCAGTCATCTCTCTAGTTCCACCTGTTACTGTGGTCAGTCACCTCGCAGCCATCCAACGCCTGTTGGCCCTCCCGCGGTCCTCAATGCTCCTCTTCTGACTAGAGTCAATTGAGAGGCATGCTCTGACAGTCTACTATATTGCCTCATCCAGCCTCTCAAGTTCGGGCCTCTGCCTGCTGGTCGCAGGCCCGTGAGGCCCAATTTACACACACAGGCCTTAGGTCCCCCTCTGTCCAGCAGGTGATGTATTAATGCACCTACAGACCTTGCTCCGCAGACGAGCTGATTGTGCAGAGGGTCTAGGTGCCTACCGTGGCGCAGGGAGCTGTGGCCTAACTCTAGACTGGGAGCATCAGAGGCACCACTGCACATACTGCTTCAGGCTCGGATCTCCCCTCCTCTCACACTCCTGGCTAAATGGACGAAACACTTCGGCCCAGGGCAGTCTAGACCACATAGTCCTAAAACATGTTAGATCCCAGTTGCACCCTACCTCAGACAGAAGATCACTGAGGAGGCACTAGAGGGTAGGTTACTGGGTCTTACTGTGATTTTAGCATCCCAGAAATGGACTGATTACTCATAGATGAAAGCAGCTCTTTTTGAAAGGTTTAATCTGACCACAGATTAGCATTTAAAAAAAACTTTGCAGCGTTTCTCAGCCCTGCCAAGTGTCACACATCTCGCGTTACACTAACGCATTTTAAGTCACATTACCGCATAACCGCATGTAAAAAGATTGTCACGCAAATCAGCTAACGAAAAAGCTGAGTGTATTACCTGTTTTCTTGCTTTGAAGAGTTGAATATTTCGTGAGGTTGCAGGTGGCACACAGCAGCCAATGCGAGTTCTGTTATGTTTGGAGGGCCCAAGCTGGTTCACCCGGATTGGACTGTGTTTTGTTTGCGTAACGTAGCGTAGGCTGATCTGGCTACCTCCTCCGGCACTATTTGGTCATTAGTAGTGCGCACGTGCATGCAGCCCTATGGCCTGCCCACACAACGAAGTTTACTACTGACAGGCAGTCCGTCAGTGTTAGTGCTGCTAAAGGAAGAAGTTCAGCGGGTGCCTCGTGTGGACTGACAGGCTCCAGTGGGCACAGGCAGGATGTTTTCAATTTCAAATGCCTGCTGCAGCCAGCCCAGGCCATCTAGAATTGCTGCTGCCATAATTAAATTAAAGGAAAAGGAGTGTCCACCTCGGCACGTGCTGCCTTCCCATGCTTGTGTGTGGGGTCGGTGTTCCCTGGGGGCCGTGTCCAGTAACGGTGAGACAGAGAGGAGATGCCGAGGGCCTAAAGGCTTTGAAGACTGCGTGCCATTCCCTTTTCAAATGTGTTGAGTATTCCACATTTGATTTACGATCACTTTTTGAGATTAAGTGCTAAAATTTAGTGCTATAATGCAGTGCTTCCCATCACTTGTAAATGTTGCCTAAATGAAGAGGCATTGGAAATTGAAATTGTCGATCCTGCATTGATTTATTACAGTCTCTTCTAAAATGGGGTTCTGGTTTAAACAAAGCAGTCGATAACAGAGATTCTCCTAAATGATCATAACATATTCCCAGTTAACACCATCGCTTCCTGTTACAGAGGCCTAAAGGAGCTGTAATCAGCTACTATAGTTATTAGAGAAAGAGATCGGTCCGACTGAGATCCGAAGTTGTTCCATTACGCAGATATAAAAAAAAATGTTGAACAGTAGAAGAAACACAGCATAAATGGGGCAAAATAAGCTGTGAGGCAGTGTACCATTCTCCCTAATTATTCTGGTCCAAACAAGCAGAGTGATGCTTAACCGTGAATGCACTAGACATTGAAACAGAAAATCCTTAGACCCTGGTCTGAAAAAAGCATGCTGTTCCTTCAAAGCTAGAGTTACAAATTCATAATCTACTGATCATATGGGTGCAATTTCTGATGTTTCCCTCGTCTTCATTGCTCGATATTGCTCGTGAGAAAGTGTCACTCATAGATGCCAAGGTTTCAGATTGGGAAGTGTGCCGTTTTCATAATTTAACTGTAATAATGGGTGACATTCACACAGTCTGACTCTGCTCAGTTTTCAGTAGCCTGCTGTTAACGCACTTTAGTTCAGTGACTTTCTTAGAGTTTCTAGTTGCTCAAATGGGTGTAATTTCTGATATTTATATGTTTCCCTCCTCTTCATTGCTTGATTTTGCTCACGAGAAAGTGTCACTCATAGTCGTTGAAATGTCACTCATAATTACACTGAGATTATGAAAATGTCACACATAATCTGAAAACTTGGCAGCTATGCTAATTCTACCACACACAGCACATTTGAACATCTCATAATTCCATGCCACACAATTCAACTATAAATAATTTAACCCTACAACATTCAATACCACATAATTACAATCCTAAAAATTAAAAAACACATATTTGCACTTCACTCCATACCACATAATTCCACATCACATCATAACATTCCACACAGCTTAATACCACTCCAAACCACATAATTCCACTCCACACAACACAATTCAACTACACATAATTCCACTTCAACCTATATAATTTTACTTCACACAACATATTTACACTTAACTGCAAAAGACATAATTACCCTCCACAAAATACAACTCTGTAACATGCTGCATAATTCCACTTCACACAATTATACACCACACCATGCCACATAATTCCACACGTCACACAATTCCACAATTCATCCCCACACAAATCACACAACATAATTACACTTCACATAATACCACTCAGCACCACATAATTTACCTCCACATAATTATTCTCTACTCCATATTGCATAAATACACTCCACATAAATCCAGTCTATGCCACGTAGCAACATTCCACATAACTACACTTCACACCATGCCTCATAATACCACTCAACACAATTTTCACTCAACAGCGTACACTTCCACGTCACACAAATTCAACTCTACACATTTCCATTCCACACCACATAATTCAACAACAAACTACATAATTCAAACCAACAACACAATTACACAAAACACAACATACATCCAATTTACACCACAAAATTCCACATCATGCTACAATATTTAACAGCACACCACATAAGTAAACTCCACTACATACCACTCCACAACACAAAATACCATTCCAGATAATCTCACTCCAAGACACACAATCCCACTCCATGACACACAATCCCACTCCACATAATTCCAGTACACTCAATACCACACAATTACTATCCACATAATTACACTGCACACCATGCCACATTATTTCACTACACAGATCCAATCCACACAACACAATTCGACAACTAACAATTCCAATCCAAACCATATATGACTTGCATATATGCAAATGCATATATTGCAAAACCATATATTGCAAATGCTTGTTTACCTTCCAATGTGTCCCAGCAGATCCTGGAGCTGCAATCCTTCTCCTGCCCCTGTCAGCTCTCCTCTGTGCTGCCTCCTGCTCTCTCTGGGGCCCCCACCCCCATCCTTTTTTCCGGCCGGGCTCTGACTGAAGAGAAACAATGTAACTTGTTACGTTGTTTCTCTTCAGTCCTGGGTCAGCGTGAGGAGCTCAGAGCAGGTTGCACACTGCAGCTGCTTAAGAGCAAACCTCTCACAGCTCTCTACCGATGAGCTGAGGGCCCCCCTTCATTGTACTGAAGACTGGGGGCCCCCGCACCGCGGGGGCTGCGGGGGTGTTTGTTACGCCCCTGTCCTCTCTTCCTTCAATGAACTAGGCCTTCCGTGCAGAACTTTCTCAATGGGTCTCAGCGGCTCGACCTGGCAGCTCAGCTCCTCCGGGGCTGCCGGTCCGGGCCGCGACTGTTAGGATGGTCTCAGGCAGCCGCAGGGCACACGTACCCCACGCCCCTGAGATTACGTTACTCCGGGTGCACGTTCACCACCGCACCCTCCGGGTCTCTTCTGGCACGAAGCCACACACACAACACTGATGGGACTTCACGTCGCCTCCGAGTGCACGTTCACTAGGCACTCCTTCCTGCGGTCTCAGTTGGTACCGAGACACGCACACCACGCTGCAAAGACTCACTTTCTTCCGGTGCACACGATGATCAGCCGATCACCTCCACAGTCCCAGGTTGCACCACAGCACGCACACTGCTTCACTGAGACTTACTCCAATTCCGGTGCCCCGATATCCAGGCGCTCTTCACCAACGCCTCCGGCCGCACCTCGACACGCTCACCGTGTCCGAGCCTCACTTCTTCTCCGGGGCACTCGATCACCAGGCGCTCTTCACCAACGCCTCCGGTGCACCCCGACACGCACCCTGCGTGTCCGAGACTCACTCCACTTCCGATGCATGCGTTGACCAGGCGCTCCTCGCCAATGCCTCCAGTGCACCACGACACGCACCCTGCACGTCCGAGACTCTCTTTACCTCCGATGCACCTGCTGACCAGGCGCTCTTCACCAGCGCCTGCGGTGCGCCACGACACGCACCCTGTGCGTCCGAGTCTCACTTCACCTCCGATGCACACGTTCACCAGGCGCTCTTCGCCAACGCCTCCTGTGCACCACGACACGCACCCTGCGCGTCCGAGACTCACTTCTCCTTCGATGCACACGTTCACCTGGCGCTCCTCACCAACGCCTCCTGTGCACCACGACACGCACCCAGCGCGTCCGAGTCTCACTTCTCCTCCGTGTGTCCAAGATCACAGGGCACACCTTCAGAGGGTCTCAAGCTGCCACAACACGCGCCCACCGCGTCGCTTGAAACTTCTCCGGAAACCTTTATGTTCCTGTGTTTCCAAACAGGGAGCCAGCTCACCTCGGGCCCTTGGGGTTACAAGACACAGCACAAAGCACAGTCTTCTTCAAGCAGGGGGACCCAGCGCACGAAGCACAGTCCCACCAGCCTCTTCCTTGGTTAAAACAGCAAGCTGCAGACCAGCCCCAGATCACGAAGCAAGGGTTGGTCCTTCCCAGCAGTCTCTTCAGTTGTTCCTTCCTTAGCAGAGGTTCCTCTTGACCACGAAATGGGTCCAAGCCTTTTCAGTCTCAATCTATTTCTATTCCAACGTTCAGGGGTTTCAGCTCTCATAGATATACCCCTGAATGTCTTTGAAGTTCGTTGTGCTCAGGGGTCCCTGACCCCTGCCTAAATCAGTTCTGGGTGTCTCCCTCCCAGTGTCACCTTTCTCCCTTTGATACTGGGGGTCTGGATCCTTAATCACTCCAGGAGATGGGTCAATTGTTTTATAGCCACAACCCAGGCCTCTTCACCTCCCGGGGCTTCTCCTCGCACACTCTCCAGATGCAGGTCAGCCTGGTGCCATCTCACCCCTCCCCTCTCAGATCCAGACAGTCAATACACATTCAGCAGAGACACACAGAAATGCTTAAAGCACAAAACTCAGCCACTTTCTAAAAGAGTGGCTTCTGAACACACAATGACAAAACCACTTTCAGAGAAAGATGTGTTATGACGCTGTGAGTTCATACATACCAAACTTCACCTCTCCATTTTAAACTTATGGGAAACTAGGCTAACAAACACAATACCCAGCCTCCCCATTCTGTCCTATGGGCAGAAGGGCCTTTCACGAGTGAAAAACGAAATGGAGGGTTTTTCACTGTCAGGACATAACACACACCTCAGTATATGTCCTGCCTTTTACTTACACGGCACCCTGCCCAGGGGTTACCTGGGACCTACCACAGGGGTGCCCACGGTGTACGTAAAAGGGAAAGTAAGGCCTGACAAGTGGTTGCACTTGTCAGGACAACATGCTAACTTAGCAAACTGCGCGCAGGCCCTACACTGCAGGCCTGAGTTCCCTTCTCTGTGCGCCCTTTGCATTACTAGCCCTGGCACACACAGTGCACATCACTAGGGACTTTACTAGTAAGGCAAACATACCAATCATGGCCAACCAATTACCATTGCACTTTACACAGGGAACCTTTGTACTTTGACACTGATTAACAGTGGCAAAGTACCCAAAGCATCTAAATTGGCAACTCTATGTCAGGAAAACGGTCTAGGGGGAAAGTAAAAAGTTTTGGGGAACTTTAGCCAAAACGGTCAAGTCCTACACACATCTTTTAGTAAAGATGTTTTTTAAATTGTGTGTTTGAAAATAGCACTTTTAGAAAGTAGCTATTTTCTTGTTCAACCATCCTGTGTGCCTCTGCCTGTTTGTGGATTGACTCTCTGGCTTTGGAGTGACAGGGGCTGGGTAGGTGCAGTGGCTCCAGGAGTCTGGATGAGTCAGCACTAGGCTGAATAGGCCTGATCTGCATTTGGAGTGGTAGGAGGAGTAGCACCTGTACCTGAATATGGCTGTGCCTGCCTTCCACAATGCTGGCTCTGCCCCCCTGTGGTGTGTCTGGAGCCAAGGCTCACACTGACAAAGGATGTTGTTGTGCACTTGCAGAGTGTCCCCCAGAACTGGTTTGAACTGGGCTCAGAGCCCCTTGCACAAAGACAACAAAGTCATTTTGGGGTATAAGTATCAGACCAAAAAACCCCAGACTGTAGATCATTCCTGGAATTCAAGAGGAACCTTTGCCAAGGAGAAGAGCTGAAGAGACTGAGGAGAAGTACTGCCCTTGCTGTGTGTCTGGGGTTGGCCTGCAGTTGCTGTTTCTGCCAAGGAAAGGAGAAGGACTTTGCTGTGTGCTGTGTCCCCTGCTTGAAGGAGATCTCCAAGGGCCTGAAGTGTGCTGGCCTCCTGTTCTGAAGTCTCAGGGACACAAAGACTTCACCCCCAGCTCCCCTGAACTCAGCTGCTGTGAGTTGTGACCTGCCAAGAGGTGCCTGTGCCAGTTTTGGGCCTCTGGAGGTTGTTGCTGCTCTTTGGGAGCTGGAAGCAAGAAGAAACACAAAGAACTACAGAAATCGACGCAACGAGGGATCGCGGCTGAAGAGGACCGACGCCGGACGGCGCGAAGCCTCGCAAAGTGACGCATCACTTCCGCTGTGTCACGCATCGTACCTGTGCACCAAGATTTCCACGCAACACCCGCAAACCAGAACCGTCTTGGATTTAGACGCCTCACTTCCCCCTACAGTCCGGATTCAATGCATCACTTCTCCTGTGTGCAGCAGAACGGGCACCTCACCTCCCCAAGGGCTCAGGAACTGACGCATCGCTGTGTTTTCCAACGCCTCCTTCCTCTGCGGCTGTTTGGCCTTGTGAATTTTGACGCATCTTCAGGTACTTTGTGTAAAAGTCACGCATCCATAGTTTTCTATGGTACAAGTTCTTGAAACCTTTTGAAAGTCATATTTTTAACTGTGTATGTTGGATTTTTGTCGTTTTGGTCTTGTTTAGTTTAGATAAAGATATTTTATTTTTCTAAACTGGTGTGGTGTCCTTTTGTGGTGTTTTCACTGTGTTACTGTGTGTGTTGGTACAAATACTTTACACATTGCCTTTGGGATAAGCCTGTCTGCTCGTGCCAAGCTACCAAGGGGGTGAGCAGGGGTTATCTAAAGTGTGTATCCCCCTTTACCTGACTAGAAGCAAGGGTCCCTATTTGGACAAAGGTACCTACCTCTGCCAACTAGATGCCCCCATTTCTAACATTGGTGGTCAGCGGTGAGGATTTGAACCTGTATTTATACTTGACCCACAGTGATTGGTGTACATCACTAGTTTAGTGCAGACCACTATGGAACCACATACTGTGTTTTGTCTTTGGTTCTATTTTTGAGTAACCCTTAAAGTATCCACGCATCATGTCTCAAAGGGATAAACCAGCAAGTGATGTTGCAGAACTGGAGTATGATATTGAAATGTTAAGTAGTTACGAAGTAGGTCAACTCAAGCAGTTCTGCAGGAACTTTGGATGTCCCATGAAGAGCATCTCCAGGAAGGAGGAGCTACAGAAGGCCTTAAGGGCCTGGTGGGAGGCCAGAGAGGCTGGGGAGGCAGAGGATGCAGAGGTTGATGAGGATGCACAAGGGGATGGTTTCAGATCACAGGATCTGCCTGTGGGAAGAGCAGCCTCTAGGGCTGGCAGCAATCAGTCTTCCAGGAATGTTTTTCCAGAGGATTTGGAGGAAAGGCAAAGGGCCAGAGATCATGAGTTAGAGGTCATGAGAATAAATGCAGAGGAGAGCAGGAACGCTTATGCCTTGGAAGAGAAGAAATTGATCTTGGCACATGAACTGAGAATGAGAGAGCTTGATGAGGAGCTCAGAAGGCTTGAGGCCATGAGTATCTTAGCTAAGAAAAAGGACATGTGTGTAGCTCATGAAGTGAGCTTGGCTGGGTTGGAGGTGGAGTCCAGCTCAGATGGTGGCAGCAAAAAAGTAGTGTCTAGTGCTGAGGGAGAAGTACACACTCCCAGAGATGTGGCGCCTCACTTGAAGGAGGGGGTTGACATACACCAAGGGGTTCAGGGTTACGCTGTAGCTCCAATGGTGTAGTAAAAGACAACAGGAGTATAACCCATAGACCAGGTTGAGATCTGGGTAAGTAAGCGAAATTAACAACAATGTCTCAACCGGATTCAATGAGAAAGGCAGATACATGTGTATGTACACGACATTACAAGGAAGAAACAAAATAGGGAGACTCCTGGTAGTTTTTCAAAAGTGCTCATGGCATCATATATTTAAAACCACAGTTTATACAAAACAGTTATATCAGCACTGTGAGCATAAATTGCGAAGGCAACCCAAAGGAACTTGGTGCACGTTGTGCTCGTAATGCAATGAGTGACGGCGCATGTGGCAAGTGATAAACACAGCGAGAGACGCAAGGTGACAAGGTGATGAAAAATATGTACAAGGATCAATGGTTCAGCATGAATTGTTGTTTACAGTGATTGAACAAGATTTTAAACTTTTTTATGAACCAAAGTAGAATATGCGCCGTGAGTTGCGCTGTTAGATCGGTCGACGGCGTTTCGATCCTATTTATTCAGGATCATCTTCAGGACCGGGTTGCCAAAATTGGGGTGCTGTATAGGGGAGGAAAGGGAGAGTTCAGGGAGGGAACAAGGGGAAAGGGGCGCAGGGGTTATGGAAAGCGTGAGGTGGGAGGATAACAGCCTACCTGTAGGTCAAGGGTAGAGGGCTGACAGGTATGTCAACTGCTTGGTCAAAATCCCAGCGTGTGTAGTTGGACCGTGGACACGGTCCGCATGAAGTTGGGGAAGGTGTAGCACTGTCCTGGGAATGAAAAGGATGGTCATGTATAGATTGGTAAGATGTAGGGTGGTGCAAGCTGAAACGCTGGTGGAAAAACGAGAGAGACTCACCCGGAGGGAAAGAAGTACCGGCGTGAGTGGGATGAAATCACGGGTAACACACATACTCACCCCCATCAATCCATTCCACACACAGATTGGCCTTTGGCGGCGCTACATAGGCGACATCCTCCTGTTGTGGAAGGGCCAGTCTGACTCTCTGAATTCCTTTGTCCATTGGCTGAACCAATCTCAACCTCACCTAAAATTCACAACAGACTACAGATCCAATGACCTACCGTTCCTAGATCTCACCATCCATGCAGAAGATGGAAAAATCGGAACCACTCTGTATCGAAAACCCACGGAACGCAACACATTATTGCATTACTCCAGTTACCACCCACGCGGCCTTAGAGATGGCCTACCCTACGGCCAATTTTTACGCGTCCGCAGAAATTGCAAATGGCGGAAAGACTACTTCCGGGAATCAGACATCCTCTGAGACAAACTAGTCTCCAGAAGCTATCCACCCCGTTTGGTCTCACGTGCCCGCAAGAGAGCATGGTACTGCCACCGAGATGACCTTCTCACACCTCAACCTAAAAAAACGAATACTAGGATCCCCTTTGTGACTAAATGTAGCCCGTGCAGTAACCAAGTCAAGAAGATCATCACACGCAATTGGTCCATTTTGAGAACCCAAAAGGTGTTACAAGAACCTCCTCTCTTCTCCTACCAACGAGGGGATAACCTGGCCAATCATCTTGTCCATGCTATCACTTGGCCGACAAAACCCACACAACAGAACTCCATTACTGCCGCGTGGGGTATACCACCTTTGATCGGACATTACAGATGCCAATCCTGTGTTGTGTGTGATCTCACATCGAATACCAAAGAATTCAAGGCCAACAACAAGACCTACCCACTCAAAACTTTCACCAACTGCAGATCCCAAAATGTGATCTACGCAATTTGATGCCTGTGTGACCTCATATACATTGGCCAAACGACCCAAATGGTTAAGCAGAGAATAATACAACATAAAAGCAGAATCCATTGCAAAGTCCTGACTGCCCCTTTGGTGACACACTACCTTGAAAAAAATCACAATGAACTAGAAATCACCTGGCAGGTGATCGATCAACCTTTACTACCCATCAGGGGCGGTAACCTCCAGACCTTACTAAACAGGAGTGAATGCAAATGGATCACATGCTGCAATTCAGTAGACCAGGGCCTCAACACCATTGATGAATGGAACAGTACAATACAGATATAACCATGAACTCAAACCTCCATGTACTGACCTCTGCACCTACCCTGCCATCAGCTACCCTTGACCTTGCATGCACCCTGCTCCTCACTACCCAAACAACATACTTCTCTCCCTAAACACCCTGATTAATTACCCAATGTTATGTTCCAAACTGGGTCACTTGTGATCCCATACAATATTGTATTTTACCAATATCCTTCTGGATTCCCTTCCTCAAACTGATTTGTCTCTCATCTTATGATACATTATATCAATTTTCTTCTGAAATGTGGTTTAAGGTATTCCAGACTTATTTACTATTGTCATGTAATTTTGTACATTGCCTTATATTTAATTTACACTACACCCCTGTTTAGGATTCCACTCACGTACCGTGTAAACAATTAATTTGTCTAGCAGTATTAATTAACCTACCATGCGATTCGACCATCACGTGTATTGTTTAGAATACCACTGACGTGCCGTCTAATTTGTGTACCAATATTAATTAATCCTTGCCATGCATTTCGGCCATCACTTGTATTCAAACTCTAATACATGCTCAGTCAGGGATACCCCGAAGTGCCGAATAGTCTTTTCTCCCTTCCCTCTACCCTCCCTCCCCCAAACGTCCCTCCTGCGCGTACTACACCACGTCCTAGCGTCCTTAACTACACCCCGGCCACTCGTGGCATCACCATACTGGTGTGCGGTCACATGACACGCTGACGCACCGCCCCCAGGAACACGACGTATTAACCCTGACTGTCTCCCACATTCACTCGAGATACCGGCCGAGACCGCACACGTACGTGGCGGCTAGGACCTGAACCCAGGACTCCTCCGGCCATTGGATTAATTCCCTTCACGAAGTTCTTCTCCACAACGGTAAGCCCGCACATCGCCATTGTCCACGACGGCTTCCCTCAGAGGCATTACCTCCGGTGCCCGCTACCTCTAACACGCATATTCCCCTGTACCTAGGTACCCTCTCCGGGACTTATGCAGTGGATCGGGGACCCGACCCTGCTACCCGTACCCTCGAGCTCCACATCGGTGGATACTATGTGAGTTTATTTCCCACCTGCGCGTTCACTGACCACACATGCTTCACTCCTCCGCTAATTTCCTTCTTTCCTGCCCTTTCCTAGGGTAAATTGATTGCTCAGTCCACCCCAGCAGATGCCTTCTCTCGCTGCGCTTTACCCGTGATTTCATCCCACTCATGCCGGTACTTCTTTCCCTCCGGGTGAGTCTCTCTCATTTTTCCACCAGCGTTTCAGCTTGCACCACCCTACATCTTACCAATCTATACATGACCATCCCTTTCATTCCCAGGACAGTGCTACACCTTCCCCAACTTCGTGTGGACCGTGTCCACGGTCCAACTACACACGCTGGGATTTTGACCAAGCAGTTGACATACCTGTCAGCCCTCTACCCTTGACCTACAGGTAGGCTGTTATCCTCCCACCTCACGCTTTCCATAACCCCTGCGCCCCTTTCCCCTTGTTCCCTCCCTGAACTCTCCCTTTCCTCCCCTATACAGCACCCCAATTTTGGCAACCCGGTCCTGAAGATGATCCTGAATAAATAGGATCGAAACGCCGTCGACCGATCTAACAGCGCAACTCACGGCGCACATTCTACTTTGGTTCATAAAAAAGTTTAAAATCTTGTTCAATCACTGTAAACAACTATTCATGCTGAACCATTGATCCTTGTACATATTTTTCATCACCTTGTCACCTTGCGTCTCTCGCTGTGTTTATCACTTGCCACTTGCGCCGTCACTCATTGCATCACGAGCACAACGTGCACCAAGTTCCTTTGGGTTGCCTTCGCAATTTATGCTCATAGTGCTGATATAACTGTTTTGTATAAACTGTGGTTTTAAATATATGATGCCATGAGCACTTTTGAAAAACTACCAGGAGTCTCCATATTTTGTTTCTTCCTTGTAATGTCGTGTACATACACATGTATCTGCCTTTCTCATTGAATCCGGTTGAGACATTGTTGTTAATTTCGCGTAGCTCCAATGGTGTGCAGTGTCCCTGAGGTAGATTGGGGAACTGACACAGGGGTTCATATTCCTAGTGGTGGGAGGGACACTCTACTGACTCCAGATGAGAGGTGCAGGGAGAGGGGAGAGGGGTTCCTCCATGGTAGCAGCCTTGGTGTGTGAGTGTGGAGACCACCCAGAAGAGTGTGGGTTGAGTGACAGAGACAGTCAGACACTGCCTTGCCAATCTCAGGAGAATGGTGTGGGGTACTTGTGTGAGGCACCGGATGGTGAGGCAAAGGGTAGCTTGGTTAACACATGTGTGGGGCTGTGTGATTCGATTGTTGGAGAGCATATTTTAAGTCCCTGTTTTCCAGAGCTATGCCAACAGCCGGTGGAGTGTGAGTTCTCTGACCCCAGGGAGCTTGCACTGGAGACGGACCTTTTGGTGGAGTCCAGAGGGTCTGAAGAAGCTTTTGAGAGTGATCCCGACGGGGGTGGCTCAGGTTTTCCCCAACCAAGTGAGGTAGGGGAGGTTTGTGGAGGTAGGTCCTGGAGTAGTGGGAGGGGTGTAGGGTCCCACGTCCTGTCTCAGAGGAGAAGGAGTGGGAGTGGGCTGTGTCCCAAGGTGCCTGAAACCCAGTCCCCGGTCCTGGTTGGTTCCAAGAGTGAACACCAGGAGGGGGGCCTAGTCTGTACCGAGAGGCTATCCCCTGAGGGGGATCCCAAAGTGTCAGGTGGACTGGGGGGGACTGCTGTAGCAAGCATCCCACCAGATCTGGTGTCTGGCTGCACCGCTCCAGTGGGGAGGCTGCATGAGTCCAGAGAAAAGGGTGAGGGGGGACTCTGTCCCCAGTGGAAGGACCAGTGGGTCAGTGGTTGCCAGCTCTGAGGTCAGAGCACCCCAGGACTGACCCTGGTGAGGCCACTTCTGGCCTGGGGGTCTTCATGCTCTGTCAAGTGGACAGGAGTCTAGAGAACTGCACCAGGCAGACTCTCATACAACTCATGAGGAGTGTGTTTCCCTTGGGGGGGTTGGTGTACTCCCCTGGAAGTCCTGGGTTGCCAGGCACTGGTCCAACCTAAGGGTACAGACCCTGGGTTGGAGGACCAGGTTCAGGGTGTCCCCCCTGACCTGGAGGAAGGGGTGACTGCTAACCGTGCCCCTACCAAGTTGTCTTCTGGGGGTACCGCTCCAGGTGGGAGGGTGCAGAGCCCCATGGAGGTAGACACGGTGTGGGAGAGCCCATCCTAGTCTCTTGTCCAGCCATAGGGTACAGACCCTGGGCTGGTGGGCCAGTGTCAGGTTGCCATACCTGACTTGGCAGGAGGGAAAGTGGAGAAGAGGTGCCAGGCACCCGGGGCTACTGCCCCCTACTTTCTGACACCACAGAGGTTAGAGAGGCCTGAAAGGCATGAGGCCTAGCTCTCATTACTGACAGCTGTCAGTGGCCACTGTGTCTGGCTGTCCTGGTGGACAGAGTTGCCCCTGGGAGGGGGGCAGGAGTCACACCCCGGGGGTGGACTGGGCCACACCACTGTGTTGGCCATGTGGGTACTGTCTACCGGTTGGGATACATCTGTTAGCAAAGTAAGTTTAGGCGCTACACAGATGGGGTCCCCAGATGAGGAGAAGGGTCACCCATGGTTTAGCCTAGTGGGCCCTGAGAGTGTGGATAGAGGGATCTAACTGGGTTCAGGAAGGCGTAGAACGGGAATAGACCCCTGCTGTTCGGGCCAGGTTCCAGGTTCTATCGCCCCCCGCAGGGAAGCCCATCGAGGTATTGATTGGTCTACCCTGGCTTTAGGCTGGAAGGGGGTTGTGTTGGAAATTGCCCTTTTTGCAGGGTTATACCCAAACTTTTGGCTTCTTCCTCCAATTTTTTCCTGACCTGTGTTTGTTGGCTATAGGACTCTGGGCACTTTACCACTGCTGATCATTGCTAAAGTGCATATGCTCTCTGTGTAAATTGATATTGTGATTGGTTCTCCCTGATTGGCATATTTGTTTTACCAGTAGGTCCCTAGTAAAGTGCGCTGAGTGTGCCAGGGCTGGTAAATCAAAATGCTACTAGTGGGCTTGCAGCACTGATTGTGCCCCCCACATGAGTATCCATGAAAAGAGGTCTCAGGCCTGCCACCACAGTGCCAGTGCGCAGTTTCTTAACTGCCATGTCGACTTGGCAAGTGGACCCACTTGCCAGGCCCTACCCTTCCCTTTTCTTACACATAAGATACTCCTATGGTAGGCCCAAGGTACCCCCCAGGGCAGGGTGCAGTGTATGTGAAAGGTAGGACATGTACTGGTGTGTGTAACATGCCCTGATAGTGAAATACTGCCAATTTTGTTTTTCACCATTGAAAGGCTATCTTGCCCCATAGGACAGAATGGGGAATGCTTTGTAAAAATTTTACAAGCATATCTTTCCATAGGGATAAGATAGAAAAATGGAGTTTGGTATCCCTGAACTCAGGATTTAATAACACATCTTTTAGTAAAGATGTTTTTTAAATTGTGTGTTTGAAAATAGCACTTTTAGAAAGTAGCTATTTTCTTGTTCAACCATCCTGTGTGCCTCTGCCTGTTTGTGGATTAACTGTCTGGCTTTGGAGTGACAGGGGCTGGGGAGGTGCAGTGGCTCCAGTAGTCTGGATCAGTCAGCACTAGGCTGAATAGGCCTGACCTGCATTTGGAGTGGTGGGAGGAGTAGCACCTGTACCTGAATAGGGCTGTGCTTTCCTTCCACAATGCTGGCTCCGCCCTCCTGTGGTGTGTCTGGAGCCAAGGCTCACACTGACAAAGGATGTTGTTGTGCACTTTCAGAGTGCCCCCCAGAACTGGTTTGAACTGGGCTCAGAGCCCCTTGCACAAAGAGAACAAAGACATTTTGGGGTATAAGTATCAGACCCAAAACCCCAGACTGTAGATCATTCCTGGAATTCAAGAGGAACCTTTGCCAAGGAGAAGAGCTGGAGAGACTGAGGAGAAGTACTGCCCTTGCAGTGTGTCTGGGGTTGGCCTGCAGTTGCTGTTTCTGCCAAGGAAAGGAGAAGGACTTTGCTGTGTGCTGTGTCCCCTGCTTGAAGGAGATCTCCAAGGGCCTGAAGTGTGCTGGCCTCCTGTTCTGAAGTCTCAGGGACACAAAGACTTCACGCCCAGATCCCCTGAACTCTGCTGCTGTGAGTTCTGACCTACCAAGAGGTGCCTGTGCCAGTTTAGGGCCTCTGGAGGTTGTTGCTGCTGTTTGGGAGATGGAAGCAAGAAGAAACTCAAAGAACTATAGAAATCGATGCAACGAGGGATCGCGGCTGAAGAGGACCGACGCCGGACGGCGCGAAGCCTCGCAAAGAGACGCATCACCTCCGGTGTGTCACGCATCGTACCTATGCACCAGGTTTTCCATGCATCACCCGCAAACCAGAACCGTCTTAGATTTCAACGCCTCACTTCCCCCCTACAGTCCGGATTCGACGCATCACTTCTCCTGTGTGCAGCAGAACTGGCGCCTCGCCTCCCCAACGACTCAGGAACTGACGCATTGCTGTGTTTTCCAACGCTTCCTTCCTCTGCGGCTGTTTGGCCTTGTCAATTTTGACGCATCTTCAAGTACTTTGTGTAAAAGTCACGCATCCATAATTTTCTATGGTACAAGTTCTTGAAACCTTTTGAAAGTCATATTTTTAACTGTGTATGTTGGATTTTTGTTGTTTTGTTCTTGTTTAGTTTAGATAAAGATATTTTATTTTTCTAAACTGGTGTGGTGTCCTTTTGTGGGGTTTTCACTGTGTTACTGTGTATGTTGGTACAAATACTTTACACATTGCCTTTGGGATAAGCCTGTCTGCTCGTGCCAAGCTACCAAGGGGGTGAGCAGGGGTTATCTAAAGTGTGTATCCCCCTTACCCTGGCTAGAAGCAAGGGTCCCTATTTGGACAAAAGTACCTACCTCTGCCAACTAGAAACCCCCATTTTCTAACAGCGCGAACAAGACCCATGAGGGTATCGGAGCGCTTTACAGTTGAGCAATAGAGAGGAGGCCTATAGATCAGACAACAGAGTAATCGAAAGTACAGGGGGAGAAAACTTTAGGTTTGCAGAACAAGGCATAATCATAAACAGTTGAAGCATATACTAAGGGTGAGGGACATGTGTCAGGAGAATAGTGAATCAAGAATAAGTGAAGCAGATTACAAATGTCACAGAGGAGGAAGCTAGGGGATCTAATAACAAAGTATATACGAAAAAGTACAACAAGAAGTAACTCTCTGAAAACCCAAATCAAAATGCGATCATAAAAAGTCTGGTAATAAACAAGGGAGAGGCAGGCGCGTCTTTGAGTGCTTGTCGGTCATGGGGGTTCTCGGGCAGAAATTTGTTCATCAATAACGCTTTAACTTCCTTTTTGAAGGATGTCATTGAGGGGTTCATCTGATTTCAGGGGGCAAGGATTTCCAAATTCTCGGGGCGATACCCGAGAAAGCTCGATCGTACGTTTTCTTTTTATGGAATTTCTTCAGTTTCAGCAGTAGGGTCCTGGCATTTCTGGAGGACCTGGAATCACCAGATAGCACAAGTTTTTGTGCAAGGTATAGCAAGATTTTGAAATGTACGACTTTATGGGTCATGCAAGCAATTTTCAGTCGTTACTTGCTTCATATGGGGGCCAGTTTAGGGATTTCAGCTCTGGCGTGATATGGTGGTCTCTTTTTGAGCCAGTGATGAGTCCAGCAGCAGAGTTTAGAGAGGCCCTTAGTGGAGCCTTCTTCAGTCTAGAGAGGCCGTAGAGGGTTACACTTCCATAGTCCAACTTGGAAATCACCAGAGTTTGCCCAGCAGATTTGAAGTCATTGGGGGGGAGGAAAGGTTTTATTTTCCTTATAATGCTCATTTGGAAGTTAGCTCCCTTGGTGAGAGCACTAATGTGCTTCTGCATGTTCAGGCTCTTGTCGAGCATTATGCCCAATGAGCTCGTGGAGTCAATGACGTGTAGTATGCAGCTAAGAGCTGTTAGCTGATTCATCGATTCACTGATGACAGATGATTGTTTAGGTGGGGCGATTAAAAGGAATTCTGTTTTCAGAGCATTTAATTTAAGGTGATTTAGCATCAGCCAATTTTGGGCTTTCAGTAGCGTGGTGTTGAGCGATCTGATGTCATCTTGGGAGGAGACTTTTGGGTACAGTTGGGTGTCAGCGGCATACATGTGATAGTGGATGTTGGATAGTTTCAACATTTCAGCTAAAGGCTCCATGAACAAGTTGAAGAGAGTTGGAGAGAGTGTGGACCCTTGTGAAACCCCTAGATTAACCGAAGAGGGATTAGATAGGGACTGATTAACCTTGACTCTTTGAGTTCTATTGTGGTTCTATTCTATATTTGAGCTGACAAAGTGCAGGTCGATGTAAAAATACCTATGGCTCTATACGCTGATTACATTGATAGAATGAATGAGCCTTTTTAAAACCTATGATAGTATACTCTTGTAACACTACCTATGTCTGCCAAACGCTCAGGGTGGACTAAAACAATGCCCATACTTGCTATGCAAAACTCTATGGGCCAGATGTACGACCATTCACTTTTGCGAGTCGCAAACTGCGTCGAATTGCGACTTGCAAAACTGACTGTACAATAGTGTCTCAGACACTGTTAGCGATTCCCATTGGGGTTGCAAATTGCATGCCTCATCGATATTCATGAGGCAAGCGCAATTTGCGACCCCATTGGGAATGGCTAGCACTCCCAGGGATGGTGGCCTGCTGGTGTCAGCAGACCACCATGTCTGGGACTGCTTTTTAAAATAAGCAGTTTTTTTGTTTTAAATGCAGCCCGTTTTCTTTAAAGAAAAACGGGATGCATTTAAAAAAGAAAAATTAAACTTTGAAGTTTCATTTTTTAAGGGCGGGCAGTGGTCCCTGAGACCACTGCCTGCTCTTAAAACATATTTATGCACCCATTCACAAAGGGGAAGGGGTCCCCTGGGGACCCCTTCCCGTTTGCGAGTGGTTTACCACCTACTTGAAGTAGGTGGTAAACTGCGAGTGTATTGCGGCCGCAAATGCAGTCGCAAAACAATAGTAAATGGCATTGAGCCTCGCTATTAGAAGGGACGCCCCTTCCTCATAGCGAGAGTTGCAAACGCTATTTTGCGAGTCAGTGACTCTCAAAAATATGGTTTGTACATGCCATGACCCTTTTTTGTGGCCGCAAACGGGCCGATCTCCCGTTTGCGAGCGCAAAAAAGGGTCGCACATCTGGCACTATGTGTTCAGTTAAAATGAGCAATAATGCATCCAGGTAATAACAACTCCACTGACAGTCTGATAAAAAATTGATAAAGACGTGTGGGACGGTAAAGGACCAATACTGCATAGTTTTAGTAAAATGCCAGTGCAGATTTGAAACATAAAATAATGTATGCTCCACATGCTGTCTAAGTCATTTGGGTGCTCAGTTTCAATCAGTAACACAAAAAATGCCTTTGGTGTAGAGTTCTATCCGTGCTCCAGTTGTTGACCAAACAAACTAAGTACATGGTTTTACATAGAACAGATCTATAATGTGGCACACGATTCCTCCAGGACTACTCAGAAGTACAGGGGGGCATATTTACAAGCCCCTTGCGCCACTTTTGCGCCGCCGTTGCGTCACTTTTGTGACGCAGCGGTGACGCAAACCATGCGCCACGTTGCGCATTATTTACAACGTGACGCATCTAGGGAGATGCGTCACGTTGTAAACCCCTGCGCCACATGAAACCTGCGTCAGGTTTCATGTGGGCGTTCCGGCGCAGGGTGGGCGTTCCCTCGCAGGTACGCCTCGTAAAAGTGATGCAGTGAAATCTACAAGATTTCACTCAGTCACTTTTATGCCCATGCTGCGTCAAAACCCTGCGCCTGCTTGAAGCAGGCGTAAGGATTGACGCAGCATGTTAGGCATAGGGCACCCCCGAGCCTTACTGGAGCTGCGTCGCGCTTGCGACGCGACTCCAGCAATGCGCCGCCTTTCCGTCGGGGGATGCGAGACGCATCTGCCCATCCGTGCGCCACGGCGCGCCGCATTGTAAATGCGGCGCATCAGTGGTGGCGCAAGGGTGGCACAGGGAAAGTGACGCATCTATAGAGATGCATCACTTTCTTGTAAATCTGCCCCAGGGAGTCCATTTATTGACTAACATTTTGCATTTATTGCCCACGTCCTTCTGCTCTATCTTTTTTCAGTCTTGTAACCCTTCAAGCGGGGTATATATAGGAAGCTACTGCCTGGTAGATTTACACTTGGTCTGCTCTATAGCAGAATGATAGCGCAGCTCTGTAGCACCTCAGATAACATTTTAAGAACAGTAGTTGTAGGTAATACTTTGAATTTTCAGTGACATATTGCACAACAGCATAAGGTGCATGATTGTTTCTGGACCACCTACAGTGCAATGACACATTTCGGATCTGCTTCCTTGCGCCTTGGTCTATGATTTAGTGAAAGCCCACACCTGTAGAGTACCTATCCTGAGTATAAGATGTAAGGCCCTTTTCTCAGGTGGAAATTACAAATCCAGAAATGGCTTCCAACGAGGTTCTTGTTTGAGTTCCAAGTAGTTTATCAAAAGGGCACTTTTCCTAGCCTCTTACTTTTGCCACATGTGAGACCAGTATTTTCTTTCTGACTGTCTCTAAGGTTCCTTTATTCATCTGTTCAGGGTTCTTCCATTGCTCTGTGCAATCAATTGATGTTTGGATATGCTCTATGTGCCTGAACCATGGTAGACTATTGTGATTCTTGCATCGCCGCCGCCTTCCTGTAAAGGGGCTCATAAATAAGCCTCCAGTATCTAACAGGACATAAAACTATTAAGTCCTCCAATGTTGTCATCCTCAGCTCTGCTCTTATTGCTGTCACTGGAGTACCAGGGCCTAGATTTAATGTGCATCCCAAAAATGCACATTCATGAATCCCCAAATTTCAGTACCATAGGAGCTTGCCACCAGCGTTTTCGTTTTATAGGCTGTTAAAGCTGACTTTATTAATCAATTTCCACCCGTTTGGAATTCTTGATATTGAGCCAGCATGTTGTGTCAATATTGTTTTCGACTTTGCTAGTTGTGCTCCCCAATGCAGGTGATCATCGTTCGTATACCCAGATAGTCGTACATTTTCACCCACTTAATGGGTTTACCATAAATCCTGAATGTCGACATTAGCTTGGGTTTGGGGTTGATTATCATGTATTCAGTTTTATCCGTGTTGATCTGTAACTTTCTTTATCTGCAAAATCACTTCCAAGAGCCGGTGCTTTGACTTTCCTGTGCATGCTGGTATTACAGCATCCTCTGCGAATAACAAGATCGGGATATGCTCATTATCCAATTTCAGAACATCAAGGCCAAGATTGCTAAGAATTAGCCTAATTTCATTGATGTAGGTGGTAAATAATTTGGGGGCATGTACACAGCCCTGCCTAACTCCTGTATTTATTTAAACCTTATCGATACATTCGCCCATGGTACCATATTTCACTCTAGAACTGTTGCCATTGTGCTAATCCTTTAAAAAAATTGAGAAGCCTAGTGGGAAAATCTCCTTCCTCCAGAATACTCTCGAGGGCCAAATGATCAACAGAGTCAAATGCCGTCTTTAGATCTCTGTCGAACCAAGAAAAGGGGGGAGTTCTGCAAAGACATGTACTTCATGAAGATTATGTACATTCTCGCAACCTGGTCTATAGTGATTTGACCTTCGCGGAAACCAGCCTGGAGCTGGGACATAATATGATTCTCTTCCATCCAGGTCGGGACAGCAACAGCATTCCAAAGATTTGTCCTACTCCATCTAGTAAAGAGATTGGCCAGTCATCGGCAGGATCATCTCTTCTCCCTTTCTTGTGTATCGCACTATTATGGAAGCCTTCCATGAGTCTGGGACCATGCCTAGGGCCATCAAAGGTGTTAAATAGTAACGTTAGGGGTCCGATCCACAACTCCTGGTTATTTTGAAGCACATCAGCTGGGACTTTGTCAGGGCCTGGTGCTTTACCAGCTTTCTGACATTGAATGGATATGGCTACTTCCATCCGGCTAAAATTATCATCAGCTTGTTGACACTAAGAAATGCAGTTTTTGGGATCAACTTGCCTCTTTGACTCTCCACCCCGGATCATTTATCAATTAATCCGCTTCAATGGGTTTTTGGCAAAATGCTCAATCCAACTTCCATGACTTACATTAACTTCAAGATTCTTGGCGGCCCTTTCACCTCTCCAATTAATAATTTCCTAGTACTTCTTGACATTGTTTTGGTCTATTGCTGCCTGGAGAGCCTCCCATGCCTTATTACGCTGGTTTCTGTTCTTATATCTAATAAGGTTTTTGTAGGACCTTCTTACTTCCTGTAGCTTTAATTTACCCCTCTTTTTTTTAACTGCTACCGTGAGAGCTTTTTTCAGCTTGAGACTTTCCTCATCATACCATTCATGATAAAAAGCTTGCAATACAGTTCCTCAGCTGTTTTTGTGAGCCCTAAGCACTTCGGTATTGGCTGTGAGCAACTGCTCAAAGGATTCTAACATCATGCACTCAGAAACCTCATTCAGGGCAGCTTAAAGAGCGTTGCATTGTGGATTTCAGAATAGTCTACTATTTCCCCTTTAGGGATCTCTAGATATGTTTTTCCTATTTATATTCAAAGTCACTTTACAGTGCCATAGAGTCTGAGGCTGGTGCCATACCTGGACAGAAACCTTAATTAAGTCAAAGGCAAGATGGAGAGGGTCCTTGAGCTTTCTATTGGCTCTTCCACCCACGTCAGCAATCTGGTGCCAAGCTTCCATATTTATTATCTTATTATCAATAATACTGCTCTCTTCCCTGCTTGAAAAGTGAATTTAGGAGGGTCATCATAGATTGTGCGGCCATTTATCAGCCTAAGACCTGCATCCAAAATTATTGAATATGGTTGCCTCCCTTTTTTAATTGGCTTATACGTGTCAGAGGTGATAAAGGGAGCCCACATGCAAGGTCCTCGTCAATAACTGCTTGCTCCTGCTATATTGGGTGGAGTACTGTATTTAAGTCAATGACAATATTATTCTAGCCGAATTTGCTGACCACTTGGGACATGTGCCATGGTACAGGGTGTTAGAATTTCCTTCTTGCGTCAAGGTGGCAAGTAATGCATCGAGAACATTTAAAATAATTGAATTTCTTCAGATCATGGTGGTAAGTATAAATTGATGGGATTAATCCTCCCTTGGGCCTTTTCCAGCTTTAGATGTTGAATGTTATTATTCATTGTGGCAAATGTTAGTTTCACCTATCGGTAAATCCTACTTTTAACCAGATGAGAAGGCCACCCTTTGCTCTTCCTTTCAGCTGGCTTGTGGCAGGCGTGTGGAAAGAGAGATTACCTTCCAAACCAATGTTTTCCAATGACCATGCTTCCTTGAGGCAGCAGATATCTTGTTGCTTCATATCAGCTACTCAGTTCTTATCTTCCATCTTTTTGCTAAACCCTGCCATATTCCAGCTTACCAGCTGCAGCGATTAACCTCATGGTGGCGGTTAACTATTTTCCCTAGAAATGTCTGCTTGGCAAACCTGCAGTAGCACCCTACCGGGGCTGGTGTGAGGACTTTAGACATACTGAGGAGAACTGGAATTATGCGATTCTGTGGCCGCTGTGTTTTCTACCTAATTATGGATCTGCCTCACTTGCCATATAATCCATCATCATCTACATGATTTTAAGATTTAACAAAAAACATAATTCTTTCTAGATCAAATGGATCAAAAGTTGCTAAGAAAACTGCCACGTGCTCCTGCACAGTGGCAGGCCTTTTGTTGCGCAGAGACTGGCCACCTTTCAGCTGCTTATTGCTGTTTTTAGGAGTTAAACTGATATTATTTAGGGCAGTGAACCGGTATGGCCGCACTGGACGCTGACCTGTGGAGGGGGCGCTGACCTCAGGGGGGCAGGGGGTGGCGTTGCTGTGTTTAGCAATAACTTATGATAGGAGAGATGAGGGGCACTTTTGCCCAATGGTAGTAAGAGAATCCAAGGAGGTGGCCCTGGGGCGTGGGGGCGCCAAAAATGATTGTTGCACCGGTTGCCACAGACACTAAAGCCAGCCCTGCTTCCAGTAGCCCTGCTCGTAGGTAAGGTGTGGCTTGAGTCCTATGGCACTGTGAGCACAGGACCCACGTCTAGTCATACTCATGCACTAAGGGTGTCTCACTTAGAAAATCAATACAAGTGGTGGGTGGAATGCTTGAATTATCTCAGCCGTTGGAAAACTCGGGCCACAATCCAGTCAACATGTCTGGCAGATATAAACAATGCACACTGACCAATTTTTAAGCGTCCCAAAAAACTGCTGGTTGAAGCACTATGAACACTTTGGACCATGTGGTGTTTACGATGTGTCAGGTACTTAAACTGCACACCCAATAAGAAAAGAAGTTTCTAATCAAATAATCGAGAAAAATCTGCGATGTTCTTTATCAGTCTTTCCTACCTTCATACTTTTCCACGCTCAGTGTTTAATTTGAGCTGGTGGTTTCCAGTGCTCGGCGCAGACCTTAATTGTCAGCACCGGGGCCTGTGCCAGTCTGCTACAAAGCAGTACTGTCTGGCCAATTTAGAGATGACCACAACAACAGTTAATTATCAACTCAATGTACATTAAAAATGAATATTACCTGCCACCCAAGCCATTCTTATAGCTTTGAGGGGCTTGAAATAGCTCGAATTGTCACACCTGTAGGAGTGTGAATGTTAGTACTTGTGTTGTTACTATCATTGGCAGGACTGGAAGGGGCAATGTGTGGTGCAAGCTGCAGTGGCCTCCTGATGACACCCCTGGCACCTATTTTCTTTGCAAATTAAGAACTGTCCACACTTAAACTCTACATCAACAGTTCCGTATGGAGGCAGGGACTCTGGGCAGACGGCCTGTGCTACAGGTTACATCCTGTGATTTGTCATAAGGGGATGAGAGAGGATGTGGCGTAAGGCCAGAGCTACCGACTTTTGAACTGGGGAAGTTCGAGTCTCAGCATCAGCTCGAACATCCTGTGATTCTGGGCAAATCACCTCATCTCCCTGTGCCTACCAAAAAAATGAACGTACCAAAAAAATTAATATGTCCTTGTATAATGTAACTGGTGCTCATGTTAAGCGCTCCAAAACCTTCGGGTCGAGTTTGCGCTATATAAAAATAGACAGCTTGTTCCCTGTCGCTCATAAATGTGTGCTACATTTTATGTACATATGGAATAATCATTTATTTATGCATGGTACTGGCATGTACTGTAAACTTAAAGTTACAGTTTGAAAGGTCTAATTATAGTTCTAATCCAATCGTAAAAAGCAACTGCCATTTATGATTGACTGTGCAGTGTGATGACCTCATGCATAGGAGGGGAGGGGACTTTCCTCCTAAGGTAGACTGAGAAACCAGTTGGCCTCATGGGCATTTGACTTCATGGCTCCAAAGAAGTGCCGAGGGGCAAGTTTCAGAATTTGCTTTGCACACAATGTCAGGCCCAGTACTAATTCTAGCCATGCGTCATGATGATTCCTAGAGCCATCTCTGGTGGTGAGAATGTCCAGGTTACTCCTGTGTTAGCTGCTGGATAGATGCCACTTTGATGGATTGTGAACACCTGCCAGGTCCTGAATTTCCTTCCACTATCATGATTGGGAACCGTGTTTCTGATTAGTTCAGAGCCTTCAAAGACTTCATCAGCCCCAGGTCCTCAAGATTCTGGTACTTTAGTGGCTGCTACTGGTGTCTTTGCTCGCCTTGGGCTGGAATCTGTACAATTACAGACATATCTTGACCGCTAAGAATATGTTTGTTGAAACCTCAAGAGGAATAATTTTATAATTAGCTATACATGTTGTCGCCACATCCTCCAGGAGCCCCCGTTGAACTTTCATAGTTTGAAGCCGATGTATGAATTGAGAAGATATTTGGTTCTCCTGGCCCTGGTTTTAGATCTACCATATACTTTTTTTTTGCTGTTATATATAGCATGAATTTGGCACAAGGTCATTCGAAGCCTTGACTTGAGCACCAGATTACACTACACGAGGTCAGATTCCTTTTTCGTATTTTTATGGTCGTGGAAAGATTAAGGGATTTCCCCAGAATCACAGGATGTTGAGCCAGCACTGGGATTCGAACCCAGTTCCCCACTTGCAAAGTCAGCAGCTCAGGCGGTTAGGCCATATCTCCTTCCTGAAAAAGGACATGCTGCTTTATTGCTAGTGATAAAGCCGGGTTCCGCTATCAGAATTTAACTAGGAACCCTAGGTCAATGGATCTTTTGTTACCTGCAGAGAAGTGTAAAGGGGAGAAATAACTCATTTGAGGCAATTCAACATTTCCGATGATTATGGCTCAAAAGATTACAGACTCCGAATTCCAATTTAGTGGGTTTATTACAAAGCCAGAAACAACTGAATGTACAAACACCTCAGGACGAGGTTGTAAAAGTACATGGGAACAAATACAAAGCCATATCTACGAGTGAGCTTAATCCGATGGATCATGAAAAGAATGAAAAGTTCCAAAAACAGAACACAGGCAAGGACTGCCCCAACGTCTAAGTCAGACTTCACCTGCGGCTGAAAGTGAAAAGCATTAGACTATCCCAACTCTATCTCTAAAGTGACATCCCTACTTAGCATTCCCCAGGCAAGATCAATTAAAGGTGTCAGCTCGTGAAGACTTCCTAAGAAGTACACTCACGTTGTATGGGTCAATTAGCCAAAGTTACAGAGCTCATTCTAAGAGGCTCCCTCTTTCCTCACTCATATCTTCTTACCCCTTCTCCTAATTCCCTTCTTCTCCTGGCTCATCCCTCGGGACACTATCCCTAATACAAAATGCACAGATGTAAAACACGCCCACAGATCACCTCATCTCACTGGGCACTTCTCATAGGTAAATTTCCACCGTCTTCCTCACTCCATCCAAGTTCGGCCCGATGACCTTGATTCCCAGGCCTCCTCAGTGAGAAAGAACACCGGCTCCCAATTATCGACATTCCGTTTACAAAGTATCACTTCTCCTCCTTGCCTAACTCCTAAAACAAAAGGCGTTAGTTTTAACTAACAAAGGCAGCTTCTTCCACCTGCAACGGAAACGTGGGAACAGAACAACCTTGCATGCACATGAAATTCGCTGACTACCTCCAAATGCGAGAGCTTACCAGGGAAATTACATTTTCAGGCCTACACAAATCGGCCAACATAAGAATAAACGAATAGGCCTTCAATTACACAAAAGTGAACATTTCATTTAGGTCTTTGCACATCAAATTATACACACAAGTTAACGGTGCTTTCCTTTGCAAGCATCTACAATTATTACTCCTTAAGCACAATTAGTCATCTCCACGTGCAGACTCCAACATGATGCACGTTTAAATCAAAATGCATTACATTACACATGGGCTTTTCATTAGGCAACTGCAGTATACTAAGGTTACTCTTCCCAAACATAAATGCCATTTCGTTTCTCTTGCATGGCACAAAACAATTTCTATCAATTCACTTGCAAATTATTATTACAACACGTTTTCTAATGACCAAATGTTAATACAACACAGGAATATATGCGGGTGGGGACTATCCATGATTATGATGCACCCCTACAATTTTAGAGCACTATCGCGCTCCATCAGTTGCCCCCTCTGTTGATAAGTGTCATCATAACAAATCACACTCCCTGGAGAAAGAACCGACCTTAACAGAACTTGTAGCCACTCTTCCCTGTCGGAACTTCTCTAGGCTTTTAATATTCTCATAATGACTGTCCTGCAGTCTCTCCATCCTTTGCTCTTGCTCTCTAAGAGATCTCCTAACTCGATTCGCTTTATGCCACTTGTAAGCCTTCACCAATCCCAACAAAATAATCACACAGACCACTACTATGATGATAAGCTTCAAAATGTAACCGAAAATTCCCCTTCCAAGGGACGCAAACCAACTTCCTTCCTTACCAAACCCTTTTCCCACTTTGTCCCGAACTCCTTCTGTGGCTAAGTCATGCACCTCATGGTGGATCTCAGTGATATTACTTATATACTTCTTCAGATCTTTGCTGTTATCCGGTATATAAGTACAGCACTCTTGAACTTTTAGCATTTTACAGACTCCGCCCTCTTTTGCCAGTAAAACATCTAAAGCAAGACAGTTCTGCATCACCATAGCCCTTATCGACACCATCTCTCCATTCACAAGCAACAACGACTGAGCTGTGTTTGCTGCAACTTGTCCACAATAGTTGACAACCTTCTAATCTTGACATCGTTCAACACCACTCCCAAACTTGGTATCAGTGCTCCAAAGACATCTCCCACAATCTCTCATGCACTTGCACCTCGCTTCCCCCTAGGATGTAATCCACCTTCCAAATGTCCTAAATCCTCCACATGATAAATTTTCGGAAACACCACTGCCACATAGCACGTACCATACCAATTCAATGGCAATCGCACATAGGCATTTTTCCCACACACGAAATACACATTTGGGACCACTTGTATCGCATCGTGCAAGAACTTCTTCGCTGTAGCCTCAATGGTGAAAGTATGATCACACACGCTCTGTCCCACAAAGACCTTGTCATAATAGGTCTGGACTTATCTCACACACAACTTCCCTCTCTGCTCAAAATCCAATGCTATTGGACCACTGCTCCCTTTCGCTTTATGTGCTAACTCCTCCTTGGTCCACTCAACTTTTCCTTCCCTATTGTTACGGTTTACTGTTAATTGTCTATGTCTATCTTCCACTTGATCTATAAATTTCTTCTCTACATCTTTTAATGAGCATGTTAGATTGTGACGATATGCATAAGCCGCATCTTAAGTTACAGTAGGTATGAAATACTTCCCCACTCTATCTTCCTGCTTATAATAATCATACTTGTTCAAATGCTTATAAGCTGGAACTTCCGAAAGCACTGCATCATAATTAGAAAAATAATATTCATAATGACTTTTATCATAAAACATAATAAGCAATAAACTACATGTGATACCATACGTCAAAGGGAGATGATGATAATGAATACCTTCCTCTACAGACGCAGGCAACTGCATACACACATAACAGTCTCTCACATCCATCGTATTTACATATTCATATAGCAGCTTCGCGTAGACATTAAGCGTATAATCACCTCTAGACAAATCTACATGCAGCATACGACTAGTTTGATCTAGCATAGCTTTATCAGCTCCTACGATACCCTCTTTGGCACTAGAAGTAGTAGGTGTGGATGTCCCTTTTACTCCCACTCCCTCAACTTCTGTATCATGTGAAATTTTGACAGACACAATAATAACTACTGCTATTACAACTATCACCCCTACTATGAGTGTACCTATCACACACTTAGACCTACGGTTCGAATTTCCAGACTCCATCTTTAGCTTGTCGGTTTAGTTCAGCAAGAGGATACACTAAAAGTCTCTTTTCTTCACCTCAAATTGCTGTTCAAACAGTTCAAACACAGTTCATTGAAGTGCTGGAAATTCTTTCACAGTTCGTTGCTCTGGTTTATTTACACAGTTCAAAAGACTTCCTTAGCCCTTTTTCTTCTTCTATAGAAAACCCTAAATGTATTCTTCTTTCACTCGGACCTAGGTTATCTTCTTAAAACACTTATTTACAGTTCACAGTTCAATCACAGTCTCTTATAAGCTCAGAACCAATTTCAATTAATACACGCTACAAAATTTCAAGACGGACAGCTGCAATCTCCTGAGCTGGTGGCTGATATCCAAAAGTTGGAAAGGACAGTTCCTGAAGGATTAGAATTCGCACTCTGCTCAATATCGGAGGTCTCTGAACAGTTATTGTCAGCACCCTTTCTATTTTCAATCCAGGAACTATCAGTCCCACATCAATTTTCAACTTGGGTGTTCTGTTTGACCACTTGTGAAGACCTCAGTCTCCCGGTCCCCACTACTACCGGCATCAGTGACCATATAAGTCCACTCCGGGGCAGGGTATCTCTGGCAAGGCACCCTTACTCTCCTTGTTCTTCTTGGGCCTTCTCGAGCTTGCTCTGCGTCACTCAGTTCTGATTCAGATGTCTCCGACACAGGAGCAAGATCTCTCTCAGGAGCTAGTCTCAGATTCAGCCTCCTTTGTCTCCCAGGCCACGATTCTTCTGCAAGTTCAGCTCTTCTCCTCTGCCCCGACCACTTTGCGCACCAGTTCCTTCAGCTGAGTCTGACTCTATACCATTCGCAACGTTACCTTCTCCCTCAGAATCAATACTTGGGTCTTGTGTAGCGTGACCCCCCTCAGCTTGCTCTGGTGGGCAACCAGCTTCGTCAGCAACCCCCACAGCTTGACTTGTCCTCTCGAGTGGCCTTGCTGCCACAGCTGGATTTTCTTCTACAAGAGGGGCTGTTTCTTCCAAGGGTTCTGAAACTCTGCGAGTATGGGAGGCGTGAATCCAGTTCGGCAAGCCTCCGCACTTCACCGCTGTATTTGTCACCAGAATCACCTGGTAAGGGCCCCTCCAATGGGCATCAAGGCAACTCTTCCTCACGTGCTTGCGGACTAGCACCCAATCACCCGGGCACAGGTCGTGGCAGAGGTCCCTCGAGGTCGGGTCAGTTGCAGCTTCAACCCGGTGAGACACAGAACGGACCACATCAGCCAGTCCTTTGCAATAATCAAGGATCAAATCATCTGTGATGTTTATCAAGGCTGAGGATGGCACTGCTGGTAACCGCATCGCCCTCCCCATCAGGATCTCATGTGGAGAAAGGCCAGTTCTCCTATCGGGGATAGTACGAACACTCATCAACACCAGTGGCAATGCATCAGGCCATTTCAGAGACGTGGACGAACACACTTTTGCCATCCTCATTTTCAGAGTCCCGTTAATCTGTTCCACCATACCAGAAGCCTCTGGTCGATAGCTACAATGCAGTCTTTGATCAACATGTAAAGCGGCACAAAGTAATTCATAATATCGCTGTGGAAGTGTGTTCCTCTATCCGACTCCAATGAAGTTGGAAAACCGAACCGTGGTATCAGCTCCCTAAGTAACAATTTTGCTACTGTGAGGCTATCACATCTCATTGTCGGATACGCTTCTACCCACCGTGAGAAAACAGACACCACAACCAAAATGTACCTCAAGCCATTGCACCTAGGCATCTCTATAAAATCGAGCTGGATTCTATTGAAAGGCCCTCCAGACCTCCCAATGTGACTCAATGCAACCACAGTTTTGTTTCCAGCATTCATTTGCTGACACGTAACACACCTATGACACACTGCTTCAGCAAACGCATGGAACGTGGATTGTACCACGTTTGTCTGAACACTCGCACCATAACATCCCTTCCAATGTACACTGCTCCGTGAATCTGTCTTGCCATAGGGCTCAATAAGTCATCTTGTAACACTGCTCGACCATCACTTGAAACCCAAATGCCATCATCTCTTCTCTCACATCCTGCTCTAATCCAAGCAGCCTCTTCCTGTTCTGAAACTTCTCCCTGCAGACGCTTGAGCTCATCCCAGGTGTCTGCCATGGCTAACATCATGCTGAGCTCGGTTCTTTCTGGGCTCTCTCCAGTATAATCTCCAGTGAAAATGCACCCTTGTTCAGCGCAAAAACGTGCAACTTCATCCGCATATCGATTTCCCAATGACACAAAATCATTCCCCCTCCTGTGGGCTACACATTTTACCACAGCTATTTCTCGTGGTCGCTGCAAGGCTTCCAACAGTTGTCTCACATATTCCCCGCTTCTGATATGAGATCCTGATGACGTTAAAAATCCTCTCTGTGACCATAGCTGTCCGAAGTCATGAACCACACCGAACCTGTACTGGCTGTTGGGGTAGATGGTGATTCGGATTTGATCAGCAACTAAGCAGGCATGAGTCAAGGCAATGATTTCAGCTACTTGTGCGGAGTATACTCCCTGTAAGCAAGCAGCTTCCACAACTCCAGAAATGGTACATACAGCAAAGGCTGCTCTCAAATGACCCACATTGTCCCTTAAGCATGAACCATCTACAAAAAAGATTTCATCAGACTCGGGCAGAGGTTCATCAACAATGTCAGGTCTCGGTTTGGTGCAAAGTTCAGTCACATCGAGACAGTCATGGTCCTCACAATCTCCATCATCAACATTTGGCAAAGGCATCAAAGTAGCAGGATTTAGCACAGAACACCTTTTCAGAGTCACATTCTCCGAGGCAAGTATAACCTGCTCACAGCGTGTGAGTCTGTTGTTCGTCAGGTGCTGTGTCTTGGTCCTCGTCATTAGGAGCTCAACCGAATGTGGAACAAAAACTGTAAGTGGATGACCCATAACAATGCTCTCACATCTCTCAATGCTGACACCGGTTGCAGTAACGGATTTGAGACATCCGGGCAACGCTGAAGCTACTGGATCTAGAGTAGCTGAGAAATAGGCAACTGGTCTACGGACACCCCCATGACTTTGAGTAAGAACTGACAATGCGCAACCTTCTCGCTCATAGCAGAACAATGAAAAGGATTTGTTATAATTCGGCATCCCTAGAGCTGGAGCACGACACAGGCCCTCTCGTAACTCCAAGAACGCAATCAGACAGTCATGATCCCATGGTACCGGATCGCTCACATCCTTGTGCGTCAGCCTCTGCAAGGGCTTCGCCTTCAAGGAAAAGTTGGGGATCCATTGGCGACAGTACCCAACCATCCCCAGAAACATCCTGACTTCCTTCTGAGTGGTAGGCACAGTCATATTCATGATCGCCTCAATCCGATCTGGTGACACCTTTCTCTTGCCTTTCTTAATTCGATGACCCAAATACTGAACCTCAGTCAGACATACTGTAACTTGTTTGGGGACACCTTGTGTCCATTCTCTGCTAGATGATTAAGTAAAGCAACAGTATCGATCCTGCAAGCATCCTCTGTTTCAGACGCAATCAAGAGGTCATCAATATACTGCATGAGAACTGAGTTCTGTGGCAGTGCAAGACTCTCAAGATTCTTTTTCAAAAGCTGGTTAAAGATCGACGGACTCTCTGTATACCCTTGAGGGATACGACACCATGTTAACACACGATCTTCCAGACGGAAAGCGAATAGAAATTGGCTCTCCTCATGTGACGGTATCGAAAAGAATGCCTGACATAAATCAATCACAGTGAACCATTCGGCTTCACATGGAATCTGGAACAGTATCACTGGTGGATTCGGTACCACAGGACAGCATGGAACTACAATTGTGTTGACCTTTCGCAGGTCCTGCACGATTCTGTACTTCCCACTTGGTTTCTGCAGTCCCATAATGGGTGAGTTACACGGACTTCCCATTATTTCCTTCAAGATTCCCTGTTCGATCATAGACTCAATCACAGGCTTGATTCCTGCTACCGTTTCCGGTGACAGATTGTACTGGGGTGTTCTCGGGAACTCGGCATTTGCTTTAACTTGAATCTTAACTGGCTCAACCCCTTTGCTCAATCCCATCTTTTCTCCTGTGAAATCCCATACTTCCAGAGAGACAGAGTCCCTCAGGTCGAATGGGAGTTCCTCAACTGTCAACATAGGGAACATCTCTGTGCACAGATTCTGATTTGCCAATTTAAATGCCACATCGTTATCATTAGTCTGCAATTCCACTCCTTTGGGTGTACAATAGATGGTGCAGTTCAATTTACACAAGAGATCACGACCCAACAAACAGACTGGACTTGAGTCACATACCACAAATTGGTGTCGGTCGTGAAATGTTCCTATTCTCACAGGTATTACCTCAGTCAATGGATTAGTCATTTTCTTTTTCGCCACTCCTACAACTTGGATTGATTGTCCCGAGAGGGGTAGGTTGGGAACTACTGCAGATCTCACAGTAGAACGGGTAGCACCAGTATCAATCAAAAAGGTGGTGGGATGACTGTCAACACCTGCCTCTACATACGGTCCCCTCTGGTCTACCTCCAAGACTGCTCCAAGAGTACAGCCTTCCTCACCCTCAGGCACCGTCATTGCAACGGGTCTGGATCGAACTCATCGAAAGTCTCAATAAAGGGCATCTGCTGGTATGTTCGATTTCCCTGTGGAATTCTTGGCGGCTGGGAACTTGCACCTGCTGACTTAATGTCCCCCCTGCATGGACCTGGGTCTCGTCACCGTATTGACGACCTCAGGTGCCTGCACCACTTCCTCCTCTTGAGCCTGATTAGCTGAATTCGATCTACACTCGCGCTTCCAATGCCCGATCTTGTGACAATAATGACATGCAGTAGTTTTCTTTAGCGTGGCAACATCCATCCCTGTCTTAGGGTGTATGGGTTTCCCCCTTCCCTGACCCGACGCATTCTGGGTCCCTCCTTGATTGTTTCCCTGTCTTCTTCCTAACGTTCCTCCGCTAGACTGTTTTTGATCTACCTTGTCCGCATTCTGCATTTGGACCACCATTAACTTATCCTTGAGCTTCCTATGCTTTGAGTCCACTTCATCACTACAGTATCTGACATACCGTGGAATCTCATCCACGGATTTATTCTGCCAGCAGATCAGATGCTGTTGGATCATGAAGCTAACTTCTGGTCTTAATCCTAAGACAAATTTAGAGACGAACTGTCCCATATCCTTTGGATCAAGAGTATATAACCCGCTGTACTGCTTGAAAGCTTGCAAGAGCCTCTCGTAATAGGCATGTACAGTTTCCTTTAGCTCCTGAACAGTTCTGTCTATCTTAACCCAATCAATGTCTTGTGGTGAAATTTTGGATTGCAACCATGTGATTACCTGCTCAAACTTTTTCATGACCACAGGTGAAGGACCATGAGTAATAGAATCTCGTTCTGGTTCTGAAGACGGCCAGTCAACAGCAATTTTACATGCTGACCACAAATCACTTGGTACTACAATGTCAAACAACATATTCAGATCAATCCACAGTACCTTTGAAATTTTGACAAATCGATCAACTTGCTTGTACCACTCAACAGGTTTTTCCCTCAGCCGAGGTAAATGCTGCCGAGGTAAATGCCGCCAAATCACCTCTACTCCAAGGCACATGCACGTACCCTCCACTTGGTACTTCTCGCAAAGGGTAAGCCTCTACTCCTACTGTCCCCCCTCCTGGAGGCGGTGTTTCTCCTATACCCTTCTTGACGCTCTTCTTCTTGGACCATCTTTCTTCCCATTTGTCAAGCATGCTCCCTGCACGTATCCCTACAATCAATTCTCGAATATGTGTTTTCAGACCTATGACCCTTTTCTCTTCCAGTTCCTGA